>JZKD02S1674162.1:565209-615482 GCA_000966675.3 Picea glauca
TTACAGTTTCAGCTTATTTCCTTATTGAATAGAAAACCAGTTTTATTGTATCTCTATTATTCTGTGTTAAGCATCTGGTAATAATCTGTAGTCATTTCGTTCTGCTCATAAAATCTAGATTAGTTTACTATAAAAATTAGTTACAAAATGAGAAAGATTACCTTCTTTAACATTGTGGCTAGTAGTCTAGTTCATGAGATTCCCATATTTTGAGAAGCATTGGTAGATGTATATATAGTTGATTTCAGCAATGAATGTAGTTCCCACTGCCACATATATCGTATAAGAACACTGAATAATTTACATGTCCAATGTGTAGCATTTGGTAATTCACATTGATGTTGATCACCAATACGATCATCATCATCATTGAAAAGATTAGATGGGAAACGCATTGGAGCATTCACAAAATCAGATGGACAACATCTCGTAGCATTCACATTGTTGGCAGTGGATGTGTTATAGGAGAGATGGGTTTAGGAGGAATGGTATTATTTGGCTATTGTGGATAATGATGGGATCATCATGTATAGAAAATGATGTGGCTCCCTGAGTATCCACAATAACACCGAAGTTGGCAATGAAGAAGCTGGAGTTGATTGCATGACCATTGTTTTATCCCTTTGTTTACATGGAGGATGTTTGGAGAGAAGAACTGTGGTCTCATATTTTCTTATTATTTTGACATTGGGTGCAATAGAATTTTCATTAGACATAGGCAGGGATAACCCTTCCTTAAATATGAAAGCTTATGGGACTTTATCAATGTCGCCCGCTATAACACTCATTGAAAATCCAACATCAAATGAACCATTCACTACACCATGAAATGTCTAGCCTATAAACAATCCTTACAAGTAATCAAAGACATTGTAGAATCTATTATGTTGAGTATTGTGAATTTTGTTGTTTATTTTAGTCTGGATTGGCATTTGAATCTCATTAGAAATGAAACTCTTTTTGATCGGTGCAGTCTTGATTGGCATTTGAATCTCATTAGGAAATTTTATAACTAGGTCCCAATGAATGGAAAATTCAACAATATAGAACATAAGTATCGAAAAATAGGAACAAGAGGATAGTAGTCATATTACATGATTCAAGCTACGAGTTGGATATATGTCCTTTACCTTAGGTTATATATGAAGAGCACCCATGTCTCTGCAACATGTATAAACATGCAAACCACACTCATAACCACAACTTCTCAATCATTATCCAAAGAAGCAACCTACTTGGTATAAATTAGTATGCTAAGTTCAAGTGATTAAAATTGTAATATAGCCACTTAACGTTGCATTGGGAATTTTAATTCTTTAATTTTTTTCACTCAGAATTATAATTATGAAATACAAACACCTTTAGAGAACATGACTCCTCCATTAAAAATTGTAATTATGAAACCCTTAATGATAAAAGTCGACAAATCAACAAATCATTAAAAAATCACAAAACATGAGAGTGAGTTATATAAAAGTGAATAATTACACCATTGCATTAAATATATTTGAATTCACTCATAGCCACATCTTATTAATCATAATCTAAAGGAGGAACCTATTTCGTATAAATTAGTATGCTAAGTTAAAATAACAAAAATTGTAATCTAACCACTTGACCTTGCATTGAGAATTCTATTTTTTTGAAATGCATTAGGAATTGTAATTATGAAATATAGACACTTTGGTAATTATGATTAATCCATTAGAAATTGTAATTAGGGAACCCCGATCATTGGAAATTTAATGAGATTTATATTGTTTAAGTTGAGCAAGTCACATAATTGAAATGGATAAAAATTAAATAAAGAAGACATCATTTTTTATTATTTTGGGAAGATAACCTTCCACCATATAGGAATTGCATTCCTTTATTAAGAAAATAACCAAATTACATCAACTAAGCAAAAGAAAAACATTTTGGGTAATTGCAATTTTATTTGCAAGAAGTTATAGATTAGCAAATAGAAACCAAGTTTTGAGAACACATTTTTTTATAAAGAAAGAGAAAATTGTTCCAATGCATTGATTTTAGTGACAATATAATTCATTGATTTTAACACCAATACAATATATGATATGTGTGAAATATGTCTAAGAGCTATCAAGTAGTCGCATTGATTTCGGTAATGATATATGAAAATAATAGGGTGCATTAATTTCATAAATGATATAGCGATTACACATCTCCCAATGTGAGGGAGTTGTGTAATTCCTTCTATGCTCAACATGGAGATCACATGTGACAATTTAAAAAAATTATAAATAATTAAGTAAATAAAAATATACAATAGTGGTCTTAGTTTAAAATTAAAACCGAACACACACACACACACACTCACACACACCCCAGGCTCACTTATGGGCATATGTCACTGCAATTCAACCTCTGTATATACTGTATTTTTAAAATTCTTTATCCTTGCTCGTATATACTCTAATACCATGAACAACTATGCCCAATGGAGCTTTGATACCAATTGTAATAATATGCATTGTATATGATAACCTTATGTATTCCAAATAATATGCAGTCTCATGCATAACTTATGCATAACTCATAATAATAATGTACATAGATATACACATGCATAGCATAATAGAATTCAACATATAAAAAGACATACTATACACAACATAAAAGCATATAATAAGAACACTTATCTTTTTATAAACTCACCAACTAGTTATAGACCTTAGATGTTCCACCCACCCATAGACACTAATGTTCTATCTCTTTCAATAACAGGTCAGCCTCGAGCTGGGGCTATGACTCCACTAGGGAAAAGGCTACCTAAGCCAATTAGATCTCACAAAAACACAAATGGTTTCTAAGCCTAGGTATCAAAATCATACAACAATTCCAATTAGCATTTTCTCATTCCCCTTAGCCTACACAACCCAAGGAAGCATACCCCCTTCTCTGCACCACAATCCCTCAAGTTGTCTTACTTCCCTTCCAAGGATCCAACACAGGTTGGCAATGAAGTCTCAAAGCTATGGATCCAAGAACTCAATTGTAATAATGGAGTCGCTAGGCACCCTCCAAGCCTCACACATTGGGAAATCCTACCCACCCAATTCCCTCTCGACGGATCTAGCCTTCCTCAAGGAAACCCAAGGAGAATTGGAAACATAATCCCACATAGGATTCACAAGTTTCATAAGCAACAAGGTTATAGTGGCTTCCCTAAGGTCACACCCAACATACCCAAACCAAATTAGAAAAGTACAATTATCAGAATGATTGGAATAAATGAATTTCTCAATAAGCCCAAAATTTATATATGCATGCTTTCTTTCTTACAAGTGTAAATCAAAGAGCCACTCTCCCACCACTTGGGAACTCATCCCATCACTTAGGAACATAGGATAAAATCATGACATAAGACTTAGGCTTAGGATTTAGGATTAATTTAATATAATTGTCTTCGCCCCTTTCCTTAAGCCCTTAGCCCCCCTTCCCTCTCAGTGAGTCCTAGCCCCACATACTCTTTTTTCTTACTTAGTATGCAACTGTTGTAACAACCCTATTTTCAAACCCCAAACTAGCGATATATATTGTAGGTGTCATATATGGTCGAGAGCCAAGTCATGTATATTGTAAATATAGCATATCGCCGAGATCCAAAGCGATGTAAAATGTAAATGATGTAAATTGAATATAATGAATGAAATGTATTTCCAATTGCAGATGGACATGAACAAAGATTTCAGAGCTAATTATCCACAAGAGAGGGAAGGGGTCCAATGGGGAGAGTTACCCATATCTATTAAACCAAACCCCATTTCTTATTTCCTTCTAAATCATCCTTACCATGAACCTTCAATTAGTTATTGATTGTGTTAAATCCCAATCATTGAATTCATGTAAGAGGGTTGGTGTGAGAGTCATTCCCATAGCTATTGAAATCATGGGGCATAAGTACAATCACCTTGGTGAAGAGTGCAAGTCAAGAAAGTAAGACAAAGGGAGGAAATTCATATGGGTAGGAGGCCAGAATTATTCATTCACGTTTTTGCATAAAGAAAAGTTTTTACATGGAGTTTCCTGGCTAGCAATGGAGTTCTGAGCTATGAATCTTGAAGGTAGTGGTTGTGGGAATGTTTGGATGTTGTTGGGAGTTTTAATTTCATGGAGAAAGAGGTTGTGGACCTGTGAGTGAATCTATGTTCAAAACATGTTTTTCTACTAGGTGAATTCGTGTTGCAGTTGTGTAATTCCTAAGGTCCCAACAAGTAGAATTATTGTCCAACCTATGTTAGAATCCCTGGAGGGGAGTAAAAATGCCTGAGGGATTGTGAGTAGTGAAGGGGGATTCCATCCCTTGGGTTGTGCAGGTTGAGGGGAAGAAATTTGGTGGACTGGAATTACCTAAGAGTTTAATTATTGAAAGGGGTACATTAGCCAACCTTAGTGACCTCTGCCTCTTGTGGATTCATAGGCCCAACTCGGGAGTGTTTTTTTGTTGAGAACCGGAGCAACAAGGCTACGGTTGGGAGGAGCATCTATCCTCTACAACAAGTTTCATACTTTCATAATATAAATGTTCTTATTTGATGAGTTATTCATGTTAAAATGATGATACAATTGTTGTGAAAATTACCCTGAGTTGTTTGGTTAAATGCTACTTCATGAGAGTAGAATTGATGCATATAAATGTATATTTTATGGTTGAATGATGCTACTTGCACTTAGATGTTAATGTTCACATTTAGAGTAGTTGTATTTATGTTTTTAAATAGCATGGATAGTTGAATGAGCTTGTATTTCAAGATGTGTGTTATTTTCCAAATTTAGATTTAGTATTAGAAACTTTTATGCGATCATTTTAGTAGTGGCATAAACCAACTAGGGGTTGGGTATGTTACAATATGGTGTCATATCTATTGGTTCAACAATGGACCCATATGGGCCAAGAACTAGTGCAAATTTGAGTAAATTTGTTGTTTAAGACCTTGGTCTGTGTGAATTTAGGGGAAAATCGGGAGAAAATCATAGTCAAATCCCTAAATTCATGGTTAATATTCATTTTTAAATGAATTATAACTATTTAACGAGTTTAATCAAACCAATTTGCAAATTTGTAGAGCCGAATTCGACTTGGAATGGTTGAGTTTCACATTTTAATGGTTGTCGTAGAGTTACAAGAAGTTTGGTAAATTAACGGTCGAGATCAACAATCAAGATTAATCTTGATAAATTTAAAAATTTGTAAGGTTTTGGTCGTTTGGAAGGTTGAGTAAATCAATGTCCAGGATTCATTTTGAGGGGTTTTTAAATGTATCGAACTGATGATCAAGGTTTTCCTATAGAGTTGGGAAAAGTTCAGCGAATCAACGATTCATATTGTTTTGATTGGGAGATCGATGGTCCACATCAATCAGAGAAATGCCAAAAAATTTCCAAGTGTTGAATTTCCCCAAGAGAAATTCCCAACGACCGATGGTCAGGTGTTGACCGAATCCAACGAAGTATTTCCATTCGCCAACGGAAATCGTCGATGTTCGGGCATCGACCGATTCAGTGAAGTGTTTCAGATAAAGCAAGAGAATTCATTGATGGACGATGAGTCGATGTTTAGGCATCGACCAATTTGGCAAAGAGTTTAACATTGACCAAGAGAAACGATCGATGAGACGATGGTTGGATGTCGATTGAATTCGACAATGGTTTTTGGGTCATTCAAGAGAATCGACTGATGGTCGATGAAGGAAAGAGGGTGATGATGTGTCATGCAACGTTAGAATCCATATTTCATGCCATTTCAGTTGAGTTTACACCTCAGGATGATGTTTCATGCCACATCAACATCCACATGTCATGCCACATCAAGAGTTTCCATGCCATCCCAGAAGTGGTCGACGGCCAATGGTCGGGTCAACTGAATTAGGGAAGTGTTTTCGACACTCATCAGGGAACCTAGACGGGTTGATGGTCTAGTTTCAAATGAATTATTGATGAGTTTAATTCTCCAATGAAGATCATTGACAGTCAATGGTCGGGTCGGTTGATTTAGAGTTGTGTACAAATCAGTTTTCGAGGAAATGGATCGACAACCGACAGTTGGGTCGATAGTTTGGGAAAGTAGTCTTTCAACGCCAAAGGAAAGTGTTGATCATCGATCGATCAATGTAGTCAGAAAAATGACTTAGATTTGATGTGATTTGAGATCAACGACTGAGATTTAAAGGGTTGTTACAGTAGTAAAACTATCAATTTTACGCAAAATTTTGTGGTTTTTGAAGGTCATTCACTTGTGGGGTGATTTTGAGCCCCTAAACGACATTTTTAGCCAACCAAAACCCATGAAAACAAAGTGTACCTTTGAATTTGAAGATTAAATAAAATATCTCTAGGAGAGCTTTCCAATGAGCTAAATTATTCACAAAACAAAGTTTGCATGAAAAAGTTATGATCAAAACAATAAGGGTAAAAATTTGGCACAATTTTACTTCTAAAGGGAATAAATCCATGCTCAGAAGTTTGTTTGAGGCCCAAGAGTAGTTGATGGAAATCTTGCAAACCATATAAGACAACCATGGAGCCATATTTTGGATTTGGGTATGTAAAAATGTGTTGGAAGTGAAAGAAGACACATGTATCATATATGGATAATTGGGGAAAAAACAACCTAAACTTCTTTGAGCCATAACTTTCAGCTTGGAGCTCGGATTTGAGGAAACGAATAATCGTTGGAAAGGTATTTCGGAGTAAAAGAAATTTGTAAACCCAAAAATTTAAATTGGATATTAAAGTCATATTAGAAATTAATAAAGTAATTAGTGAGAGAGTGGAAATTGCAACATATGAATGTTGTAATGTTTCGCTCAAAACTCATAATGAGGCGTGAGTACAGGCATGGGAGAGATATTGCAGGGAAGAATGGATATAAAAAGTTAAATTCTAGAATAGTGCATTGATATTATTCATAATTTTAAATGAAGAATAACTTGTAATCTAATTAATAAATATTTTTCAATGTGCTTAATTCTAACAACAATTATTGCATGCACATCCTTGTAGAATTAAAGATACAAACCTTAGTTCTTATATGAGAAATAGAGATATGGATGATGTGCAAGGGTCTTATAGCCATGAAGAAGAAATCAGAGGTCTAAATGTTAGCATGGGTAATGTTGAGACTAAGTCTAATGGGAGAAGAGACGGTGATGCAGGAGCATCGCTCCACCTCAGCAAATGCACCAACATGCAAACACACAATGGAGAAAGGGAGAGGCACCGACCCTCCCATTTTTAATATTTAAAATATGATCCTATATGGATTTTCATGTTGTAAGGATGATAAATGTCAGGTCATGCCTTTGTATAGGTATTGGACAAGGTTGCCTTAAATGGTTTCCTGTAGTAGGTCTAGGTCGTAGTTAGGTCTGGACGTTCATTTTTGGAATGTAGCCGTAGAGGTACGGTGTCGTAACTAAGATAGAGATGGAACTAAGGAGTTGAGGAGGATAATATCGTAGAGACCTCTTTTGTAATAGGGGGGAAGACAGAGAGTTAGGAGACTTAGGAGGTAGAGAGAGTCTTAGGAGACTTAGGAGGTAGAATAGTTCTGAGGGAGAGATCTTGAGAGAACTGGGACTCTATTGCAGTCCAGTTTTTGTAAACATCTGTATAGATACACGGAGATAATAGAAAATCATGTTTTCCTGCACATGGTGTGTTTATGTATTTGTATTCATTTTTATGCTTTTATATGTCATTCATGTTTGAATGTATGAACTGGTGAAGCATTGTATGATTTTCAATTGTTTCTCATCTTAGAGTTTTCGAGTGCAAGGAGTGCACACAGTCCACAAGGAGTGCGTTGATAGAGATGAGTTAATCTCAAGGAAAGATCAAGAGGGATACCGTTGAACCTTCATCAGTAGAAGTGCAAGGAGTGCACAGGAAGAACTCTTTGTCGAGTTCAGAGAGAAGCAGAGTTACAGATAACTTTGTAAAGCTCTTCTAGGTGGGCATCGAGCGAGTGAAAGTGTGCACTAAGGGAACTTTGTGTTGAGTTCAGGAAGAAACAGAGTTACTGAACACTCTATAAGGAGAAGCTCTGCAAAGTGTGCATCGAGCTAGGATAACACCAGGAGGGCAAGAAGAATTTATTGTCAAGAAATCCTTCGGATCTAAGTTTGACGAAATCCCAGGAATGCAAGGAGTGTGTGGGAGATCGGAACCTTCAAAGATGACAAGATCAGAAGAGATAACGCAAAGAGTGCGTAGGGGATAGACTTTTTATAAGTCTAAAAGATAAAAAGATATAGTTCCTGAAAGAGCGTAAGAAAGACCCAAGATAGTGGGGCTCGCGGGAGAAAGTTTGAAGGCCGAAAACCTTTGAAGACTGACGAAATATTCTAGGTCAGAAGGAATTAAAACCTTGGGAGGAGGAGTGACAACAACCGTCTAATTGGTTGTGGGGAGGAGCTTGGACCATTAGATCAACGTCCAAAAAATGAGGAGCAAGCGTAGAGGAGGAGATATATCATCCGTTTGGGTTGAGTGCAAATGAATCGCAGTTGTCCGATCAAGGAGAGGTGCACTAATGATAAGCCTTGAAAGTACACAGGAGGAGTGGGGTTATGAAATTTTGAAATCTTCAAAGTTGTCTATTGTCAAGGAGGAAATGTGGTGAGAGATAAACATTTCACTTACTCGAGACTCGGAGATGTTAAAGGCCAAGTTATAAGAACTCGCAAATCGTGAAATCACGATTTGATCACAACCGTTGATTGAAGGAGGGAGCTGAACCATAGATCTGGGTTCATCGGGAGTTTGCAACTCATGATATCGGAAGTAAGAGTTCTGGGAACTCACGAAACTCGAGTTTGCGACTTGATCACAGTCATCGATTGAAGGAAAGAACGTGGACCGTTGATTTTCCAGGGAAGTCCTAAGTTCCAAAATCATCGGGACCATCCATCAGAAGGGACGTGTGGTAAATGATCAGTGTTTCGCTGACTCACACATTAGAGAAGTCACAGGGAATAATTCTAGGAATTCGCGAGGCCTGAGTTCATGATTTGATAGGAGCCGTCAAATCTCATAGGTTCTGAGAAGTTGATTTGTGCTCCGAAATATCGGCATTTCAGAAGTCGAGAGTGTGGAGGAATTTGTTTTCGAGGAACCCCAATACATGAAATATCGACGAGATCTGGACCGTCAGATCAAGGAAGTATTTGGGTCATCGGATCTGAAGCATCAGGAGTTCGAACATGGGGAGGACAGAGGTGCCTCAAATCAGGAATCCCTGACACGCGAAATCCCAATGTGTTCGGAGGTTTGACCCCAGGTCATAGTGAAGGGTCATATGGAAAGAGAATAAGGGAAGAGATAGCGAGCACTAATCCCTTGTCAGGATTTCAAAGATCGAGAGAGTCGGGGTGACTCACATACAAATACCCGACTCACAAAATCGTGACGCGCTTTTGTTTAGGATCGTGGTCATGGCTCGTGGTTGCGTGAGAGAAAGGGTTTAGCAGAGAAGAGCTAGTTCTCGTTTGGCATTGAGGTTCAAACAACACTCAGGAGAGAATTCATGGGTCTCATACAACCTGCGCATTTGGAGAAAGGACCTGTGTAAGTGGGTTTGGGGTCTAGAAAAGACCCAGAGAGTCAATCAGACTCAATTTCTTGATCGATCCTAGACTGAGAGGTCGCGCAACCCTTAGGGGAGAAGGGGGGTCTACATCAAGTGGTATCAGAGTCGATTTTCATCTGTAGATTTCAGGCGAAGGAGGTAAAGGAGATAGTCTCATACCATCAAGAGGTATCAGAGTTAATTTCATATGTAGATTTTAGGTGAAGGAGATAGAGAGGACATCCTGACTACATCAAGAAGTATCAAGGGCTGAAATTTGTCTACAGATTGCAGACAAAGGCAAGAAGGTGAAAAGAAATAATCTAATGACATCAACTTGTACCATAAGTTGTAGTTTTCCTGTAGAACAACAGGTGAAGGACGATAGAGTATTGATTCTCTGTAAAGACTATTGTAAGGTGTGCAGAAAACGGTAGATAGCCAGGAGGGCTGGAGACAGAAAATATGACTATTGAAGGCCATGAACGTGATCGAAGAGGAGGCCACCAGAAGAAAAGTAAAGGAGCAATTGATGAGGAGATTAGTGATATAAAACAAAGGATGGAGCATATGACATTAAAAATGCAGCGAGATGCTAAAGTAGATTGGGTGTATGAGTGGCCCATGAAGAAGAAGGTGAAGTGGCTAGTCAAGAGATTGTTGGCCAGAGGATAGAAACAGATGTTAAAGAGGTGGTTGTGGCATGCTAAAAACCTCAGTGACATAGAAGAGGAGATGATTCACATCTGTGAGCCAGAAGTTGGGAGACACCTCAGTGATGAGGAAGAGATGAGATCAGATAAGGATCTCATAAACTACCAGGAGAGCAAAGATGGGTTTTCATCTTTCCAGGTGGGAAATGAAATGAGATCATTGGAGGATATCATAGACTATTAGGAGGACAGCAGTGGAAATTCATATTTTTAGGTGGGCAACGATATGATATTAGAAGAGGATCTCAGAAACTCCCAAGTGGGAAGAAATGGACTTTCAAGTTTCCAGGTGGGAAATATAAAGAGATCAGTGGAAGGTATCGTATACTGCAAGAGGAGCAGTGTTGAAAGTTTAAATTTCTAGGTGGAAAATGATATGGAATCGGTTGATCTCATAGACTACTAGGTGGGCAGAAAAGAAGTCCCGAATTTCTAGGTGGGTAGGGGGAAAGAGATGAGATTGTCTAAGAGTCTCACAGACTCTGTTGAGGGTTCATGTCAGCAAGGAGTGTTGATAGATGAGGATTCATGTGGATTTGTAGAATATGTGAATGAATATGGTGAGAAGTTAAACACTCTCACCATCCAAGAGGAGGATCAGAGGAGAATTCTGATCATTGGGGGAATTCGGATATTCCTGCCAAATAGCCCAGTCGAGGCCATAGAATGTGTTGCATATGCAATAGCAGAAGAGCGACAACTAACGGTGAATGTCATGATGAGAGAGTAGAAATAGGAAGATTCCCAAGGAGAAGAGGACGAAATGGAGAAGACACTGATGTCTACCCCAGCAGAAGGGGAGGAGCATTCAGAAGAATGGCCCAACCTTTTCAGCTAGGTAGTTGAAATAGAGATGAATACAACACTGGAGCCTGCAGCAGTAGAGGAAATAGATAGAAAAGACCTTGTTGATCTATATGCAGAATTAGAAGCCTTAGAGATAAGGGTGATGGTGCAAAGATTACACATCCATCAAATCAAATTGGAGAGAGATGGAGGAGCATACCAGCCAGAGGAGAAGCTGGAAGAACTTGGACTTGAACCAACACAGGAGGAGCTAACAAAATACGCCAACATGTTAGTGGGGGAGACTGAGAAACAGGTCAGTCAAGAGGAGACTGCAGAACTGAAGTTTGCAACAGGGTGGCAAGTTAAGGCCACAAAATAAGAAGAAGATGATATGGGGGATCAAGATGATCTACCCACTAGTAAGGAAGGGTTGTAGTCGATAAGACTGCATAAGAAGACCTAGACATTGGAGCACCTGGACAGGGTGATAGAGGAGATTAGTAAGCTGATGTTGAGTTTAGCAGAAGCAGTCAGCAAAGGGAAGCTGGGCAGAGGAGAGCCTTCCATAGAAGCAGGAAAGAAGAAGAAGAGGACGCAGCAGAAACAACAACAGCATAGCTGGAGAGAACAACTCCAAGGAAGAGTTTGGGATCCAAGAGGATTTCAACACTGGAGAAGAGGATCTCATGAGCAGGAGCTCATGATTTTCCTAGCAATGGAGTATGATGCAGGAGCATCACTCCACCTCAGCAAACACAACAACATGCAAACACGCAATGGAGAAAGGGAGAGGCACCAACCCTCCCATTTTTAATATTTAAAATATGATCCTATACAGATTTATGTGTTGTAAGGCTGATAAATGTCAGGCCATGCCTTTGTACAAGTAGTGGACAGGGTTTCCTTAAATGGTTGCGTGTAACAGTTCCAGGTCGTAGCCAGTTTTGGAAGTTCATTTTTGGAATGTAGCCATAGAGGTATGGTGTCATAACTGAGATAACGATGGCACTAAGGCGGTGAAGAGGATAAGATCGTAGAGCCCTCTTTTGTAATAGGGGGGAAGACAGAGAGTTAGGAGACTTAGGAGGTAGAGAAAGTCTTAGGAGACTTAGGAGGTAGAATAGTTCCGAGGGAGAGAGATTGAGAGAACTGGGACTCTGTTGCAGTCCAGTTTTTGTAAACATTTGTATAGATACACAAAGATAATAGAAAAGCATTTTTTCCTGCACATGGTGTTTTTAGGTATTTGTATTCATTGTTATGCTTTTATATGTCATTCATGTTTGAATGTATGAACTGGTTAAGTATTGTATGAGTTTCAATTGTTTCTCGTCTTAGATTTTGCAAGTGCAAGGAGTGCACACAGTCCTCAAGGAGTGCGTTGACAGAGGTAAGTTAACCTCAAGGAAATCTCAGGAGGGATACCATTGAACCTTCATTAGTAGAAGTGCAAGGAGTGCATAGGAAGAACTCTTTGTCGAGTTCAAAGAGAAGAAGAGTTATAGAGAACTATGTAAAGATCTTCCAAGTGGGCATCGAGTGGGTGAAAGTGTGCACTAAGGGAACTCTATGTTGAGTTCAGGAAGAAACAAAGTTACTAAACCCTTTGTAAGGAGAAGCTCGGCAAAGTGTGCATCGAGCCAGGAGAACGCTAGGAGGGAGAAAAGAATTTCTTGTCAAGAAATCCTTTGTATCTAAGTTTGAAAAAATCTCAGGAACACAAGGAGTGTGTGGGAGATCGGAACCTTCGAAGAGGACAAGATTAGAAGAGATAAAATAAAGAGTGTGTAGGGGACGGATTTATTCTAAGTCCAAAATCTCAAAAGAGATAGCGCCTAAGAGAGTGTAAGAGAGACCCAAGATAGTTGGGCTTGCAGGAGAAATTTTGAAGGCTGAAAACCTTTGAAGACTAACGAAATCTTCCAATTTGGAAGGAATTAAAATCTCAGGACAAGAAGCGAAAAAAACCATCTGATTGGTTTTGGGGAGGAGCCTAGACCGTTAGATCAGCGTCCAGACAATGAGGAGAAAGCGCAGAGGAAGAGATATTTCAGTCGTTCGGGTTGAGCACAAAATAATCATATTCGTCTGATCAAGGAGAGGTGCGCTAACGATGAGCCTTGAAAGTACACAGGAGGAGCGGGGTTACAAAATTCTGAATTCATCGGAGCCATCTATTGTCAAGGAGGACACATGGTGAGAGATCAAAATTTCACTGACACATGACTCAAAGAAGTCAAAGGCCAAGTTATAAGAACTCGCGAATCACGAAATCGTGATTTGATAACAACCGTTGATAGAAGGAGGGAGTTGAACCGTAGATCTTGGTTCATCGGGAGTTCGCAACTCGGGATATCATAAGTAAGAGTTATGGGAACTCATGAAACCTGATTTCACGACTTGATCGCATCCATCGATCGAAGGAAAGAACATGGATCGATGATTTTCCAGGGAAGTCCTAAGTTCCTAAATCATCGAGACTGTCCATCAGAAGGGACGCATGGTGAACGATTAGTGTTTCGCTGACTCGCACATTGGAGAAGTCAAAGGGAAGAATTCCAGGAATTTGTGAGGCCCGAGTTTTCAATTTGATTGGATCCGTTAGATATCAGAGGATCTAAGTCATTGATTTGTGCTCTGAAATATTGGCATTTTGGAAGTCGGGAGTGTGCAGGAAGTTGTTTTCGGGAAACCCCGATATGTGAAATCCCAACGAGATATGGACCGTCGATTTGAGGAAGGTTTTGGTTCGTCAGATCTGAAGCATCGGGAGTTAGAACATCGGGAGGACGAAGGTGTATGAGTTTCAATTGTTTCTCTTCTTAGAGTTTTCGATTGCAAGGAGTGCACACAGTCTGCAAGGAGTGCGTTGATAGAGGTGAGTTAACCTCAAGGAAAGCTCAGGAGATATACCGTTGAACCTTCATCAGTAGAAATGCAAGGAGTGCATAGGAAGAACTCTTTGTCGAGTTCATAGAGAAGAAGAGTTTTAGAGAACTCTGTAAAGCTTTGCCAGGTGGGCATCGAGTGGGTGAAAGTGTGCACTAAGGGAACTCTATGTTGAGTTCAGGAATAAACAAAGTTACTTAACACTCTATAAGGAGAATCTCTGCAAAGTGTGCATCAAGCCAGGAGAATGCCAGGAGGGAGAGAATAATTTATTGTCAAGAAATCCTTTGGATCTGAGTTTGACGAAATCCCATGAATGCAAAGAGTGCATGGGAGATTGGAACCTTAGAAGAGGAAAATATCAGAAGATATAATGCAAAGAGAGTATAAGGGACAGACTTATTCTAAGTCCAAAATATCAAAAGAGATATCACCTGAAAGAGCGTAAGCAAGACCCAAGATAGTCGGGTTCACGGGAGAAAGTTTGAAGGCCGAAAACCTTTGAATACTGACAAAATCTTCCAAATCGGAAGGAATTAAAATCTCAGGAGGAGGAGTGATAACAACCCTCTGATTGGTTGTGGGGAGTAGCTTGGAATGTTAGATCAACATCCATACAATGAGGAGAAATCACAGAGGAGGAGAGATCTCAGTCGTTCAAGCTGAGTGCAAAAGAATCGTAGTCGTTTGATAAAGGAGAGGTGCGCTAACAATAAGTCTTGAAAGTACATAGGAGGAGCAAGGTTACGAAATTCTGAAATCACCGAAGTCGTTTATTGTCAGGGAGGACACACGGTGAGAGATCAACATTTTGCTGACTCAAGACACAGAGAAGTCAAAGGCCGAGTTATAAGAACTTGCAAATTGTGAAATCGTGATTTGATCACAACCGCTGATCGGAGGGAGTTGAACCGTAGATCTAGGTTCATCAGGAGTTTGCAACTTGGGATATCGAAAGTAAGATTTCTAGGAACTCGCAAAACCTGAGTTCGTGACTTGATCGCAATAGTTGATCAAAGGAAAGAACATGGACCGTTTATTTTCCGGGGAAGTCCTAAGTTCTAAAATCATCGGGATCATCCATCAGAAGGGACACGTGGTGAAAAATCAGATTTTCTTTGACTCACACATTGGTTAAGTCAAAGAGAAGAATTCTAGGAATTCATGAGGCTCGAGTCCACGATTTGATAGGAGCCGTTAGATCTCATAGGATCTGAGTCGTAGTTTTCTGCTCTGAAATATTGACATTTTGGAAGTCAGGAGTGTGGAGGAAGTTGTTTTTAGGAAACCCCGATACGCCAAATCCCGACGAGATCTGGATCATCGGATCGAGGAAGGATTTGGGCCGTCATATCTAAAGCATAGAGATTTCATACATCGAGAGGATGGAGGTGCCTCACATCGATAATCCCTAACACATGAAATCCCAACGCGCTTGGAGGTTTGGCCCCAGGTCATAGCGACGGGTCATATGGAAAGAGGATAAGGGAGGAGCTAGCAAGCGCTACGCCCTTGTCGGGATTTTAGAGATCGGGAGAGTCGGGTTGACTCATATACAAATACTTGACTCATGAAATTGTGATGTGCCTTTGTTTAGTCTCATGGTCATGGACCATGGTCGTGTGAGAGAAAGGGCTTAGTAGAGAAGAGCTAGCCCATTTGGTGTTGAGGTTTGAACAATGCTTAGGAGAGAAGTCGCAAGTCTCATTTGATCTACGCATTTGGAGAAAGGACCTATGTAAGTGGGTTTGGGGTCTAGCAGAGACCCTGAGAGTCAATCAGACTTAGTTTCTTGATCGATTCTAGACCGAGAGGTCGCACATCCCTTAGGGGAGAAGAGGAGTCTGCATCAGACGGGAAGGAGCCTATAACTATGAGAAGCCTGCAAAAAGAAGTGCAGAGATACAAAGAATATAATGAAAGGATCATGAATTATCAAGAGGAGATACTCCAAAGAATAAATGTGATGCAAAATAAAGTCAAGAAAGATTCAGGCACAAGGAAAGAAGCTAGTGCCAGGAAAGTGGAAGTCTCTAGGTCTTATGATATGATGGATAATCGTCGGGGATCTAGACGTTCAAGGAGTTTTAGCAGACATCAACATCAACATTCCCCAGGGGACTCAACCAGAAGATATAATGCATGCTCAAGGCTAGAAAAAAACCCAAGTATATCTCCTGTCAAACATCAAATAAGGATACATGGATCAGATAGCTTGCAAGGGGAGATTAGGAAAATCAAGCCACGATCGTTTGATGGAGAGAACAAGAAATGAGAAGATGTAGAAGCATGGTTGTTGGGAATGAGTAAATATTTCCAATTACATAATTACTTATCAAAGGAAGAAGAAATAATTGTATCCTACCCCCTTCAAGGAAAGGTATATATGTGATGGGATCAGCTAAAGCAAGTTAAGCACCATGATGAGAAAATAATTTCTTGGAAGCAGTTCAAGAAATATTTTCAGCAGTATGTTGACAGGTTCAACTTATCCCAACAAAAACAAGGGGTACTCCCCGATATACGGCCCCAATTAGACTATACACCATTTGGATTAGGAGTCCCATCTAGAATTTGGCATGACTACCATTTATTTTTGTCTTTTGGTTTTCGTATTGATTTTGGTCCGGTGTACCGATGAAGTTGGTGAATGCAATGCATATATGTAGATGAAGACCATGTATGTAAATAAAACTAATCTACTACTAATCTATGCTAACCTTTCCTAGCTAGGAGCACACTAGAGTAATCGGTGAGTTATAATGAAACCAAAATCTTACGCAACTTTTATACAGTTAGTTGTAACAAAAGAGGGGGATTGGAGATGAAGGAATACATATGTATATAAACAGATTAGTGTAGATCACAAAAGTGTATACTATAATAACCCACAAATCTCAAGTCATTGAAGTATTCAAAGAAATATCAATAATTGAAGAATGACAAAGATTGTGTTAGCACTCTGTAAACTTCGTTTGGCTGAGAAAATGAATTACAGAGGCAACCTACAAACCAACTTTGCGGTCAGAAACTAGGTTTTTTGACCTGGAGAGGGCTCTCTCTGAGACTTCATCTCTATACAGGTTATGTCTTTAAACTGTCGACTAGATTTAACACTTTATTACAATATTTCTGGTTCTATTGGCGAAAGACCAGCAAGACCTTGGGTTATCAATTCAATTTAAGAAAATGATAGAAAAAAATGACTTAGTGACTGAACTTGAGAGGATAAAGGCTAAATAAGCAACAATATTTCAGTTAAAAAGCATTGTGTGTGGCGAGAGAAAAACACATAAAGAAATTTGGAGCACCGCAGGGGATGAATTCAGAGTTCACTTTAGAAGAAACACAGTTGTCTAAATGGCACAAATCTAGAGCATCGCACTGTGAATTATAGATTTGAATCATGTTCCTATTTAGACAAAAATACAGATATGAATATAAAGAACACAAGAAAACACGTGCGCAAAGAGAGATTACAATACATCAAATTGCCACCGTTAGAATCTTTTCATCAAAGTTTGAGGACCTTTGCATTAAGTTTCAATCAAGCTCGAAAGCTACATTCAATAGTCACTGTCTACACTATTTTTCCAATCAACCCGGCTTACATTGAAAATAAGAAATATATAGACTAGGGTATGTCGCTCGGGCTACCCTGACCTCTAACCGCTATCCCTGGAAATTAGGCTCTGACTATTCTTTTCTAGAAGACTCTTCGTATGGCACTTTACTAAAAATAGAAAGTGATTATACTCGATCGCACAATAACTGATGTCCTTGCCACAAAAACTTGGTCATCAGCAAGCCTTCATTGTTAGAGAGTGATGTGTCGATTTTTTTCCTTTGACAGGGTATCTAGATGATCAAGTGCTCTGTCAAAATCTAGCCACCCATTGTAACGGCCTTGATTTATGTTGCACGATCATTTGTTGGAGTGTGCATCTGGTGGGTAACCGTGGACTGTCGCAGGTGTTTCAAAGATGACACCACCAGGTAGGGGACAACGTCTTTCTTCAAATTGTTGTGTGTCCAATGCACACCTATCCTTTGAAATAGATGGGTCTCTAGTGTTTTGCGTCATATTCTTGTTGAGTGGGTGCCTATCAGAGTCCCTACTTCCTGGTGGAAAATGGGACAAGGGGAGACAAAATCCGTGCCACATTGAAAAGAAAAAAATTGAGTTGGTCGATCATGCTTCTGGCTTCATCTACAGTTTGGGAACCCGCAACGTTCCCTTGAGAGACCAGTTGTGCCTTTTCAGATTCATTACCTGCATTTGCAGAACCGCGCTACATTTCGGCCTCTTCTACGCGCTGGCCAAATATGTGTGAACATTTTCCAGTGTCGGTCCAAATTTCTTGAAGTTCTTTGCATTTCTTTCTTTTGACATCCACTGTGTTTCGCGCAAATAGATGATTGTGTCTTGTGATTGCCTGAGCTGCCTCTTGAGCCACATCACATTTCCCTCTCGGCCCTGTGATGTTGATGCCTCAAGGGTCTTCGCTACTAACTGTTGTCTCAGTTCTCGGTTCTCCTGGTACAAATCAGCAATAATGAGTTGCACTTTCTTTAGCTGTTGCGACGGTTCGCAAATATCTATGAATTTAGTGTTTATCCTTCTCCTTCTATTGCAGGTTTCTTGAATTGGACCTTCGACAGGTTCCAACTGAATGGCGTGCATGAGTAATTCTTTGGCAGTCGACTTTGTGTATTTCTCATTCGGGACTTGGGCCTCCCTAGTCTCTTTTTTCTTCCTTGTCCTCCCCTCTTTCATGGTATCGACTATTGGGAAGATGGGGCTTCCAATGTATTTCCTTCTTCTGCAACCCTTCCTATTTGTGCCTCCACGTGGTGAGATGTTACTTTTTCCACTAGTAGAAGGGAATCCCCTTTTGGGTCCCTGGGGATGTTAGCTGTGAGTAGGAACAAATACCAGTTATTTCCCAATTGCCTCAAGTCCTCAACTATTAGCAATTTAATCAGCAAGACATGAGATGGTTTCTTCTTTGTCTGGTTTTTATCATCCCGGATGTTGTCTGTCATTTCTCGGAGGCTTTGGTGCAAGAAGAAAGGAAGATTTAATGGTCTCCTTCTTGTGAAATGCATTAGAAATCTGATGTGATATGGGTGAATTATGTCAAACCTTCCTTCACAGGTGAAATATTTCTTAATCACTCTCAAGATATTCCAAAAAGGCTCTTGTAGATATCTACTTGGAACGCTCACTTCGACTTTCCCATTTAAACAGTCTGGTTTGATGAAATCCTCATAGAATAGCACTTCCAAAGGCATGCCTTTAGACCACCTTTCACCGCGCGGAGGGATATCTATGGCGGATGACAAAGTTTCGTCTATTACCTGGAAAGTGACTCCTAGAATTACTACACGAAACCCATTGAACCCGAGTGAAAACTGCTCTGCCAGTTTCACGTTGAATCCTTGGATTTTCCTACAAAAGGCCATGCATCCGACCTATTCAAAAGATGCTCTGACATCTAGATCTTCATTTACCAACGTCAAGTTTTGAGGTTCGGGCCCCACATTTATGCTACTTCACTCACCTTTCCTTATGTTCTGAGATGTTGTCATGATGCACCATGTATTCGTTTTGTGCACGGCAGATCTAGCACAGACCCAAAGTGGTAATCTTGCTTGACCCGAGTTTGTGACATAGCCAAAGGCAATCAACTTTCCATCCACGAGAAACTTAGGGCTCGTGGGAATAATTACAGACAAATCATAAACCTGGCTAATGAATAGAATACATGCAGAGAAACTATAATTTACAACTGGGCGGGTGAGAGATGGAATCGTGCCGGGGGACACTGAATCCATGGTGACTAGAGGTTTCGAAGCAAGACGAAGATTTTTGTATCACATCCACGTGATGGGTACACTTTGGGGCATGTAAAGTACAACTGATAAGATTTGTAGAGTATGCATGATATGAGAGTCGTGATTTTTCATTCTTTCTGACTTTATAATGAGCTGATGATGGTTATTGCATTTGCCAATGTGACTTCTATTTAACAACTTGCCTCGAATTTTGGCATGTAAAACCTTCTCCTCTGATAGGACCCGACTCTTTGCGGAAATACCTTTACCACTTACATATGTTTTGGTTCTAACATCCCTTCCCCAGTTCAAGGGCCAATCAACCACTTTCTGACTTCGACCCATTCCGTATTTGGTACTTACCTCACATGCTTTGACACACGGACCATGACTCGACTAAGACTAAATCTAACTGAAAAAAATAACAGCGCTAAGAGTTCGATCCAAAGGGGATGTTATCATCCTAGTGAGGTGGCAAAGAAAAACAGACCAGTTGCCTAACCATTGGGCCTTATTTGACCTCCAGACTCTGAAAAACCGAAAAAGAAAAACACAACCTAGACCTTTTTGACATAGTTTCGACTAGACTCAACATAAACTTAGGGCCTTCACTATGGGCTTGAATTTTGTGCTGACAAACTGACTTGAAATGCCTTCTTTGAAAACAAAAATGAAACGGCTATTTACAATGACATGAAAAATGAAACAGACCTTACTGAACCAGATAGTGTTTGAGGAACCTAACATTCATAGGCCCTTCGCCAGTGGACTCTCCATTAATCTCTTCTAATATATATGTGTTGTTCCCGTAGTACACGTCGATTCTAAAAGGTCTCACCCAAAGATGATCGAATTTTCAATGATTTCCCTTGTCTTCATTCCTTGCGTCCCACTCTAGCACCAGATCATCCACCTCAAATTCCTCTTGTTCAATGTGCTTGTCAGAAGTTTTCTTCATCCTGTCTTGGTGCAGTTGTGATCATTTGTAAACCTACTCCCTCATTTGTTGCATGTGAATCAACTAATTTATCCTTCTATGAGTGTCATCTAGCTCGACCTCTTATTCTTGTAATAAATTTCTGACGGGCAACCCCAATGAGGTGGGGAAAACTGCGTCTTTTCCGTATACGATTTGGAATGGCAACATCAAGATGGAATTTTTGGTAGTGAATCTGTCATCCCATAGCACGTAAATTATTTTCTTATGCCAGGCCTTCTTGTTGTCCTATAGGATCCTTTTGATAATCCTGGTTTATCTTGTGTTGGATGATTCTGTTAATCTGTTACCTTGTGGGTAATAGGTCATAGAATGTACCAGGGTTATATTGTAATCGTTACAAAGCTTCTCCATTTTCTTGGAATTAAATGTGTTTACGTTATCCATGATGATCATGATAAGGAACCTAAACCTAGACAAGATGTTGGTCTCCAGAAACTGAATGATGACCGTATTGGTAGCCTGCCTCATTGGAACTGCTTCGATCCATTTTGGGAAGTAATATGTAGTTGTAAGTATCCATCTGTATTGCATTGAGGATGGTGGATGAATATCTTCTATAAATTCCATGCCCCATTGCATGAACGACGCTTCGACCGAGATTGGTTTCAGCTGCAGGGAGTGAATTTTTCTCCTTCCATCAAACATCTAGCACTCGTGCCAACTAGAAACTTCTTTGTATACATCTGTGAAGATGTTGGGCCAATAGTAACCCACCCTTAAAATTTTATGTGCGGTGGTTTTCCAGTAGTGATTCCCTCCATAGTCGCCTTTGTGGAATTCTCTGGTATATTTTTCTGCGTCATATTCTAGTAAGAAACTCAGCAATATCCCTCTTAGATATTTCCAATATAGAGAGTTATCTAAGATTCAAAAATTAGTGGCCTTCATCTTCAAGAACCTTTCCTTGGTATTACTTAACCCTGGGGGAGCTTGCAGATTCTTCAGCACATAAGTGATTTCCTTATACCAAGGTGAATCGATGAATTCTTGAGACACCTGTGTGGTTGCTTCTTCCTGAGGATTCTCCATTAGAACAGCAATAAAGTTTATTCCCAAAACACTGTAGTTCGATTGCGCCATCATTTTTGTGAGGCCTTGACCCTTAATCATCTTTGTGGGTTTGATTTCGAGGTTGTATTCCAGCATGAATGCAATCCACTTACCTCTTCTTCCCTCAGGTTCAGGTTAGGTCAGGATGTCTTGGAATGAGTTGTTGGGTATGTAAGCAACAATGTGAGAATGTAGTATTTAAGTCCTGAACTCTTTGAGGGCTTTCACTAAGGCATATGCTTGTTTATCCAAAATATCATACCTCAGTAAGGAATCTCTCAGCGTCCAGCTAAAGTAGGCTATAGGATTTTCAAAATTTTGATCGTCCTTCTGTAACAGTACACCAACGATGGTATGCTCTGAGGTGAATGAGAACAAGATGAAATCCTTCGTGACATATGGGCTTGCTAATATGGGAGCTTTGGTCATCGCTACCTTGATGTATTCAAGCGATTTCCTGGCTTCGGGGTTCCATTTGATATTGTTTCCCTTTCTGAGCATGCTAGTGATATGTTTTATAATTTCCGCTAGATTCGGGATGAATCTTCTCAAGAAATTCACTTTTCCCAAGAAGGGATACACCTCCTTGTTACGAAGAGTGTTGATTTTGAGGATTCCTTCTCCCCTCTTGGGATATATCTTTATACCCTCCTTCAATATGATATGCCCCAACAGTTTCCCTTCTTACATTCTGAAATGTGATTTTTTTGGATTCAACAAAATGTTGAACCTCCTGCATTTCTAGAAGACCCTCTTAAGATGATCAAGGTGTTATTCGTCAGAGTCAGAATACACTATGATGTCATCCAGATAAACCACGATAAATTTGTCCTTTTCCTCAGAAAATGCAATATCCATATCCCTCTAGAAGGTATCTCCAACGTTCATAAGGTTGAAAAGCATCTTAGCATACATTAGCATACCCCATGGTGTCGTGAAAGTTTTATTTTCTCGATCATCTGGGTGCACCATGATCTAATTGTAACCTGAAAATCTGTCCAACATAGACATCTTCTAAGATCCAACTACCTTTTGTAGAATATATTCCATGTTAGGGAGTGGGTAGTTTTCCTTGAGGGATACTTTGTTCAACTTTCAAAAATCCACACGCAACCTTATTTCGTCGCTCTTTTTCCTTACAGACACCAAGTTGGCAACCCATTTCGAAAATCTTAAAGAAACAATAATTTTGGCTTCGAAGAGTTTCTTTAACTATTTTTCAAGTAGCGACAGCAGCAGGGGATTGATCTATCTTAGTTTTTTCTTGAATGGTTTTTGTTCTTCTTTGAGATGAATGATGTGCTAAATTACTTTAGTGTCGTAGAATTTCAAGTCATCATAACTCCAGGCGAAAACGTTGGGAAAATCCTTCATGAGTTTGATCTAGTCTTGTTTGACTTCCAGACTGAGCGTCTTTGATAATTTGATTATCTTTGGATTCTCCTGGGTTCCAATGTTGCAATATTTGACGTCCTCACCGTTCACAATGATCTTGGGGTTTCTAGCACATCGTTTTCATCAAACATCTTTTCCAACAGAACTAATCCTTTGGGGATGATATTATTCTTTAGTTGTACTATGTCCCTCCCAGCTATTTGGTTCTGAAAAGAGTCCTCATTACCGCGCACAGTTGTGCTTCCATCTCCGTCACAACAACAATCATCGTTGATGTTCATCTTGGAGAACTCGTTCCTCATCTGGAGAAATCTCTCCACCTGTTTGTCATCCTCAAACACCTGCCAATAATTTATATTATCGAGTATCGATGGCCTATGTTTGAATTTGATCTCATACTTTCTATTTGGGAAAATGGGAATCTTAACAAATGAGGCCGAGGTCACCAAGGCATCTGCAATTTGATTTTTCCCCCTTGGGATCGATGATAGATTATACTCCGAGAATTCTTTGAGGAGATACAACACCATATTTATGTATGCCCTCAATATAGGGTGCTTGGATTGGTATATGCCTTTCACTTGGTTTATGACGAGATCAGAGTCTCCATGCACCGCTATCCTCTTTGCGCCCAACTCTTTCAAAAATATCAAACCCAAAATCAATGCCTCATACTCAGCCATGTTATTTGTACAACCGAAGGTGAGTTTGTACAAGAAGATTTTGGTGCCCACCTTGGGAGGACTTATCCATACACCGACCCCAACCCCTTCCTTGTTGATGGCTTCATCGAAGCTCAAGTTCCACATCTCGTTCTTCATGTGGTTCCTCAGGTATATGCACTCTTCTGCTCGCCACACGGATTTATCATCAACAGTCATGAAGGTCGTTGACTCTTCCTCTTCAAAGCTCAGGTCATTGTAAAATATGGAGGAGATTATCTCAGTCTCGACGAAGTAGATAGGGGGGTTATTCAGTTGGGTATTTCTACTCACCATGTATTTAAGTAGCACTTCTTTGTATAACCATCTCTCTTGGCCAAAGACAGGAATAGTAGCATACGACATATCCATCTGCAAGGTTCCCTTCAATTTTTCATCCCACAACCTGGACAATAGCATGCCAATTTAGGAGGTATATCGGCCACAACCACGTTCATAACCATATTTTTAGAAGGGATTTAGGACAACAACACAACAATATCTTTGATCAAACCCAAACATTTCACTTTCCTTGAATCGAAAGAAAAAATATCCTTATAGGGCCTGGTGATGTCCAAACCCAACTCGTCCATGATCACCTTGGGCATGATATTGTGCGACATGCCTGAATTCAGCATGGCGTTATGAAAAGTCATTTCATGGACCTTGAGGCTGATATATAATGGGGTAACATCCTCAGTATCGCTCTTTTCCTCCATGCGCAGACCAAACAAAATGGCAGGGTAATCATCTTGAACGTTTAGGGTGTCGGGAGTCTCTCCCATCTTTAGCATTTTAATAATCTGATCTCGATATTCTCCTTTCTTGATGAGCTCGTTGAAAGGGATAGAGATTTTAATCTTTTCCATTTTTTTCTCAAAGTTAAAAGGGGTGGATACTTTTTCTACCTCCTTGATGCATATCTCCTGGCTTGTTTCCAATGCTTTCTTTGGAACTTCCTCCTTTGACTTTCCCTTTTCAGTCACATCCTTGGTCGGGTTGTATTTATTTGGTTGGCTCGTGGAAGGGGTGTCCACCCAAGGTTCTGTAGATGCTTTTTTTCTCCTGAGGTTGTATTTATTTTGGAACTGCATGATGGCATTGTGATATCCCTTCCTGAATTCCTCTATTTCCCAAGACAATGTGTCATCAATTTTCAACATAATATCATCATTTTCGCTCATGTATTGATCATGTTCTCCCTTCATCAAGAACACGCGAGTGTCCTTGTCATTGCAACAATGCATTTGATATTGGATCATCTGATAAAAATCTGTGTCCGTGTAATTGTTCTGGAACGACTGCCTTATTTGTTGGCCACCTTGGTCTCTTTGTTCTTTTTATCTGATCTGCGGGACTGAACCTCTTCTAAGGTTCTAATTTCTGGGCTGGAGGTCATGTTATTCTTAGGCGGTGGGCTTGTTTCCCATAGGCATTATTTCCATCAACTTCTCCATCGTCTTCATCATCAAGTCGAATTTGTCCTTCGAGGGTCGAGAAGTCAAAGGTTGCCCATTTCCTTGGGGTTTCTTCCCACCTCCGTTGAATATTTGTTTAATCTTTTCTGATGCCATCAGGTTCACCTCGACTTTGATTGTGTCACTCATCATGTCATCTAAATTAGTAGATATTCTCTCCCTCAACAGCAAGGATAAATCATTGTCAAAAGAGTCGATGTATCGAATTTGCACAGCCCCGGGAGGTGGCTGAACTTTTGCAGGAATTGAGTCGTATACCCTCATGAAAAGAGTCAAGAACTCTTGCACCGTCTCCTTCAACGCTCTCTTCATATTGTTGTAGTGTTTCAGTATATGCAAAGGATTCTTTTTGTCTCCTCATCTAGCAATGAATGGCGTTTCAAACGCTGCGAAGTCAGGGATGCTTGTTGTTGGGAGGGCCTTGAACCATTTTCTAAACTCCCCCGAAATACTTTGCGTGAACAACCTCATCTTCATGTCTTCATGATCCACCTCTTATAGATAAATGAAATCATTGAACCAATCCAGGTGCTTTTGGGTAGAGGCGTTTCCCTCGGCATCATACATCTTGATCCTTTGGTTGTAGTTCTGGGGAAAATCGTGCAGTTGGGATGGAAGATCAAGGGGGGTGAATCCGGTTTCCATTGCTCTAGGGGGGGTTGGGATTTGTGGGATGTTATGAGAGGGATTTGAAGCTAGAGGGATTTTTTTTGGTATCAGAGATCAAAACCTCTTCTCGTCGAAGTCTATATGATACAAGTTGGTTTTTGATTTAGACCTTAACAAGGTTTGTTCAAACAAGTTGTCAAAGTCGAGGTCGTCAATACTTTGTGCCACATCCTTGGGTAAGGAAAGATTTTTATCTAGGTAATAGAACGGGTCTTGCGTCTACTCCCTTACTCTATGCAGAAGTACCCCAGGATCATATATGGGTTGTACAGGGTTTGGGTCAGGATTGGCTCTGGTATAAATGGTCTTTGAAGCCAATATTTTTGAGTGGTGTTACTCTATGCAACTGGTCTCTTTTACTATAGTCTCCATGGTAAAGGTTTCATCCAATGTAGAATTTTGTCCCACTGTTACCCTCAGGGGTCAAAACTATATTTTTTAGTTGTTCTCCCAAGGAAAATTTATTCAATTCCATCCCAGGCAAAGATGCCAAAATATTATCACTCTGTAAACTTTGTTCGGCTGAGAAAATGAATGACAAAGGCAACCTACAAACCAAATTTGAGGCTGGAAACTAGCCTTTCCGACCTAGAGAGGGCTCTCTCTGAGACTTCGTCTCTGTACAGGTTATGTCTTTAAACTGTTGAATAGATTTAACACTTTATTACAATATTTCTGGTTCTATTGGTGAAAGACAAACAAGACCCTGGGCTATGGAGTTAATTTAATAAAACGATAGAAACAAATGGCTTAGTGACTGAACTTGAGAGGATAAAGGATAAATAAGCAACAATATTTTAGTTAAAAAGAGTTGTGTGTGGAAAGAGAAAAACACATAAAGCAACTCGGAGCACTGCAGGGGATGAAATCAAAGTTCACTTTAGAATAAACACAGTTGTCTAAATGGCGCAAATCTAGAGCACCGCGCGATGAATTCTGGATTTGAATCACGTTCCTATTTAGACAAAAATACAGATATGAATATAAAGAACACAAGAAATCATGTATGCAAAGAGAGATTACAATACATCAAACTGCCACCATTAGAATCTTTTCATCAAAGTTTCAGGACCTTTGCATTAAGTTTCAATTGAGCTCGAAAGATGCATTCAATAGTCACTGTCTACACTATTTTTCCAATCAACCTGGATTACATTGAAAATATTAAATCTATAGACTAGGGTATGTCGCTCGAGCTACCCTTCCCTCTAACTATTATCCCTAGAAATTATGCTCTCACTATTCTGCTAGAAGACTCTTCGTATGACACTTTACTAAAAATAGAAATTGGCTATACTAGATTACACAATAAATGACGTCCTTACCACAACATCTCTATCATCAGCAAGCCTTCATCATTAGAGAGTGATGTGTCGATGTTTTTCCTTTGAAATGGTATCGGTTTGATCAATTTCTCTGTCAGACTCCATCCACCCATTGTAACGATCTTGATTTCTGTTGCGCGATCATTTGTTGGAGTGTGCATGTGGCGGGTAACCGCGGACTGTCACAGGGGTTTCCTAGATGACACCACCAGTTAGGGGACAATGCCTTTCTTCAAACTGTCACGTGTCCAATGCACACCTGTCCTTTTTAATAGATGGGTCTCCAGCATTTTGCGTCGTATTCTTTCCGCACGGGTGCCTGTCAGAGTCCCTACTTCCTGGTGGAAAACAGGACACAGGGAGACAAAATCCACGCCATGTTGAGAAGACAAAAATGGAGTTGGTCGATCATGCTTCTGTCTTCGTCTACAATTTGGACACCTACAACATTCTCCTAAGAGACCAGTTGTGCCTTTTCAGATTCATTACTTGCCTTTTCACAACCGCATTCCATTTCAGCCTCTTCTTTGCACTAGCTAGAGTCGCGCAGATGTTTTCCAGTGACGATCCACATTTGTTGAATTGATTTTAATTTCTTTCTTCTGACATCCTCTGTGATTCTCATAGCTTGATGATTGTGTCTTGTGATTCCATAAGCTGCCTCTTAATCCATGTCATGTTTCCCTTTTGGCCCTGTGATGTTGATACCTCAAGGGTCTTCACTGGTAATTGTTGTCTCAGTTCCTGTTTCTCCTGGTACAACTCAGCAATAGCGAGTTGTGATTTATTTAGCTACTGCGATGGTTCTTGAATATCTATGCCTTCAGTGTCTATCATTCTCCTTATGTAGAAGGTTTCTCGACTTGAACCTTCGACAATTTTCAACTGAATGGCGCGCATGAGTAATTCTTCAATGGTTGACTTTGTGCGTGGATCATTCGGGACTTGGGCCTCCCCGGTATCTTTTTTGTTCCTTGACTTACTCCTCTTCCATGGTATCGACTATTGGGGATATGGGGCTTCCAATGTCTTTCCTTCTTCTACGACCCTTCCTATTTCTGCCTTCGCGTGGTGAGATGTTAATTTTTCTACCAGTAGAGGGGAATCCCCTTTGGGGTCCCTAGGGATGTTGAATGTGAGTAGGAACAAATCCAATTTGTTTCCCAATCACCTCAACTCCCCAACTATCAACAATTTAATCAACGAGACATGAGATGGTTTCTTCTTCGACTGGTTTGTATCATCCTAGACGCCATCTGTCATTTCTCGAAAGATTTGGTGCAAGAAGCAAGGAATATTTAATGGTCTCCTTCTTGTCAAATGCATCAACAATATGATTTGATGTGGGTGAATTTTGTGAGACCTTCCTTCACAGGTGAAATATTTCCTAATCGCTCTCAGGAGCTTCTGAAAAGGCTCCTCCAGATATCTACTTGGAACGCTCTCTTTGACTTTCCCATTTAAACCGTATAATTTTGATGAACTCCTCATAGCATAGAGCATCCAAAGGCATGCCTTTAGACCACCTTTCACCACGTGGAGGGATCTCTGTGGTGGCTAACAGATTTTCCTCCATTACCTGGAAAGTGACTCCTGCAATTACCTCGCAGAACCCGTTGAACTTGAGTGAAAACTACTCTTCAAGTTTCACGTTGAATATTTTTATTTTCCTACAAAATGCCATGCATCTAGCTTGTTCAAAATATGCTCTGACATTTGGATCTTCATTTACCAACGTCAAGTTTTGAGGTTCGAGCCCCACATTTTTCCTACTTCGCGCGCCTTTCCTTATGTTCTGAGATGTTTCCATGATGCACTACGTATTCGTTATACATGCAGAGGATCTAGCACGTACCCAAAGTGGTAATATTGCTTGACCAGAGTTTGTGACACAGCCAAAGGAAATTGACTTTCCATCCACGAGAAACTCAAGGCTCACGGGAAGAATTATAGACAAAGCATAAACTTGGTTGGTGAACAAAATACATGCAGAGCAACCAGAATTTATAATTGGGTGGGTGAGACCTGGAATCGTGCTAGGGGACATTGAATCCATGGTGATTGGAGGTTTCCAATCAAGCCTAATATTTTTGCAGCACATTTGTGTGACGGGTACACTTCAGGGTGTATAAAGTACAGCTGATAAGAGCTGCGGAGTATACGTGATATGAGCGTCGTGATTTTTTATTATTTCTGAATTCATAATGAGTTGATGATGGTTATTGCATCTGTCGAAGTGACTTCTATTTAACAAATTGCCTCGACTTTTGGCACGTAAAACCTTCTCCTCTGACAAGACCCGACTCTTTTGGAAAATACCTTTACCATTTACACATGTTTTGGTTCTAACATCCCTTCCCCACTTCAAGGGCCAATCGACCACTTGCTGACTTCAACCCATTCGTTATTTGGTACCTGACCTCACATGCTTTGACACACAGACCATGACTCGACTAAGACTGACTCTAACTAAAAAAATTATGGTCCTAACAGATTGTATAATAATTAGTCTACAACAAACAAGCATTCTTACAATCCATAGAAATAACAATTATCTTCACTTCAAGTAGTTCAAATTTTCGATCCATTTCTACAAATAATTCCTTATATAATATGCTCTTCTTGAGGGCTTCTCAATATTCATTAATAGTGTATAAGTTCTCAAAACATTTATTGTCTCTATATAATGCTTGAAAAAACAAAAAAAGGTCATTTCTCACAAGTTTCTACTCTATTTTATACAAAAACATGGTGCCCTTTCGCCTTCTTCTTGAAGAGGAAGTTACAAACTATTCATTCTATCTATTCTAATGACAATTGGCAGAAAGGATGAAATTTGAAGTGGTTAGGAAAAGGTCACGATAAAAAATATTTGTTTGTCCTTTCCCTATGAACTTTTTCTTCAGAGATAAGTTGTCCAAACCTCCAACTGGTTATATAGTGACTTGATTCTCATGTATGATAGTTTTTCTAGTGTTTATTCATTCATGGAGATGTTTTCATCAAGGTTTCCCATATCCTTCTCTAGTATTGTCATGTAATCCTATATCATAGTGTGAATATTCACTGGTTTTAGTAGATGTTGGTCAACGAGATTGGCAGAGACAAAGGTTGTTGCTTCGATTATCTGTCTCCTTCGACTCATGTTTTCTTGGATTGCATTCACCAAATCTTTTGTGACCAAATTATTCCCAAGTTCATCTAATCTTGGGAGACACCCATTCCTTATCAGTTCTTGGGCATATTTGTGAGTCCTTGAACATATCGCCATCACCTTGGTTACTTCTTTATCTTCCCTTTTCCCTACCTACTGGCAATGATATAATGCATACATGTTTGTCTTTCTAACTTATTTTTAGGGTCTATACAAATCAAGAGGTGAATCATGATTCTACACTATCTATGTATCAATGTCAACTATACCTTCATGGATAGTGTTGTATTGTGTCAGCTGCATTTGTATCCGGTTGTTTTGGTCAATAATTATTGCAACCACATTTTGAAAGAGATGTGTATTGGCATACATGTCAATGATGGAACTTTCCAAATCATTCCTCACTTTTTCCACACTGGAATTAAAACTGAGAAGACTTATTTCATTGATCTTTACTTGTTGAAGCCTCTCTTCTAGCTCTTTGATCCTCACCTCTTTCTCTTCGTTCTTCTAGCATATCCTTTGTATATTGTCTATGATTGCATCCATAATGAAAATCCTGCCCTAGTTGTTTCCACAGGGTCTTCCCTAACATATCCTGTGACAGGGACTTGAGTAACCACTAACAAAGGGGATCCTTCTGTTGTTGGAACCTTTTTCCCTCTTTCTTTCAAAATTCTATCGGTTTTACTATCGTATGTGAAACTTCATAGATCCAATACTTTGGTTGAGCGAAAAGGTTCACAGGGCTCGAGGCCTAAACCACTGCTTGTTGTTTCTTCTCCTATACATGTGGTGCAAGTTCCGGGGATATCCAAGTATATCAGGTGTGTTTCACCCTCTTTATCCTCTATATTATTCTTTTGTCTTTCTTCTTCATTAGCTTTATCCACTACTTATTTATTTGATAATTTTCCTACCATTCTTGCCACTTGTGCCAACTCCTTTTCTCTTTTTGCAACACCTTTTTCTTTGGCTTCAAGTTTTTCTTCAGATTCATCTTTTGCCTTGGCTTCAGTTTCATATTTTTCTTCGTCTTCAGCTTTATCTATCGCTTCATTTTATGCCTTGGCCTTTTCTTTGTCAGCTTCTATTTTTTGTTTATTTTTGGCGTTATTCCTCCTTTTCAGTACCTTCTCTTTGTCTCTTCAATTTTCTGTGTTGGTGCTCCTTCCTCCTCTTATGAGGAACCTGAATGAGTTGAGACAAAGATGGGGGAATATCTCTCATCTTCATCTCATTCTGCCTCTTTTCTGGTCACCTCTATTGCATATTCTTTGTCATAGATCCTTCCTTTTGGTTGGCCCCTCCTGTTGAATATGACTTCGTCGTAATTGATAGTGTTTTGATGCACCTCCTTTTCTTCCCAAAACTCAGTGGTGTACTCATATGGTAGTCTCGTGCTATTGAATTGATCTTTGATGATATTATTAGGGTTATTCCTCCATAATCTCTCCTCTCCAAAGTGGTACGAAAGTAATATGTCCAATTCCTTTTGGGCTTGCTTGGTGTTCTCAAAGAAATAGTTTCCAATGTAAAGAGGAAGTGGAGGCCAAATTTCTTTCTTTGATCTCTATAGCATTCCTCTAACCCCATGAATAATAGTTTGATATGCCACTTACTGAAGCACAAGTTTGTTAGGAATGAACCAAGGGAGTAAGTGGGCTGGTTTCATTGCACCATATATTCTTATATAGGTATCATTATCCATCAAATACCAGTCCTTGATCCTTCTTATGAATGCTATGGATTTGTCTATCATACAAGTTGGGGAGATGAAAAAAATAAATTCATGCAATGGGGAAAGGAAGTGTTCACAGATTCTTTGATAATCTATTCATTATTTGTGCTCCCAAAGCATCTTGCAATAGATGTGGACGGCGACATCGATGGGGAACCAACTCCATCCCATGTTTGGGTACCTGTGAGCGGTACACATTATGTCTAGAAGCTATGAGAATATATGGAAACTGGGAAAGCTTCTTGGTTGTGCTTGTGTAACTGCATAAATGACATCTTTCACATTTTAAGATAATATATCTGCCCAGTTGAATGAGACCCCCACATCTACACAGAAATAAATTAGGGGCATGTACGATAGGGGGAAATGAGTTTATATGGTTCCTCGTACAACATGCACAACATGGATACCATATACTGGTATGGTCTCCTTAAATTGGTTGTTGGGTACCAACTCTTGGATCAATACTTGAATTGCTTATATGCTTTGTACAATGCGAGGAATGAATCTTTCGGTGTAAGCTCCAACTCACTGAGTTGACCATCTAGTATTTTTTTCCCATCTTCAATATCATAACACTTGGCTAAATCATTAGGCATGAATGAAGCTATAGGTTATTTTCTTGCATTAAATACATATCAACTACTTATGTCTATGTTTTTCAAAATCCAAGAAATGGCATTTGCACAAGGGAAGACCATTGGATGTTCTGCCACCCTGAAAATTATTGATTTTCTGATGTTCCTAAACCAAGCATACATATTTTTATGCCACAACTACAGACAATATTCATTTGGTCTTGATCCATTTACATAGGATAAAGGAAATACTCATCTATTACAAATTTTGACTATGCAACTAACTGTCGGTGTTCTCCTTTCCACCCAATCATACGTTCTTCATTCTCAATCACTTTGAAAACATGCCACCCCTGTGTCAGGTCATGATACCACTAAGGATTATATTTTGGGTTCTCAAGGAGGTTGGTATGTGAAGGTTTCTCTCCTTCACTCTTGGTGAGAATATGCTCGCACCCACCCATCCCAAGCCTCATTGAGGTTTATCATATGCCCTTTCCAGCATCACTGCTCATGGCCTCTTATCTCAGGTTGGATATCTGGACTCTTAGATGGCTCCTGCAACCAAATTCTTCCTCTAAGATTCACATCTCTCTTCCAATACATGGGTTCACTCCCTTCATACATGAAGCCTTTACACTTCTTTTCCTCCCAAAACCAAAGAATTCTCTCACTCTCTCACATGTACCTGTGTGCTTCTCTTGCACTCATCACTTAGGAAGGTTATTGACCTGTCCTCTTTCTTTTTTTAGAAGGTAACATGTGGTTCAATGATAGGTAATCATGGTGATATTTCATGTTGTCCTCTAACTTTAATCTTTTTTCACCTCAGGAAACCCTCCATATTTCCATTCATTTAGGTTGGTTGGTTTCTCAACCAATAGTCCTCCCTCATTAATTGATTTTTCCTTGAAGTCGGAGTTAAGGGAAATAACTAAATATTTCCAAATTAAATATTTAAGCAAGGAGGCTTGGGTCATATTAGCATGATTAACCCCTCTTTAGGTTTCTTCAATCTTCCCTCGAGTGGTATCATGTCTAGTACTTTTAAAGATTCACCCCATAGTCAACTGTTGGAATTATCAATTAAACAATAATGCATTTACAATATTTACATGAGGTTGCATGGAAATCATTAATTATGATTAATTACATATAATCAGGGGTTTAGAAAGGGGCATTACAATGAACCCCAAGTTAAATGACATATACGAATGTATGAAGATATGATCAAATATAAGTACATGGATCCCAATGCAGCATCACATATCCCATTGCAATGTCACAAATCTTGAGGCATGGTACACGCTTCCCAATGAAAGCTACCCACTTGGAGTGATGGGTCTAGCTTCTTGGAAATCGCATTATATGATAATACATAGTGATATCTCTTAACACAACATAACAAATAAGGGTTAGTCTTAATATTTGTTTAATTTTTACCAAAGGGAAACAACATTACCCCTTATACATGTGACAAGTCCTTGGAAAACAAGTATTTCTTAAGTCCCTAGGTGAAAGATAGGTAATGTGATGAATAAATATAAAAAAGGGAATGGAATGACTTCATGTGATGACCCTGAAAGTCATCTATATGCATAGGTATTTTTATTCGTTCATCTATCTTTCATGAGATGGGATTTTTTTATACAATAGCCTTCAAGAGGGAGCTTTAGCATTGAGTTGTTTGTCCTCGACACTCTTTCTTACTACCCCTTTATTCCTTTTTATTTATGTTTTCATTATATTGAACAGGTCCTTTTTTATTTAGATATTCATAGACAAGCTAGGGGCTAGGGGAATTGGCCTCATGGCGAGGTGGAATTGCTCAAGATTTACATTTTTGGCTTTTGACTTTATTGTTTTTCACCTCTAGCAGTTCTTTTCTTTATTAATTTAGGATTTTCATTATTAGACCTTTTTTAAACCTTTGATAAGTCATACATGATCAAGACAATCTTTTTATGGACGTAATGAAATGAAACACAGAAAGTGAAAAGTATTTGGTATGGTTAGGAGGTGGAAAATGTTATCTTGGCTACTTACCCAATAGTACAAACTGACCCGAGAAATCACAACACTTCTAAATGAAAAATATGTCCCCCCAAGGTATAATGAGGCAAATAATAAAACTATGTATATTATAAAGTTCTATCGGATTTCATTTCAATGTTTACCACTTTAATGACTAACGAGGAAGCTATAACATCACATCCAAATGAAACACCAATACATGGAATATCAAGATATATCATAGTGAAGAAAATAATGCACCATCCATACTGCATATTCCTACTAAGGAGTGATAGGAGGAGGATGAGATATACCAATGCTAGCATAATCATGCATTTGATGGAGATAATGAGAAGAATTTTTTCGAGTTTGGAGAAGATGAGCAAGATAGCTCATGCAGAAAAACAATATGACACCTGGTGAAGGTACCTCTAAAGTTGTCACCCCTTTGGGGGGGTAACATATGCCTCCTAATCAGGGACATGTACTCTAATTCTATATTTTATGAGAACTACAAAATCTCATGTAGACTTGTGACCTACATACTACTGAGGAAAAGATATGAAATGATCTTACTCAAGCATTTTCAAACTCTGCTTGGCTAAAGAAAAGTAGACGGGAATATCACCCTATTTTTATAGCCAACAAAAATAACATCCTAACTCGCAAGTATTAATTACGAGTGCTTAGGCTCGTCTTTTATCAATAAAAATCTTACTGGAAATTTACTTTTTATGTAATTTTCTGAACATATCAGTTCCTAAAATAAATGTAAAGATAGAAGTAAAGTCACCAAGATGATAATCAATACAGATGAGACATAAAGAAATCCTTTATTTCATTCAAATTCACCAAAGAGTCATTTTCTTTACAAAATCTCTTACAGAAATTTTGGACCAAAGTCAAACTTAGACATCCCCGATGGAACATACAAAAGGACCTCTGACAGAAAACCAAAACTGATCTCTAAAAGATGGATAAGCTTGGCACAGATTGTTGCCCACTCAAATCTACACAATCTAATTCACAAACAGACAAGTCTACATAGACTATCAAAGATAGATCAACACCTCTAGAAAAAAAAGTGTATGAATGATGTGATTCATCCCTGAATATTGTTGTCTATAATAAGACCCTTCTATCACAAAAGAGAATTAGGCTTGTGATGAATAAATGAATGAATGAAAACTGAACTATCTCAACATAAACTTAAAGAGAAAACCTTAGTATGATTTTTCTTCTATCCTTTTCATGTTCCTCCCTTTCCTTTTGCTTTTAAACAAATTAGAATTGGTTGAAGTAGTTGAACCAACTAATTAGTTAAGTTAATTAAAAGACTCAACCAACTTTAGTTAGGGGGGGAAGTAATAATCATAATAAGGGTTATAAATATATAATAACTAGTAGGTGGGACCCCTTGTGACTCCCTTTAGCTCATAACAATCATAACATAACTATTTAGTTAAGAAAAACACACCTCCTTGTGACTCCCATCCACATATTCACATTTGAAAATTTAGCTCATGATATTTGAAATTATTTTCAAAAAATATTACTCATGTAACAAAAAATAAAACATGTTGTCCAAAGTTTCCTGAAGTCAACTATCATCAACAATAGATAAAAATAAAAACTCAAAAGCCATATTTCCCACTCTGAGATGCAATATTTCCTTGATTGTTGTTGTCCACCTTTGATTTTCCTGAATTTTTCTTTGGCTGCGTCGAGCCCTTAGGCCTAATCTCATTGATCACGTGGGAACAATCGTCCCTCAAATGAATCTGGGAAGACATGGATTTGTCAGAGCCATTGGAGGGTGAGGAAGGGGCAGCAGTGGCTTTTACTTTGTCAAGGGCATGGTGGGCCTCGGTTTTCAACCTTTTTCTAGCATGAGAGGACTGCAATGGTGAGTGGGGAGCAACTTGGACAATGGGGTTAATAGGCAGAGGAGTAGGTAGGGATAAATTAGGCCATCCATGATGTTCTGAGACTTTCGGGTGGACAATCTCTTTCCATCCATCATTTTCAGGAACCTCGGGTTGCAATGAGACGTGAGGAGGCACAGGGATACCAGGGGCTTACAGAACTTGGAAATGAGGCCTTTCAGGCCTAGGTTAGACCACTCCTTTCCCAATCCAATTGAAAAATCTAGGCTGAAACAACTGGCCAAGCTCTTGTGAATCAACATAAAAATGTATAGAGAACCTAGGCCTTCTTGGGCCTCTGTTCTAATTACCTATCCCTCAGTTTCCTCGATCATGGCTACCTCGGATGAAAAAAATCATTCCTACATGCATGATTGATTAGAAAATAGTCTTTTAAATAACCATACATGACAACTCTTAAAAATATGAAATAGATTTGGCTCAACGATGTATCAGACTCATGCAATCCAATCCATACAAATTATTATATCATTTATCAATGAGCAGGGGGGTGAATAAAGGGTCAAGGGATATGTGAGGGGTTTGTATTGAGTGAAACATGATATGATGAGGGGGGGGCGGGATATGATTACTGCTCAAAGAAAACAACAATCAACTGCAAACCAAAGAAAACATCATTGTAATTCAACCAAGACACTGCTACTGGCAATTGCTTCAACACATAATTTTTCTTGACTATAATCAATTTTAGAATAGGGAGTGAAAAATGAATGTGGGAAGGTGATGGGGTTGTAATTAGCGAAAAATAAATAATGATGGTAAATGAGAGCGGGTATTTTTCACAAAATTAATCAAGTAATCCATATAGTCATTCGGTTAAAAGGAGATGCACCAACCAAATGATCATTGTGACCCAATAACAATCAGTGTGTATTAGTTAGTTCATTGTTCATAGTCAAATATCTAACACAGTGCCATCACAAGACAATATGCATTCCACACAATCTGTAAGGGAGTTATGTTCCTTTTATTTATCCAACTTTCATCTTATAACAATTCACAAATGTATAATAGTAACCATTTCCACTTTGTTAACCATCAGAATCAACCACTGCCCACACATTACTTCAATCAACAAATACACTCAAAGGTCATGTTTCAAAATTTACAATGAAGTCATATTGTCACTGCAATCGGGCCTGTCATTTAAAATTCATGATATTCGTTAAACATATATAGTGGACACCCAACCCAATAATCCAGATTTGAATTGTAAAAACCTGACTCGTCATTTAAACAATCAAACAACAGCCACCATTCCAACTCATGCCATGTTGTGGAAACACAAAATAATTCAATCAACACAAGTGTAATTTTTTGATTGTACAAACTCAATTCAACGCGAATCTAAATAATCAAAATGATGGGCTATCCATCCAACACAATGAGGCAGCAACAACATGCCTGAATTCATAAAACAAATAATTGAATTGCAACAAAGTTGTGCTTAAAAATCTGTGACTATCTCTAAGTGTGGAACCCAAAATTATCCATATCATACACAGTGGGCAGCCACCCAAAACACCATGATGCAACATTTTCATTTTACACTTCTAAACACATAGTCACAGTATTAATTCAACCCATCGTGTCGAGTTATCAACTTACTACAGGATTGCTTCAAATTAATCAAACTACAACCAACCATGTTGTGTAAAACTCAGGCTCATCCGTAATGACACAATCAAATAACCATAGCGCATACAGTGGATGGATTTGTTACATTCATTCTATTTTCCATAATCATTTGGCCCAAAAAACACTCATAGTTACAGTGACCATTTATTCATGGTGTAGGAACACCATACATACAAATGCATTACGCGCGTACATCATTTAACAATTGCAACCAATGCCGAGTTTAACATCCCAATAATTTTCAATGCAAAAGATACTGACTATGTATCAACCCCAATAATAGACCCAACATGTTGTGGAAACCACACATACCCATGCATCGACACGAAGCGAGGTTGTGAAGTTCTCAATTAAAACAATACTGGATTATCAAACACAAGGAAATCGACTGTGTATTTTGAACTGTCCAATTAACAATGCTGGGTTATCCATTGTAATAACACAGGAAGTGACTGGATATCAAAACCAACACAATTGTCACATGACCAATTGGGTGAGTCTGTACCCAATTTTGTCGACAATACACAATCATCCAACAATAACCAAGTAGTAAACCCAATAGGCCACGTCGGTCTTCTCTATCAACCCTCAGACTTGTAGATTTAAAGGTTTGTTCTGTGACCAACATAGGAAAATCTAGAGCTGAATCCTTTCAATGGTGAAAACCCACGAGACCAAGGGTGCATATATAGAGAGAACCACAACTTATTCGTGGGAAGGTAACAAATCACATGACAAGATGGCTATAACATAGGAGTGAGGCTCCAATTTAGCCTGGTAATGATACTTAACACACGCAGGGTATAACCCTCATGGATCTCTAGTCAAACAACCAAAATTCTCAAGTGAAGAGAGGGTCGAAAAATAACAAAATAACCCACTTCGCGACCTTTAGTGGTGGAAACAAACCAATGCTCAAGTGAACAAGACGCAATGACACATAGTGCTTCCAACCATTAAAACCCACAAAACCAAAGACTAGATATAGTGATATGAATGTGTGAGGACATCCAGCCACCCAAGACCAAACAAAAACCCTCCAAATAAACCAACAAGGATAATAGAGAGCCCTTATGGCTGCTAACATCCGAGATGACCAATAACACTATGACTTCAACATTATTGCAGAGAAAACCATCAACGCTTCATTCCAAAAACACGTTTTTACAAAGTTGCAATACTTAAGGAAAGAACAAACCAATACACCTGAGCCAATAATCATTTCATAACCAGAGAAGACTCGTGAATGGAAAAAAAAGACGTACCTATAATCGAACACCTTAAAACATGAGTTGGCCGAGTGGTTCCTCTCTGCTAAGAAATAGGAGCATAACCACATCAACAAGGTTGAACAATATCCCAACTAGGGTGGTGGCCAACGGAAGGAGTAAGGGTGGCATGCAGTAAATGCATGTCGCCTCCACCCATAGTTCATTTACTCCTTAGTACATGCCAACAAAATTTTCATTAACACTATTAATTTAAACCATGTGTTGGAATCTGCATCTATTACTTGTCAAATGCGTTATCCACATCATACCTTCCATTTCCAACTTGACCATATTACATATCAACTACATAATCCAATAAACCATGTATCGAATCATCACCAATAGCGCTATATACATCAACTTATGCCATAACATAATCACCATGCATATCAACTATATAACTAAAAGAAAATTGCATAGTTATTAACTTAAACTCTTTTAAAAATCGATGCATGTAGTATAGTATATAGCATGTTTTAGTTTCTTCCTTTTGCTTTTATATTGCCTTCTATTTTTTTCCAATTGCTTGTGTATGTCATTGCTAACATGTTTATTGTGAAAGTCTCTTAGTAATATATCCGATATTAGATAGCAGTGATAACAAGGATAACATAGGCCATTGTGAAATAAAACTTGAACCTAGAGAAGCAGAAAAAAAATACAGAACATGCCTTATCCATCGCCAATAAAACAAAATTATATCACCATCTAAGTAGTGTTGAACAATAGAACAACATCAAATAAGAACCAGACTTGATCTCCAATATACAAGGAGGTCCCACCTACTAGTATTATTTAGCTTTAATAATAATAGGCTTTAGCAACACTTTGCAGGAAAAAATCTGTTGCAATTTTAATCGTCAAAAAACTGGCAACTCCACAGGGAAATTTGTTTTCAACAGATTTAGAACTCATAACTCTTGGTTTCGCAGACTAAGAACAGTAGGCTAAGAAGATATAACCAGGAAGATTGTGTAGCAGGGGGAAGTGAGCAGAATTAATGGAAAGATGACCGGGAATTTGGGAATAATTCATGAAAAGTGTTAAGTATGAAGGGTTTTTCCATTGTATGCATAATCATTCGACTGAGATTTACTCTCACTATAAGGAAAAAAAAAATAGACTTGCTCTTAAAATCTCAATGGATGAAGAAATGACAAGAAGATGCGGGAGATAACCAATTCTTTACAAGACAGCAGTGGAAATATATAACAATTTGAAGGGTCCTTCAGAGGAGACATCATAACAGTTGTGCAGCTTGATTGTTATTTACTAACAATGCTTTTCAGGAGTGTCACTGTGGCAGAATCGATCCAACATCCTATCTTGACCAAGTTAACTAAAAGATGATAGGAAACAAAATCATGACAGAAGTAAAAATGCATAAATTAAAACAGCAGCAATAAAAGACAAAAATAAAGAAGCAGCAAGAAAAGCTTTGAAACAGAAAGAAGAAAGCTGGCATTGGTAAGACATGGTACCCCAATAAGTGATAAGAGTGGTTTTGTGAGCATCTTCCCCTTTTACCTTGATTTTCTTGCAACTAAACAAACTATCAAGTAAGGTTCTTAACTTTGACTCTACAACCTGTTGCAGAACCATTTCCATACTGAGAGGAGGAAAATGATTTCTCATAATAGCCTGACTGAAGGTGCGAAGATGAATATAGTTTCTAATATGATCTGTGGCCTTTGAAGCAGGTACCCAATTGGAAACCCATCCAGGGTGGACTAAAAAAATAATCCCAGCCTTTAATAAATTCTCCAACTCCTTTTGTAAGGGTGCTTCTAGTGCAGAGTTAACAAGTTCTTGTTTTTGCCTAGCTGGTTTCATAGTATGTTGAACAAGACCAGGATCAAAACCACGAATATCCTCATAAGACCAAGAAAAAACCTTTTGAGATCCATCGAGTAGCCCGACGGACCTCATCTCTTATTTATCAGAACATTGTACATTTATTTTAACATTCATTGAAGATTCAGGTGTCCTAATGTTCAGGGGGATGGTTTCAACCACCTTCTTTCATAACTCTTCTTCTTTCTGTTTTTCTTTATTTCCTACATCACTTGATGAAAACGAACTCTCAAGAGGAGTCAAGCCCTCGGGAATTTTATTGTTCTCTATGGATATAATCTTCTCAAGATTAAAAGGTTCATATTTAATGAAAGCACAATTGCTCTCATTGTTAGGGAGGGCCTACCAAGATTCTACATTGTTAGGGATATATGAACGATATAGAGATTGAAAGGAACATTCAGGCATGTGAGGTAAAAGTTGTTGTTTAGGAGAAGTTGCAAATATAGCTAGCTGGCCAGCCATTGAATTCAAATCCCTCTTAACATGAGTGATATTGAAGGACAAAAGGTTCGAGATAAGCGCCCAAATAGTTTGGGAGTATCGTTCCATCAGCTTGTTTCTAGGAGCTCACACTTTTCGTTTCGAGTTCACAACAAGCTTAGAATCTCTGAAAAATGAAAGGTGACTGCAACCAAGATTAAATGCATTTTCAATGCCTAATAATAAAGCTTCGAACTTAGATACATTGTTAGTACAAGAAGACTCTAACCTATAAGACAGACTATGATTTCTTCCTGCAGGGGAAACCAAGATAATACCAACCCCATTACCTTCATTAGAGTGTGAACCATCAAAGTGCATGTGCCACATATCATCATCTAAATCGATTCTTTCCAAAGGATTATTATCCTCTTCAGCAAATATGGAATACACTCCTAGGTCCTCGTCGATATAGTTTACGCTAGATTGCGGAACACTCTCTATTTAGGGTGCAATTCTTCCCTCTCTAAGGACTATAATGTTCTTACCATTCCGAGGAATGGATAAATTTGTCCCATCGAGTGAGAGGTATCCACCTGTTAAGGCTTTCCAATCTCTTCCCAAGATAATTGAGTAATTTCTCACAGACATATCAATTACCTGAATGTTGAGGGTTGTCCTTATCTCGGGATGAGCACATAAAACCAAGGTTGCATCCTTAATCTCGCCTATGGTCATTTTTTGTAGAATATTATAGGAGAGCATGCTTTTGGCATTTTCATTTGTACAAGACAAGCCTATCTCTTCCATAATAATATTCGACATCACACTTGGGCCCGAACCACCATCAATGAGGCAACAATGGGCAATCTTATCCATAATCTTTATAGAAATATAAAAAGGGGTATTTTTTACAGGATATATAAATTTATGTAAACCTACTTTATTTACAAAAGAATATTCTTTGTTTACCTTTTCGTAAATATTGGCTACAACGAAAGATTTTCCTTCCATGAATTGTTTCATATGCATCTATTGTTCAGGGACGACAACCATGTCTAGAAGGGTTGCATTTACTTTGATGTTGGAAAACTGATTCAAGATATTGTATTTGGAAGAGGGGAGAGGAGGAGTAATCCCTTGACTCTCAGGAACCTTAGGAACCTGGAGAGTAGCAGCGTTTGAGGATGATATTAGGCCAGAAGAACAGCGGGGAGGATCAAAATTTCCCTTGGGAGCATAGGCTTTGTTCCTAGTATTGATGACCATGACATCCTCTAGTTCTGTAAAATCTAGGAAAGCAATAGTAGCTTCTGGTCTTTTACCAAAGATATTATCTCTGGCACTCTTCTTTACCTCACATGTGGTTTATTTGTGGTGTTCCTCGCAAAATTTACACCAACTCCGAGGCAAGATAGCCTTAGGCTGAAAACTATTTTCAACCGGATTCTTAAAGGGGGGTGCAGAAGAGGATGACGCTCTAGGGGTGAGAGGGGAGACAGTACCCTTCCGCTCTAACGCTATCATACAATTTTTCATATCTTGTACTAGCTGTAGGAGAGCGAACATGTCTGACTGTCTAACTGATTCTCCCTGGGGAAGACCAGTTCTTTCAAGTTGTTCTTCATACTTTGAACAAGCATGCAGAGCAGAACCGATATTATCAATGGATTTTTCATCAAGTCTATGACGATAGGGGGAAGGAAATGCATTGTATTAATGCATGAAAGCGGCTTGGTTCTGAGGGAGGATAAGTTTGGGGATTTGATTGTATAACTTGGTGAAATGAAAGTTGAAAGACTTGATGGTTTCACCATCCTTATAGGTGACATTATTGTATTCCCTTAACTTCTCAGTGGGGATTTTGGATTGCCCGTAAGTGTATTGGAACCAATATATCAACTCCTCCCAAGTAGACAGAATCTTAGGAGGAATTTCAACGAAGTCGGTTGCAACCTTTCCTTCCAAGGAATTAGCAAACAAGTGCATGCAAGTGTCATTTTCGTTGGCCCCTATGTTATGAAAACCATTAGAAAATTCCACCAGGTGTTCGTTTGTACTGACAGTGTTATTTCCTGAAAACTTAGGCAGGTGCTCTTTAAAATTTTGAAGTGGACGATTAGCAGGTGCTAGGTTAAGAGGAGAGGACACATGCCATAGTATAGTTGTGGCATGTTCTTTGAAATGAAAAAGCCCATACTTTTTAATGAATTTGGTGGGGTTCACGGTAGATTGTACAAGGATATGGTGGCTATATAAGATACCAATCACTGATGACGATGAATATTGAGAAGATGGAGCACTTCTAGTGCCACGAGATCCACCACTAGATGCCATTTTGTGGATGATAGATGAGGGAAAGAAAGATGATATGGATGAATCAGATAAAGTTCTCCTTAGAGCACTTTGTTGGGCAAATAACACAATGTTCCTTCTTCCTATTTCATCAATAGGATTGATTTTAGGTGACAAGCATCTTCTTCCTCTATAAGAACGAGAATATAAGGACATGAAAGAAAGGACAAAACTTGAAGAAACAAAAAGTTCATTGTTGATATCTAGGTTGTCTATGTCTAGCTTCCAATTGTTCTTGAGCACTAATATCTCATTCAATTGCTTCCCAAAAATGGTTAAGCTCAGCACGGGTATTGGCAGTGTCTAAGATGGTATTAAACAGATTCAAAGCAATGTTGGTCTGATCTTGAAGACCAGGCTCAATATTGGGTTGCCTTGCAATAGGAATAGACATTAAGAATAAAACAGTCAAAGAAGCATTTTCAGAAAAGAAATATGTATCGATGAAAATCGAGTATAAAAATTAACCAGAGAGATATTGAATCTCTCCCTAGTATGGTCGCCAAATAAATGTTGAGGAAAAGATATGAAATGATCTTACTCGAGCATTTTCAAACTCTTCTTAGCTAAATAAAAGTAGACGAGAATATCACCCTATGTTTATAGCCAACAAAAATAACATCCTAACTCACAAGTATTAATTACGAGTGCTTAGGATTGTCTTTTATCAATAAAAGGCTTGCTGGAAATTTACTTTTTATGTAATTTTCTGAACATATCGGTTGTTGAAATAAAGTCACCAAGATGATAATCAAGACAGAGGAGACATAAAGCAATCCTTTATTTCATTCAAATTCACCAAAGATTCATTTTCTTTAGAAAATATCATACAGAAATTTTGGACCAAAGTCAAACTTAGACATCCCCGATGGAACATATAAAAGGACCTCTGACAGAAAACCAAAACTGAACTCCAAAAGATGGACCATCTTGCCACAGATTGTTTCCCACTTGACTCTGCACAATAGCCTTTGTCAATCATGAAAACTAATTCACAAACATACAAGTCTACACAGACTATCAAAGATAGATCAACACCTATGAAAAACAAGTGTTTGAATGATGTGATTCAGCCCTGAATATTGTTGTCTACAATAAGACCCTGCTATCATAAAAGACAATTAGGCTTGTGATGAATAAATGAATGAATGAAAACTGAACTATGTCAACATAAACTTAAAGAGAAAACCTTAGTATGCTTTTGCTTCTATCATTTTCATGTTCCTCCCTTTCCTTTTGCTTTTAAACAAATTAGAATTGGTTGAAGTAGTTGAACCAACTCATTTGTTAAGTTAATTAAAATACTCAACCAAATTTAGTTGGGGGGGTAGTAATAATCATAATAAGGGTTATAAATAAATAATAAATAGTAGGTAGGACTCCTTGTGACTCCCTTTATCTCATAACAATCATAACATAACTATTTAGTTAAGAAAAACACACCTCCTTGTGACTCCCATCCACATATTCACATTTGAAAATTTAGCTCATGATATTTGAAATTATTTTCAAAAAATATTACTCATGTAACCAAAACTAAAACATTTTTTCCAAAGTTTCCTGAAGTCAATTGTCATCAACAATAGATAAAAATAAAAACTCAAAAGCCATATTTCCCACTCTACGATGCAATCTTTCCTTGATTTTTGTTGTCACCCTTTGATTTTCCTGAATTTTCCTTTGGTTGCGTCGATCCCTTAGGCCTAATCTCACTGATCACGTGGGAACAATCATCCCTCAAATGCATCTGTGAAGACACAGAATTGTCAGAGCCATTGGAGGGTGAGGAAGAGGCAGCAGTGGATTTTCCTTTGTCAAGGGCATGGTGGGCCTCAGTTTTCAACCTTTTGCTAGCATGAGAGAACTGAACTAGTGAGTGGGGAGAAACTTGGACAATGGGGTTAATAGGAAGAGGAGCAGGTATGGATAAATTAGGCCATCCACGATGTTGGGAGACTACTGGGTGGAAAATCTCTTGACATCCATCATTTTTAGGAACCTTGGGTTGTAATGAGATGTGAGGAGGCACAGGGATACCAGGGGCTTATGGAACTTGGAAAGGAGGCCTTTCGGGCCTAGGATGGACCACTCCTTACCCAATCCAATTGAAAAATATGACCTAAAACAATTGTCCAAGCTCTTGTGAATCAACATCAAAATGTATGGAGAACCTGGGCCATCTTGGGCCTCTGTTCCAATTACCTCTCCCCCTTTGTTTCCTCGTCCATGGCTACCTTGGCTGATAAAACTCATTCCTGCATGCATGATTGATTAGAAAATAGTCTTTTAAATAACCATACATGACAACTCTTAAAAATATGAAATAGATTTGGCTCAACGATGTATCAGACTCATGCAATCCAATCCATACAAATTGTTTTACTATTTATCAATGAGAAGGGGGGTGAATAAAGGTTCCTGGGATATGTGAGGGGTTTGTATTGAGAGAAAGATGATATGATGAGGAGGGGGGGGAATACGATTACTGTTCAAATACAAAAACAATCAACTGCAAACCAAAGAAAACATCATTGTAATTCAACCAAGACACTGCTATTGCCAACTGCTTCAACACAGAATTTTTCTTGATTATAATCAATTTTAGAACACGGAGTGAAAAATGAATGTGGGAAGGAAATGGGGTTGTAATTAGCAAAAAAATAAATAATGATGGGAAATGAGAGCGGGTACTGTTCACAAAATTAATTAAGTAATCCATATAGTCATTCTATTAAAAGGAGATGCTCCAACCAAACGATCATTGTGACCCAATAACAATCACCGTGTATTAGTTAGTTCACAGTTCATAGTCAAATATCTAACATAGTGCCATCATAAGACAGTATGCATTCCACACAATCTATAAGGGAGTTTTGTTCCTTTTATTTATCCAATTTGCATCTTATAACAATTCTCAAATGTATAATAGTAACCATTTCTACTTTGTTAACCATCAGAATCAACCACTGCCCACACATTACTTCAAACAACAAATACACCCTAAAGTCGTGTTTAAAAATTTACAATGAAGTCATACTGTCACTGCAATCGGGCCTGTCATTTAAAATGCATGATATTCGTTAAACATGTATAGTGGATAGCCAACCCAATAATCCAGATTTGAATTGTAAAATCCTGACTCGTCATTTAAACAATCAAACAACAGCCACCATTCCAACTCATGCCATGTTGTGGAAACACAAAATAATTCAATTAACGCAAGTGTAATTCTGTGACTGTACAAACTCAATTCAACGCAACTATAAGTAATCAAAATTTTGGGCTATCCATCCAACACAACGAGGCAGCAACAACATGCCTGACTTCATAAAAAAAATAATTGAATTGCAACAAAGTCTTGCTTAAAACTTTGTGACTATCTCTAAGTGTGGAACCCAAAATTATCCATATCATACACAGTGGGAAGCCACCCAACACACCATGATGCAACATTTTCATTTTACACTTCTAAACACACAGTCACAGTATTAAATCAACCCATCATGTTGAGTTATCAACTTACTACAATATTGCTTCAAATTAATCAAACTGTAATCAACCATGCTATGTAAAAATCGGGCTCATCCCTAATGACACAATCAAATAACCATAGCGCATATAGTGGATGTATTTTCTATAGTCATTCTGGTTTCCATAATCATTTGGCCCAAAAAACACTTATAGTTACAGTGACCATTTATTCGTGTTGTAGGAACACCATACAAACAAATGCATTACACGCGTACATCATTTAAAAATTGCAACCAATGCCGAGTTTAACATCCCAATAATCTTCAATGCAAAAGACAGTGATTTTGTATCAACCCCAATCTTCAATAAACCAATTCAATGTCGAGCCTATACTTGGATTATCGTAACAATGAATAACCGACCCAACATGTTGTGGAAACCGCACATACCCACGCATCGACACGAAGCGAGGCTATGACATTCTCAATTAAAACAACACCGAATTATCAAACACAAGGAAATCGACTGTGTATTTTGAACTGTCCAATTAACAATGAAAGGTTATCCATTGTAATCACACAGGCAGTGACTAGATATCAAAACCAACATGATTGTCACATGACCAACTGGGCGAGTCTGTACCCAATTTTTTCGAAAATACACAATCATCCAACAATAACCAAGTAGCAAACCTGGCAGGCCACGTCAGTCTTCTCTATCAACCCTTAGACCTGTAGAGTTAAGGGTTTTCTCTGTGACCAACATAAGAAAAGCTAGAGTCGGCTCCTTTCAATGGTGAAAACCCCCGAGACCAATGGTGCATACACAGAGAGAACCAAAACTTATTCGTGGACAGGTAACAAATCCCAAGACATGATGGCTATAACAGAGGAGCGAGGCTCTAATTTAGCCTAGTAATGATACTTAACACATGCAGGGAATAACCCTCGTGGCTCTCCAGTCAAATAACCACAATGCTAAAGTGAAGACAGGGCCGAGAAAGAACAAAATAACGCACTACAGGACCTTTAGTGGTGGAAACAAACCAATGCCCAAGTGAACAAGATGTAGTGACACAAAGTGCTTCCAACCATTAAAAATCACAAAACCAAATACTGGATATAGCGATACAAATACGTGAGGACAGCCAACCACCCAAGACCAAACAAAAACCCTCCAACTAAACCAGCAAGGATAACAGACAACCCTTATGGATGCTAACACCTGGGATGACCAATAACACTATGACTTCAACATTATTGCAGAGAAAACCATAAAATATTTATTCCAAAAAAATGATTTTACACAGTTGCAATACTTAAGGAAATCACAAACCAATACACTTGAGCCAATAATCATTTCATAACCAAAGAAGACTCATGAATGGCCAAAAAAATACATACCTGTAATCGAACACCTTAAAACACGATTTGGCCGAGTGGTTCCTCTCTACTAAGAAATCAGAGCAAACCACAGCAACAAGGTTGAACAATAGCCCGACTAGGGTGGCGACCAATGGAAGGAGTAAGGGTGATGTGCAGTAAATGCACATTGCCTCCACCCACAGTTCATTTACTCCTTAGTACATGCCAACAAGGTTTTCATTAACACCATTAATTTAAGCCATGCATTGGAATCTGCATCTATTACTTGTCAAATGCCATCAACATCATACCTTCCATTTCCAACTTGACCATATTACATATAAACTACATAATCCAATAAACCATGTATCGAATCATCACCAATAGTGTGATCCACATCAACTTATTCCATAACATAATCACCATGCATATCAACTATATAACTCAAGAAAAATTGCATAGCTATTAACTTAATAGCTAGGATAGCAATGACTCATTTAAAAATCGATGCATGTAGTATAGTATATAACATGTTTTAGTTTCTTCCTTTTTCTTTTATATTGCCTTCTGTTTTTTTCCAATTGCTTGTGTATGTCATTGCTAACATGTTTATTGTGCATGTCTCTTAGTAATAGATCCAATAACAAATAGCAGTGATAACAAGGATAACATAGGTCGTTGTGAAATAAAACTTGAACCTAGAGAAGCAGAAAAAACCACAGAACATTCCTTATCCATCGCCAATAAAAAAAAATTATTGTAAGTTTTAAACCTGCGAAGTAAAGCAATGCATATATATTCTTAAGCAATATTGAAATTAATCAATGGCTCATACACAGAATACACAGAGATCTTTACCGGAAACCCTCAACCGAGAAAACCTTTCTTTTTCATTATATCAAATTTCACCTTTCGCCATACAATATATACAATGTTTTTAGGTATTCCGTAGATACCAAAACCCTAATCCCTTAATCCGGGATTAATTTACAAATCAGCTAAAAATAGCAAAATCCGCTAAAAATA
>JZKD02S1674162.1:615532-648696 GCA_000966675.3 Picea glauca
GTATTCCGTAGATACCAAAACCCTAATCCCTTAATCCGGGATTAATTTACAAATCAGCTAAAAATAGCAAAATCCGCTAAAAATAGCAAATAACCGCCCAAAAAAATAGCAAATCCGCTAAAAATAGCAAAACAGGTGAAGGGATCGTCAGACGCAGTTGTCGTATCTGACGCACCCAAACACACACACATGCAAAGAATATAACACATACCCACCAATTATAACACCATGTAAGCAGTGTCGAACAATAGCATGACATCAAATAAGCACCAAACCTGGTCTCCAATCTACAAGGGGATACCACCTACTAGTATTATTTAGCTTTAATAATAATAGGCTTTAGAAACACTTATCAGGCAAAACTTCGTTGTGATTTTAATTGTCAACATACACCATCTAACTTGACAAAGTCATGAGAAGGGGTGAATCTACCACCCTAGTGACATAAAAACTACTTTGCAAAAAATATTTTTTTTCACTAAGTATAAGAATGAGATTAAAGAATGAAAACATATCCAAGAAATTATTCTAAGGAAAATAAAATGCATAAAGCAATTCAATCAAGCAATGCATGCAAATAAACACACAAATGAAGGCAAACATGCATGAAAAGAAAACATGCACTCTAAACTCCTACTCAAGGAAATAAATGGATCAAGGAAGTATTGGTGATATAGGGTAAAGTATCAAGTTTCAAGGTAGGATGGTGATATTGAAGTACAAACTTGAGACCTAACTTCATATGAAATATTGTGTCACAATTCTTATCAATCCAACAACACATGGGGCTAATGTAATCAAGTGGCAAAGGTGGCTCCAACTATGGCTATAGTTGAATCTCCTTTTTTACCATGATCAAAGGAAAAAAATAACCCATATGAGTTAAGGTTGGTCTTATTTGTTGATAACATCCTCCCAAAGGTTGATTATGAAATTCTTATAAGTGATCATTCTTCTTCCAAACTTCATCCTCAGCTTCCTTAAATTCAAGTTCCAAAGAAAAAGTGAGGATTGCATAACTAATCGAGTATTCATCTAACATGCTCGCATATTCATTATTGGGTTGATTATAGTCTTCAACATGATATCTTCTGTAATTCTCCCTATCCAACTTCATAAAATATCCATCATGAATAGGCATAGTAGCATACGAAAGGTCAATTTGTAAGGATCCCCATAAATGAGGAGTGAACTTCCTTGACAAAAGAATCCCCCAAGATTTTTGGATATCAATGACAACAACATCTATCATAACCATGACATCTAGATACATATTCAATCTTACAACCAAATTATTTATCACGCCAAGCACGTATACCTCTCTCATATCCATGGCACAAATGTTTTGGCATAGTCTTGTTACCTTGAAGACTAATTTTTGCATTGTTGTCAAGGGAATAACATTGGTTGATGCCCCAAAGTCCAACAAAAAATTGTACAATAACAAATTGTTCACTTGAAAAGATATGTAAAATGAGTTTTGGCCTCCATTTAATCCTCCCCTTTCCACAATTTTCAAGATTACAGGTGTATTGTCATAGGACTCTTCCGTTCCTTCACTTAATCCCAAAATTTTCTTTGATTTTTTTTTATTTGTGATGATATCTTCGCAAACTCCAAGAAAAGGATAGAGATGTGGGATTTGGAAAAGTAAGCATTAAAATCAATATTGATATCTTCACAAGCAGCTTTTGAATTTTCTGAAACATCACTTGAAGTTTTTGTTGGCTGAATTCGTTGTTCTCTTTGTGACATCACTTGGGGTTGCAGATCTTGGGCCATTTGACTCTTTGAGGTTCATATGTTATGATGATATGATGATAAGGCACATATGTTATGATGATATAAATGTTCTTTTGAAAAAAAATTGTAGTTTCTTTCTCCATATATTCCCTAGAAAAAAATCGATCCTTAATATGTTCCAATGACCTTACAAAACTACAAACATATTGTGATTCATTTTTACTACATGAGTGAATTGTAAGAAAAGGAGTAAATCAAGTTATGGTTCTGTAAGACTCTAGATAAAATTGTGGACATTTATTAGAGTATAAATTTATGGAGAGGATTGATTTAGAAACACAAAAGTGTAGCCACAATTTATATAGGTGATGATAGGGAAGATTCTTGACTAAGCAAGAATTTTTTGAGAAAGAAAATCATCTTAAGGAACTAGATCGAGTCAAACATGATAAAAGTAAACCACACATAACATATCCTATGTTAGATAAAAATGATTGATCTTGATTGGATAATCATATAATTTGTCATCTATTTTTGTACTTTTGGGGTGGAAAAATTGGAGTTATTGACTTGTAGGTCCCATTTCAGGGGCATGTCTCACTTTGAAGACTTGGGGTATAGAACCTTTCAAAGCCTGTTTGAGGCCTTACATGACTATTTTTGGGTTCAAAACTTTGCAAGCATAATTCAAACCTCTTGACTCTATTTTAAACTTTGATATATTTCCAACGACTTGAAAATCACCTCAATTGGAGTTCATATGTGGAAATTGTGCCTCATTCAAGTTGACCTATATTTTTTACCACCATGATATTGATTGGATGACACGTCAACTTCCATTATTCATACATGTGGAGCTACTCACATGTGGTATTTTAATATTAGTCTAGAGGGTCCAAAACCCTTAATATTAATTAGGGCTTGAGGTATTTGAAAACCATAAGCCTGACCCTACATGACTATCAAGCTATGTTAAACACTAGGTTACTAAGAAAGGTAGGGGTTACAACTTATTGTATTGAGTATTGTTCCATATGACAACATAGAAATGAGAGTGGGATATTGAGGGAGATCAAAGGGAGGAGAGCCTGTAGAAACCATATTGTCCATAGTTTCCATGGAATCTCCATAGTGAGTACCCCATTATTTTTACTTGCATCCCAGGGAAGATATTGTGTTCACTTTGTGGATGGTGTTTCATTTCTTATCTCTTTCATTTTAGGTAGAAATATTAAGTCTACAATATTTTATTGCATGATTAAAATATTGTAGAACATTATAAGATCTATTACGATGAACTATTTCATTGGAATATCCATTATAGTTTACAGATCAAACTAGGTCAAATAATTTTCCAAGAAACCAAACCAATTCTATAAATGTAAAAGTGCAATCCTTTATTAGAGTTTCCTTATTGTTTAGTGTTTCGATGATGTTGCATTTTGTTTCCATAAATCATAACACCTACATATTTTCTATGGAGACAATAAGTTCATTAGAAAAACGAGTGTGACCATCAATGTTTCAAGTGTAATTTTGAGAAAGGTTATAAGTGTTGTTGTGTGAGCTCAAGGTTTTACTATATTTTATATTACTTGAAATTTTGTATTAATGAAATAATTTTTAGTTTGTATATGACATGTTTCTTTAGATGGACCTCAAAATTTGTAGTTGCATGATTTGTTGTTATTGATTCAATAGTGCAATGTAATTAAATTATTGACAATCATTTATAAATAACTCAAGTAGAACATTGTTAAGTCATATAATAAATTGATTAGCAATGAAAAACCCTTCTTGAAGTAAGTTTACTACACTAGTATCAAATGAAGTTTGATTAATCAACATAAGTGTAAAGTTGTGTTGGTTCTCATCAATAACAGTGATCGGTAGATGCATAATGAACTATTGGTATTAATCACAAATTTCAATTTTCTTGGTGTAGTAGCACGAATTTTTATGATAGGAGACTACACAATCATGAAGATGGAATTCTTGACATACAATTGAATGATTTTTTCTTTATTTCCTATTATCTCCTAGACCTAGGATACAAGGAAAATTATTGGGTCGATGTAGAATAGATTCGTAAATGAATTCATTAAACCATGCATGCCTCAAGAATGGATTGACAACCAAATTATGCTCACCAAAATATCCCATTCACTTCATTAATGAAGATCCATCCACTAGCTTATGTATATGTCCCCTTCCACTTTGTTGTAATATTATACACTATACCATACTCCCCTAATATGTTGAATATAAGTTTATCTCAAAATAATTCCAAATTGAAGGTTCTAACTAGAGATGTACACTCTCCAAAATTAATTGATACATCTATTACAACCATGGGATGAGATCTTACCCAATATTTCTCATAAAATATTTAACGTGGTCCATATTGAACAAGGCTTTATTGGTGTTACCTTCAAAAAAATATTTCTTACATGACTCTTTCCTCTAAAGGTCTTTATTCTCTCCTTTCACTGATGGAAAACTTCATAATCCATAGTCTTATGAACTTGAATAAATTGTCATCCTTCCAACTCCATTCACATAGACATATATTTTCAATTGCCAACTTGCATACTAGCAAACCGGATATCCACCTAATTGGAAGATCTTCTTATTAAAGTGAAAATACGTGATCGTTTCCAATTTCATAAATGTAATGTTTCCTTTAACTACTATATTTTCCCATCTATTTCCCATGAAGAGTTCTCATTTTATTTATTGTTTCATTGGCCGATATATAACATACAATCTATCTTTGAGTGTGTATTATTCCATGTGTTAGACCAAAAAGGTTTTCCATTTCTCTTATATCTTGACAAGACATTGTGATATTAAATTCCATATTTTCAATTTCAAAACAAAATAAATAAATAATTTATGTTCTCCATGTGATTCCATGATGGCTCATGAAAATACTATTTATGTCATTATTGTGATATATATGACTATGGAGAGATTTCTTTCAATACATACTATTGATGTTTTGGTAGTAATGGGAGGTATTCCCTCCTGGAAAACCTTTCTTAGAGAAGAAGAAGATTATAGAAATCAACGGAAGACCATTGAACACTTGAAGAACTCCTCGGAAGAGAAGTTAGCCCAAAGGAAAATAATAAAGTGGAAACATAATTTCTAGGAAGAGAAGTCGACCCACAAAATAATAAAGTAAATTTGAATACCCAGAATAAGAATTTAGCCCTAGACAGGCATCCATATTAATATAAATACAAGACTAGATCATTTCTTTTGTACAGTCAGACAGTTCGCCTTCTATAGTGGGCACTAGGTAGTTGGCAGCAACACTTCTGGCAGTTTCGTTATTTCTAGTTTTTAGGTTCTCTTGGAGAGTGTTCCCCACTTAGGGAATTATATTCTTGGTGGTTCTTGGTGGTTTATCTTGTGCGCTACCTTTGGAAGAGTCACACTAATATTGTGTGGTGTTGCTCAATTGTATACCCTTGTTAGGGTCTGATAAGAAGAAGAGACAAGTACTTGTTATTAGGGTTTCTTCATTGTTCGTTTTTCTCTTGTGAAGAGAGCTTGTTCATGGTTTTATTGCATTATCATAAATATTATCTCTAGGAAAAGTTGGTTGGGTTTGGTTTTTCCCCGAGTATGAGGTTTTCCCAAGATAAATCTTTGTGTCTTCTATTGCTTGTCTATCATCTTCTAGATTTTTTTTATTTTCAGTATATGTATGTTTAATGTTAAGAGAATATCAACACACTCTGGTTAATTTATTTCTAATGAAAATTTGAGAAAATCTAAGATAGTTTCATAGTTGGTTGCCTTCATAACAGTTTAACCACCGGAAGGAAGATCATACATTGAAATTTTCCACTACACCTTGTCACTGCACAGTTTTTCTTTTGTCAAGATATTTTAGCACTTATTATAAAGTTGATTAAAACAAATTTTGGCATAGATCGCATCTCCTTTCCCTAGCTTTCTTGGTGCATCTCTCATATTGACTTTCCATCAAAGTTGAATTTTTAGGGTTTTAGGCTTGTTGAGATTTTCCTAGACATTGAACTTTCTAATTCAAAGTTTTGACTTCTTATTGTTGATGTAATGTCTTAGATATTAGAAGATATGATGGATGGTGCTACAAATTTCAAAGGTATGCACTTGTATATAAGTTATATCATAAAGATGTTTGCAGATGTACACTTGGCAAAAGGATAAGTGTCCAAGTAGTGACAATAGATCCAAAGGGATCTTAAATCTAGTGCACTCAAAGGAAGCCCAAGACTTGGTGGAAGCAGTGGTGATGTATACTATAGTATATGACAAATGGGACAGTAGTAATTAAGATTCTAGGTTTGCATATCAGGTTTGATATTTTTTTTATTTTTGCATCTTAAATAAATATTGTAACCAGGACAACAGTCTTTATAGTTCTATTACTGCTAAGTAATTTTTCCCATCAAATGTTTAGTAACACTTGAATATTGTTAATACTATGATTGTTGTGTGAATTCTCACTGTTTAGTATTAATGATGCACTTATTTACAAGATGAAATTGATCTCCTATAGGAGATGTTCTTGGTTGTTGACTTTGTCCCAGGAAGATTATCTTGTTAAATTCCATGGAGGTTATCGTGGAGATGTCCTTGTTTTGTTTCAGGTAGGTCACCATGGAAGAATGATTGGTAACAAAACTGGAAAAGTGTTGTTGTTGTTCTTACTCTTGTTCTTTGCATGTTACAGTGGAAGAATATTTGGTCACAGCACTAGAAAAGTGTTGTTTCTTGTTCTTGTTCTTGTTCCAGGAAAGTCACTGGTGATAGCTCTGAGAAGGGGCTATAGTGATGGTTGCAATAGGAAACAGATTAAATATTCTCTAGATGAGACATGTAGTAGACTATCTCGACATAGAGTTGTGTACATGATCGTACAAATCCATGTATCGAAGAAGAATAGGACAAAGTTAGAATCTTCTGACAAGAAGGGTACTTTTGCAAGATATAGAGTATCTTTTATGGAGATTTATTGTGAGGAGTAGAAGGATCTGAAACATGATTGTACAAAACCCTCTAGTTCAAATGATCACTCTTCATACCATCAGGAAGATTTAATAGAGCTAGAAGTACCAATGGATCTACCTAGAGATGTTGCAGTGACTAGGAGGAGGTCAGTATGGCTTCGTGACACTTGGCAGGATGCATTGAAGCATACATGTGATACTTTAAGGGAGACCAAATGACCTCAGAGATTCTCAAGTTAAATGGCATTGATGATCCACATCATGAGAAGGAACAGAGAGCTCCACCAGTGGTGAGGCAGGTGACCCCACTAAGTACCATCTTAGAAGGAGCTAGAGTTAAGAGGAAGTCATCCCTCGGGATCTAGTAGGGAGGAGTAGCCCTCCCTAGTAAAGTTCATAGGAGATCATAATTCAAAGGAAGATATAATATATAGAGGGATCAAATGGATGTGAGATTGTATAGAATCAGAGGGTGACATGTTCTAGAGGGAGCATGTAGACTCAAAGTGATCATGATCTCAGAGGGAATCGGTTGACTCAGAGGAAGAGTTGATCATTCAGGGGAAGTCCCAAGTTTGCAAATTGAAGATAGTCTTGTACAGGCTTAAGAAGACACCTAGGGCATGGTATGCCAGAATAGACAGTTGTCTGATGAGGTTGGGGTTTACCAAGAGTGATGCAGATCCTAATATTTACTACAAGGTTCAAGATAGTTTCCCATTTATCTTGGTACTATACGTGGATGACATGTTTCTTACAAGGGATGAGAAGCTCATAGACGGGTGCAAGTGGGAGTTCGCTTCATATTTCAAAATGAAGGATCTGGATTTTTTTCGCGACGGAAGTCACCCCTGGATTGCATCAGGAGCAGAGCCCGACGCCCATCAGTTTATGTCACGATTTGTTTAACGGGGTGATCAAATGGAGGTTAACTCGAGGCGATGTGGTTCTAACTCCAAAACTAGGCCAGGCATGCATGGGCAGGTGAGGTCTTAGATAAACTTCAGACAGTGATTTTTAGTAAGGGTGAGTAGGGGGAAGACTTGTATAAGAGAAAAGCAGAGGTCTGTTGTTAACATCAGGTTCCTAACAAATTGTAGGGGAAAACATATAAACGCAATATCTTCTTACATTCAAATGCAGAAAACTGGAGAATACAAAAATGCAACGATAAATCCTTTATCATAACATAATTGCAATCATTCGCATGAATCAGTTGATCATGAACTCTCTCAGTATAAGATGAAAACTAGATGGAGTGAGAAGACTGTCTATCATTAAACAAGAAATCTTACATACCAATACATCACCAGAGAACTAGAGTCTATGCTAAAACTTTACAATCGGGAGCTTTGCTCTACCATCGATAGATTACAAAATACAAAGACTGAGTCTATATACTCAAGAAAATTCACCTCACAGAGGCGTGCCCAGTCACCCAAGGCTTGGTGTCCCTTCAGTCAAACTCGTACTGATATCTTTCTTCAAGCGCCACCTTAACTGCGCATGGCTCCTTCAAGGAGGGTAGCTGACCCATTAAGCGTTGAGCTAGCGTGTGCAGACTTCTCTGTCTAGTCGAGGACTTCGACATGGTTTCTTTGGAACAATTGGTACGCAGGACCTCTTCGAGCAGACCGCTTGCCAGACCTTCCATTCCTCACACTTAATGAATGAAAGGAGGTTTCAACCACCTGACCTCATCTTCATTTACTCTAAGCGAAAACCAGGATCGAGGTCACATCAGATGGCACATGGAGATCACGATGATCCTTTCGGCGACTAGACTCAATGCCTTTGCCCCCTTTGCGCGGTTCTTTTCTTTCCCGAGTGATCGCAGGCTGTGACCCTGTGCTTATTCCCAAGGTGCTTTCGACGTTCGTGAATAGGAAGGGGCTGATCCCTATTTATTGAAATCGCAATGAGGGAAATGCCGAGATAGCTTAATCTGGTGCCACGTGCCCCTCTAGATCTGACGGTTCTGAACTCTCCCAATGATGCTGTGGGCCCCAGGTCCTGGACTCTCTCGTCACTTCGTGCATCGGGGGTATGAGGGAGCTGCTTCTTGTGCTTCAAAATCGTGATGGGCGAAAAGGCGGGGAGCCTAATCGTGCACCAGGTGTCCCCTTCAGATGGACGGCTGGGACTTCTCCTTGATATTGTGGGCCTGCCTTTGGGTGCTTTTGGCGCTTCAGGGTTCGGTTTTTCGAAATGCACAATGACATAAAACCTTCACCCTTTGAACTCGCGACTGCCAAAAAGCCGACGCGACTGGATCTCGCACCACGTGTCCTTTTGATGGACGGCTGCTATTCTTCCCTGCATACAATATGGGTGTGATCTATTTGCGGTAATCTCAATGCAACTCTGCTATCCATGATTTCCCGCTGACCGCCCATCTGCCCCTATGGACGAATCTGGACCTTCGTCAATATAATTTCGCTCGCTTACTCACTTGGAAGCTTGAAAGGAGATTTTTTTGTGCTGCGCTCAGGCGCTTCTCCTCCTTCTTGCAGACTTGAATACTCTTGTGCCCCGGACAAGAAATGTTACTAACATTGGGCTCCATGGGGGATAGAGTTGTCCCTGTGATGCTCTAAGGACTCATTTTTCAATTCCAGTGCCTTGTTGTTGGGCTATGGAGTCATTTACTAAGCCGAAACAATAAAAGTAAAAAACAAAGAACAGAAAGGACAATATTTACAAAACATAGGAGCCACCGAAGGCTCAGACAAAACATTTTTTAAGAAAATGCCCATTTACTGGGCTGCTGAAAACTTCTTCACCCTCCAAATCCTGCAACCTGTAAGTGTTATTTGAGAAAACTTCAGAGATTTTGAAGGGTCCGATCCATAGGGCTTCAAATTTTTCATGCTTTCCCTTGTCTTGCTTAGGAGCATCCCATTTCAGTACCAGATCTCCTATCTGGAACTCCTCCTTCTTGGCTTTCTTATCAAAAACCTGCTTGATCCTCTGCTGATGGTCCTGAATTCTAATCATTACCTGCTCTCTGGCCTGCTGGACTTCTATTAGCTGATGAATTCTTCGGATCATATCATTGGGCTCTTCTTGATAATCCTGGAAGAATTTCGCTACAGGAATGGCCAACTAAGAAGGGAAGACATCTTCCGCTCTGTAAACTAACTGGAAAGGGGAGATGCCTATAGATCTCTTTGTGGTCACCCGATCAGCCCATGGAGCGAATTTTAGCTTTGAATTCCAAGCCCTTTTGTTGTCCTCCAATAATCTTTTGATAATCCTTATCAGGATTTTGTTGGAAGATTCTGCTAAACCATTGCCCTGGGGATAATATGGGGTGGAGTGAATCAGTTTGATCCCAAATTGTTCACAGAACTTGACTAATGGCTCAACCTTAAAAGAGGCTGTGTTATCAGTAACAATCCTCCTTGGGCAGCCGAACCTTACGATGAGGTCTTCCAGGAACCCAATGATTACCTTGTGGGAAGCACTCCTGGTGGGGATAGCTTCAATCCAGTTAGTAAAGAAATCTATGGCAGTCAAGATCCATCTGTGATGCCCACTGGAAGCAGGGTGGATTTCTCCAATAAAATCTAGGCCCCATTGTTGGAAAGGCCCCGAAACAATTACAGGCTTTAAAGGCAGGGACTTAAACTGTTGCTTTCCTGAAAATATTTGGCATGGGATACAAGCTCTAACTCTTCTATGGATATCAGTGAACAAGGTGGGCCAGTAGTACCCATCTCTGATAATTTTGTGGGCTGTGGTCTTCCAAGAATGGTTCCCCCCACATAGGTCGCTGTGAAATTCGACCATGATCCTGTCGGCCTCTCGTGGATCCATGCATTTTAAAAACACTCCCAGGGGGTCTTTCCAGTATAATATTTGATCGATAAGGCAGTACCTGACTGCCTTGAGCTTCAGAGCCCTTGCTTTGTTTCTTTGCAGGCCATGTGGGGGCTGCAAATCCTGCATAAAATATATGACATCCTTATACCAACGAAATCGAGCCAATAGGGGTTCTGTTTGAGGGTCTACGTCAGACAGTTGATTCTGATGATCCTCTAAACATGCATTGATGGAATTTACCCCCAAGGCTTTGCAATTTTCTTCAGCCAACAACTTGGCTAAGCCTTGACCTTTGATCAATTTGGTAGGCCTTATTTCCAAGTCAAATTCTAGGATCTTGGCTATCCATTTAATCCTCTTCCCATCAATGTCGGGTTGCACAAGGATGTCCTTCACAGAGGCTAAAGGAACATATGCGGTCACTTTTGAGTGCAAGACATAGAACCTGAAAGCTTTGAGAGATTTCACTAAGGCATAGGCCTGCTTCTCCATGATTTCATATCTGACCTTTGTATCTCTTAATGCCTTGCTGAAGAAGGCAATGGGTTGCTCTCGCACTTCCTCATTTTTCTGCAACAAGACTGCTTCTACTGTATCAAAAGAAGTGAAAGAAAAGATTAGGAAATCTTTTGAATAGTCAGGACTGATCAGCACAGGTGCCTCATTCAATGCCCTTTTTATTTGGACAAAATATTCCCTGGGTTCAGTGGTCCATTTCACTTCATTTCCCTTCTTGAGCATGGTTGTGATGTGTTTCACCAGCTCAGCAAAATTCGAGACGAATCTCCTCAGAAAATTAATCTTTCCCATAAAGTCCTGAACTTCCTTCTTAAATCTGGGAAGTGACAGGGTCCAAATTTCCTCCACTCTGTTAGGATCAATCCTCACTCCTTCCGTTGATACTATATGGCCTAATAGCTTCCCCTCCTCCATAGCAAACAAAGATTTCTTGGGGTTCAGGGAAAGTCCGAAACTTCGACACTTTGAGAAAACTTTCCTCAGGTGACATCAGTGCTCTTTGTCAAACCTGGAGAAAATTGTTATGTCATCCAGATAGATCACCACAAACCTATGTTTCTCCCCGATGAAGGCTATGTCCATGGCTCACTAAAATGTCGCTCCTGAATTCATCAGTCCAAATAGAATTTTGGCATACATGAATGTGCCCCAAGGAGTGGTGAAGGTTGTCTTTTCTCTATCTTCAGGCATGATCGATATCTAATTATAGCCAGAGAAACCGTCGATCATGGAAATCCTAGATGCCACGGTTACCCTCTGCAATATGTGTTCCATGTTGGGTAGGGGATAATTATCTTTCTTTGAGCTCCTGTTCAGGTTTTTGAAATCGACACAAAGCCTGATTTCTCCACTTTTATTCCTAACCGGAACCAAATTGGCCACCCATTTGGAATATCTCAAGGGAACGATGATCTGGGCCTCTAACAGCTTCTTCACTTCTTTCTCCATGACAGGCAGCAACATGGGATTTATCTGTCTTAGATTCTGCCTAAATGGCTTAGCCTCTTCCTTCAGTGGGATCTTGTGTTCAATGACGGATGTGTCATACGTATTGAGGTCTTCATAGGTCCATGCAAACACATCAGCAAACTCTCTCAGCAACTCAGTATATTCGGCCCTCTGTTCTGTGGTCAAACTCCTTGATATCCTGACAAATCTAGGTTCCTCCTGTGTGCCAATGTTGCACTCGGCTATATCAGCATCTTCATCTAAAACCCTACCCTTTACTACCACATCATTCCCATCGAACAATCTTTCTAATGGGACTAGTCCCCTCGGGATGTGGTTGCTAGGTAGCTGAATAATTTGGTGGTCAGCAATTTTATTTAGAAACACCTCAGGGTGTGGGTCACCTTCCGTGTCAGGGTCTTGATCAATGTGCAATGCAGAAAATTCATCAACAGATTGGAGAAATTTTTCAATTTCCAGTTCATCTTCGAATACCTTCCAATGCTTGACATTGTCCAGTACAGAGGGCCTATATTTTATTTCAACATCAGATTTGACCATAGGCGGCAGAGGGACTTTGAGAAAACTAGCTGAGACAGCTAAATAATTGGTTGTAGTATTTTCCCCCCTTGGAATGAAAGAGATGTTAAAAGCCAGGAAGAAACTATCGATCAGGTCCCATACCTCATTTCTGTAATTTCTGAGTCAGGGATTATTAGCACGGTAGGCGTTTCTGACTTGTTGCATGATCAACTCAGCATATCCAAATATTGCTATCTCTTTAATTCCCATTTCTTTTTCAGCCCTCATACCCAGAACAAGAGCTTCATACTCTGTCACATTGTTGGTGGTTTCAAATTCTAGCCTATATGAAAGGGAAATGGTTTCCTGAGAAGGTGACACAAAAAACACCCCAGCACCAACGCCTTCCCTGGAGTAGGCTCCATCAAAAAACATTTTCCAAATGGGGGTGATGGAGGGAGGAAATTCATGAAGAGTGGTGAGCTTCTTTTTGAGTTTAAGAGGGGGCTCAGGAGCATGAGTGAATTGTAGTAAACTGGAACCTAAATCAGCGTCCAAGGCAAAAATGGGATGATTGGTAGGATTGGCTTCATCACTGATTATATAGGCCAGTTGGGCTTCCCTATATAGTCTTCTATGCTCTCCTCCAAACACAGGGATAGTAGCATATATGAGGTCCATATACAAGGTTCTCCTGAGTCTTTTTATCCAAGATCTTGATAACAACATACCAAACTTGGGGGGGACATCAGCCACTACAATATCCATGACCACACTTTTCATGGGCAACTGAAACAAGGTCACGACCAAGTCTTTGATAACCCCGAGACATTGAACTTTTCTGGAGTCAAAGGAATAGAGGTCATGATAGGCTCAGGTGACTTCTAGCCCTAATTCTTCCATGACCATTTTGGGCATGAGGTTATGAGAAGCCCCCGAATCCATTAAGCAGTTGTGCAGTACCTTGTCATGTATGTTCAAGGAAGTGTAGAAGGGAGGGGATGAGTCGTTCATGTCTTCTACCATAGGACCTAGAATAACTGTAGGCTTTTCATCTTGCAAATTGATGGAGTCTGTGGGAAGGCATGAGGTCTGAGACTGTAAAATCTCATAGAAGTGTTTCTTGAACCCTTCATGTCTAATCAATTCGTTCAGGGGCACAGGAATTCTGATCTTTTGAATTTCATGCTTGAAATTAAAAGAAGATGTAAGCTTCGGAATTTCTCTTATTTTGGGAACATGACTCTGGATTGTGGGAGAGAGGGGTCGGGGCTTCTTACCTCTGTGACTGTCCACTACTTCATCTGCAGGTTCCTCTATTCTAGTGGACTTCTCAGGAATATCAGGCGCTACTGTCTTTTTCTTAGAACGTAGATTATATATGCCTTGGCTGCCACTAGTCTCGTCTCCCTTGCTCAGTTCATTTAGCTGACTGTCCATGAGAGACTCCTCGTATGCTTATTGAGAGAGATGAGGAAAAGAAGGAGTGTCCCCGAATCAATGGATTTTAGGATCCATCTCATTTGTTTCCCCTTCTTCCCCCTCGGCCACAAAATTGTTTTGAAAAGGGGCCTAAATATTTCGGTCTTCTCTGTCTCTTCCCCTCTCCCTTTGCACAGTCGGGGAAGAAATATTGTTTGGCCTCCTAAAACCCCTTTTATTTTTGGCATTTTGAGGGCCCTTGTATGCTTTCCTCCCCTCCACCTTCATCCTCTCCTTCTCTACAGACAAAGACTCCACCATCTTGGTCAGTTCATCCACTTGAGGGTGGGGCACCGATGAGCTAGAAGTTGAGGCTTCAGACCTTCCCTTTCTTCTGTCTGTGTCGGTCTTGTTCCTCAGTCTATCAGCTGCTAATACATTGGATTACACTTCTATGGACGCATCTTGCATTTGAGCTAAGGAGGTGGACCTTATTTCTCTTAGTAACAGATAGAAATCAGGGCCAAATGCACTAGCATAAGAAATCTTGGTTGAGGCTTCTGAAGGCTTTATTTCGGCAGGGATTTTGTTATACATCTTATTGAATCTTTTGGAGAATTCGGAGACAGAATATCCATCCATCTTATTCAAAGACCCGAAATCTGTCATATAATACATGAAATCCTTCCTATCGCCCCACTGCCTCAAGAAAGCACTATCCAGGGCTTTGATCCCAGCAATTGATCCGGGGGCCAATCCTCTAAACCATTTCCTCACCTCGCCATCCAGGATCTAGATGAAGACTCTCATCCAGAAATCTTCATTTTCAATGTTCAGGTTGTCTGCATAACTGTAGAAAGCAGCCAAGTGTTCTTCCGCAGTTATGTCCCCTTCCCCAGTGAACTTGGGCATATACTTCAAGTAGTCTCCAGCAGGGAGAGGATTCATAGGATGAGGTAGGATTAAGGGAGCGTATCTGGTAGCGACCATGGCATCCATTCTATTTAGAGGGGGATTAGCACCATCCATAGGAATTCGATGTGGGGGAGAACTTGGAGGAGAAGGGGTTCACGAAAGGGCTACTGGGAATGAGTCTTGAAGTGCAATGGGAAATAAAAGGGGATTCAAGGAGAAGGATAACGGGTTCAAATCAACAAATGCTTCTCTTCGTGCAGGAGTGGTAACTGTAACAGGAGGAGGAGCAGTAAAGATAGGAGTGGGGAAATCTTTTGTAGTCCTGGGTCTTCGCCAAGGTACAGCTTCAGAGGAGAGGGGAGTGACAAGGGTTTCTCTCTCCAATTCTAGACCACAAGAGGAAACCTCAGCAAGAACACTCCCGAAATTCAGGAAACAGGACGCCTCGGAAGGAGGTCGATCAAGAATCTGAGGAGGAGAAAATGGATTTCTTACAAAAGGAGATGGCAGATTACCTGGTTCGGTGATGGAAGCTTCTTCTTCAGAGGCCTTTCCTTTTCTGAGAACCACCTCCAGATCAATTTCAGGTGTAGCTAGAGGCAGCTGTGGATGAGACTGCATGTGTCTACCTCTGAAAGCCACAATTAACAGAGCAGGTTTGCCACAGTGGAGTCATCACAATGGAGTCACCAGGTGCACAGTAGAAATATTCAAAGGCTATGATACCTGATGCACCTTCAGAATCAGAGGCTCAATGTCGTTCAATCCTGGGGAAAATTTTCAACTTCGTCCCCGGCAACAGCGCCAGAAATGTTGGCGATGGAAGTCACCCCTAGATTGCAACAGGAGAAGAGCCCGACGCCCATCAGTTTATGTCACGATTTGTTTAATGGGGTGATCAAATGGAGGTTAACTCGAGGCGATGTGGTTCTAACTCCAAAACTAGTCCAGGCATGCATGGGCAGGTGAGCTCTTAGATAAACTTCAGACAGTGAGTTGTAGTAAGGGTGAGTAGGGGGAAGACTTGTATAAGATAAAAGCAGAGGTCTGTTGTTAACATTAGGTTCCTAAAAGACTATAGGGGAAAACATCTAAATGCAAGATCTTCTTACATTCAAATGTAGAAAACTGGAGAATACAACAATGCAACGATAAATCCTTTATCATAACATAATTGCAATCATTCGCACAAATCAGTCGATCAAGAACTCTCTCAGTATGAGATGAAAACTAGATGGAGTGAGAAGATTGTCTGTCATTAAACAAGAAATATTACATACCAATACATCACCAGAGAACTAGAATCTGTGATAAAACTTTACAATCGGGAGCTTTGCTCTACCATCGATAGATTACAAAATACAAAGAATGAGTCTATATACTCAGGAAAATTCACCTCATAGAGGTGTGCCCAGTCACCCAAGGCTTGGTGTCCCTTCAGTCAAACTCATACTGATATCTTTCTTCAAGCGCCACCTTAACTGTGCATGGCTCCTGCAAGGAGGGTAGCTGAGCCATTAAGCGTTGAGCTAGTGTGTGCAGACTTCTCTATCTAGTCGAGGACTTCGGCATGGATTCTTTGGAACAATCGGTACGCAGGACCTCTTCGAGTAGACCGCTTTCCAAACCTTCCATTCCTCACACTTAATGAATGAAAGGAGGTTTCAACCACCTGTCCTCATCTTCATTTACTCTAAGTGAAAACCAGGATCGAGGTCACATCAGATGGCGCATGGAGATCACGATGATCCTTTCGGCGACTAGACTCGATGCCTTTTCCCCCTTTGCACAACTCTTTTCTTTCCCGAGTGATCGCGGGATGTGACCCTGTGCTTATTCCCAAGGCACTTTCGGCGTTCGTGAATAGGAAGGTGTTGATCCCTGTTTCTTGAAATCGCAATGAGCGAAACACCGAGACAACTTAATTTAGCACAACGTGCCCCTCTAGATCTGACGGTTCTGAACTCTCCCAATGATGTTGTGGGCCCCAGGTGCTGGATGCTCTCGTCACTTTGTGCATCGGGGGTATGAGGGAGCTGCTTCTTGTTCTTCGAAATCGCGATGGGAAAAAAGGCGGGGAGCCTAATCGTGCACCAGGTGTCCCCTTCAGATGGGCGGCTGGGACTGCTCCTCGATATTGTGGGCCTGCCTTTGGGCACTTTCGGCGCTTCGGGGTTCGGGGTTTCGAAATGCACAACGACATAAAACCTTCACCCTTTGAACTCGCGATTGCCGAAAATCCGACGCAACTGGATCTCGCGCCACGCGTCCTTTGGATGGATGGCTACTATTCTTCCCTGCATACAATATGGGCGCGATCTATTTGAGCTAATCTCGATGCAACTCTGCTATCTGTGATTTCCCGTCGACTGCCGATCTTCCCCTATGGATGAATCTGGACCGTTGTCAATATAATTTCGCTCGCTTACTCGCTTGGAAGCTTGAAACGAGATTTTTCTATGTTGCGCTCGGGCACTTCTCCTACATCTTGCAAACTTGAATACTCCTTTTCCCTGGACAAGAAATGTTAGTAACAGGTTTGATGCACTATTTCTTGTGATTAGAGGTGTGGAAGAGCCCAAATGAGATTTTCCTTAGCCAAGGAAAATACACAATTGAGATCATGCAGAGATTCGAGATGATGAACTGCAAGTCCATGGCCACACCTATGGTTATGAATCTGAATCTCTTAAGCGATTCATCTTCATATTTGGTTGATCCCACGATGTACAAACAGTTGATCATATCCTTGATGCATGTAACATACCCACTACGACATAATAAATTTTTCACCTCTTCTCGAGGGACAGAATCCTCGAAGCCCTATGGGGGCCTAGCGCAGGCTAGCTCTTCCCTTGTCCACCTCCATGTGATCGTTGGTTATGACCACAGGCTAAACAAAATAGGTGTCTTTTTTTCATTTTTCGACTCAGCGATACGAGCACGTCAAGTATTTCGACTCTACAAACCCCAAAACCTGAAATCTTACCTTCAAGGAGATCGACGACTGCGAGTCTCCCCGTGATTCAAAGGTCCTGGACATATCAGCATTTCCATAACCAGGAGTTCGAAATGCAAGAGAGTCAAATCTTTCGACTCTCCAAACCCCGAAACTCAAGTTCTTGTATGAGACCCAACAACTCTCGATGTTTTGGATCCAACTGTCTGGATCTTTTCAAAGTTTCATGAACTGGGAGTTCACGATGCAACGTCTCCAAAACTCTTGTCACTCCAATCCCTGAATTTCGATATGGGGATTCATGTAGGAGACCAACGATCCTCAAGGATTTGGATCCAACGGTCCATGGGATTTTGGAGATTTCCCTGAACTCTGACTGCTCACCACGCGTCTCCTCCGATGGATGATCCAGATCCTTTCGGGACTCCTCCTTTCTACCATAGAGTGCATCAGGGTTTTCTGGTACCGAGACTTCACGACTTGCGAAAAAAAGGGTTCTTTCTCTTTGGTTTCCCGGGTGTTGAAACGTCGAACGGCAGCCACATGTCTTCTACAAATGGACGGTCCAGGTAACTCCCATGGATCTTTGGATCTGCAGTCAGGATTCCTTCGCTACTTGTGAAGGCTGAAAGGGGGTCAAGGCATTAAAGCCTACATTCCTCCTTCCAATCTAATGATCATGACAAACCTCAGATCCTCCGAAAGGATCTCACCCATTCAGCTAGAAAACGTAAGGGTACTCTCTTTCAGTATTTGCAACTTGCTATCCTTCATGATCTTCTTCAGCTATGAAGGACTTGAGAGCTTTGTGCTCTTTCTCCTAGACTTGACTCTTAGAAGAGTCTTCAGCACAACTATTGTGCTCCTTCATCAAGGGGTTCTAGAGTTCTATCTGATCGAAGAGATCCTGTGCATATCGGCACTACCTCTCATGAGCTTAACAAACTCCATCCTCCAAGGCACTCAGAACGACTAGGTGAGTAAATCATCGTACATGCAACTATGCCTAATGTCAACGAGCTCACAATTAGTGGCTCTAGCTTAAGACACTACAGAACTCCATAATTTATGAGAACCAATCATGTCCGACCCATATAATTCCTTACTTGCCTAATTATACAACCAAGAAGAAATAGGAGGGATACAATATATCCATTAAGCATTCATTCACATTCTTGAAAGTATGCACAGTATAACCAATTTATACACAGTTACAGCTACATTACACAGGGTAGGAAATCACTTATCTATTACAAGTTGCCGCCAACCAACTGACTATGGGTGTTCATCCTTCCACTCGACCATAGGCTCAGAGGCATTCATTCTTAGCACTCTGGCCACCCCCGTGCCAATCCATGATATCACCAGGCAATTATCACACTTCTCGAGGGTTCTCTCTCTATTTCAGCTTCTGTTCGAGTCTTGTTTTCTGCAACTCAAAGATTTCTCACTCGGTTGTGGCCTCGACGAGGTTTCTCAGATTCTCTTCGGCATCAAACTCATGGCCTTCTATTCATGATTCATTGGAGATATTTGCACCTCTCCCTTCCAAGCTTCTGCCCTCGTCTGGTGTTTTCCCTCTCCCATGTGTGTGTCCTGCTTACCTGGGAAGGTTTTTTTTTGCAAACCTATCCGGTTCCTTTTGTCAGAAGGAAGCTCAGGTCCGCAGGTCCCTGTGGTACTTTGGACTGACATCCCATGTTTCCATTCATGGGGGTGGTTGGTGATTCAACCACCGGTCCTTTCTTCATTGACTGATTTTCTTTCCTTGGGATTCGAAGGAGGTTTTTCATCCTTATCAAGGGATATTTGGGGTTATTTGATATATGAACCCTCTTGTACAGTTTTCACATTTTTCCTCTAGTGATATCATGGCCAGTACTTTCAAGGATTCACCCCCATAGTCAGTTATTCGCAACTCAAACAATAATACGTTTACATTTTCCTCATGCATTAGCATGGTAATTCCTATTCTATGATTAATTACAAATTGGGGGAAACAGGGTGTTACAATTCCCTCCCCCTTAAAGGAACATTGTCCTCAATGTTCTTTTTCAAAACACCTGTCATGCCTTTCTCATTCGACCACTTCAGAAGTCTTGAACTTCATCCGCGGTCAGGTCCTCTTTCAAGATCTTAGTCTTCGTCACCTGCCTTCAATAATTCTTGGACAACAAGCACATTAATCACAATTTTGTGCGAAAACATCTTACTGTTGTTCAAAATTCAAAAGGAAAATTTCATATTCTAGCACAGTACTTATCTGTGCAGTTTGTGGATCTGTATCCACATGGTAGTTTTTTTATCCATGCTCATCGCTTTCCTTGACGTACCCATTGGGTGCATGATTTCAATTCAATAGTTGACAAGAGCTATCATGATTTCATCTTCCTTTCCAATGTTTTTCCGCACGAGAAACTACCCATTGTGTGCATGATTCCAATAGTTTACAAGGATTATTAAGGTCTCCTCTTCCTTGCGGTCACTCATCCTCCAGGCCCAGGCTCAGGCATCCCCTTCACTGTTACACAGTCCCTTGGGAAATCCATCTTGCCCTGCCAAGGTTTTCTCACACAGGAAAATTTTAGAGACTCTATCGAGTCTTACAGTCAAGGCGTCCCTCCAACTTTCTCTACCGAGGCATCCCTCTGGCTTGTGTTATCTCAACATAATTTATTTCAGGCAATCGTGACTCATCACGGGGTTCTCATGGCTCAACAGTAGCCCCTTTTTTCTTTTTCTTTTTCTTTTTTTGTTTTTTTCATCATCTTTAGCTTTGACAGCCTTTATTTGTTCCTTCTGGACAGATCTTTTCTCCTCACCTGTATCACAAGTATACAAAATTCATGAGACATCATTATAAATTTTAACTTTCAGAATGTTATTGCAAATCTGTCACCTGCAGATTTTCCAATCTCGCGATTTGTTTTCATGTTTGTTCTGCACATGAACCAGATTCATAATTATGGGACTTTCCTTCCCATAACGGTTTGGCTCAGCAGGCAATTGGCCTTCCTTATGGAAGTACAACACTGCCATATCCAAGATTCTTTGCTTCCTGCAATTCATTCTTTACACAACCAACAATTGTTAGTTTCATCTCAACATACCAAACTTTTCAAAACGTAATTCAACATTTAAAAAGGGTTTTAACAATTGTGTCGATATCCATGGCCACATTCATACCCAATGCATCATTGCATTGTTTTTCAGGTTCGTCACACTTTATGACCGGTTCTTGGCCATGGGGTGTTGGAATTTAACCAACATTTTCCTCATATGGTTTATTTGTTTTCTTTCATTCTTATAGTAGGACCATATTGCTGGCTATAGTCCGATCATGATCCCAAATCAATACACACGAACTCAAAATTTTCACATGAATGCCTTTATTCATTCCTTGATTGTCAATGCATTCAATACATATCAATTCGTGAATTCTTCCAAGGGTTACAAACAATGTTTACTACCATAGGTTCATACCTCCATCATTCAGGTTCTTTGTCCTAAGTCATAGCTTACTTGGTTATCCAAGGCATGCGACTGCCTTTCAAGTTTATGCATAACACTAAGACAATAAAATATTTCAAAAGGGGTTCTTACCAAATCCCTTCATGCCTTGTGCCACATAGGCAGGAATAACTTATACCAGTTCTTGACTACTAGCACTCTCTTTCTTATTTTTTTTTACCTCATCACCAGTGCTTTATGGGGGGCTTTTACAACCCTGTCAACAATCTTTCACTCGCATCCTTCTCCTAGTCATTCTCTGTTTGAGGTTGCCCATCATTGGAAATTATCTTCCTCAATAGCTCCAATTTATTTCTATACACATCATGCATCCTCATAGACACAATTACATTAGTCATAATATTAAACCAAATGCATGTATCATAACATTCGAGTTCATAACCATCCTCAAATGTTTACATAAGTGCGACACAATAGTTCTCAATCGTTTTCACAATATTACAACCATCATTACTATGGTGTCAAAACATTTCCGTTCATCAATGTACTAGCTTTCTCATCCCATAGAAAACATAATACACAGTAAGGAAAGAAATGAGGGCTCTCCCCTTCTTCAAATTATTTCTACATCGCCTGGGGATTTTCAACCCAGTCGAGTTATCTCTAAGGTCTCACTGCCTTTTCTTAATCATAGCTTCAACCAAGCCTTATCAGTTAAACATACTCATTTATTCATTTAATCATACTCAAGGGGTTTACTTGCCTCTTACCAACCATATTGGTTTCCGCAACTGCTCTTTTTCTGAGCAGCCTTGGTTAGGCCTCACCCTAACCCTTTTTGGGATAACGCAGCATGCTTTAATACCAACTCTTTTCTCATAATGAATCATGAACATGTGCATCCTATACACTTCCATTCGGTTATCAGAATGGTCCATATTCATTTGTTAGTCTTCTTATTAATTACATGATTCTTTCAAAATGAAATCCAGGATTCTTATATATGGACAGGCCTTGCAGCCCATTGTCCAACCTTCAACAATTATTAGGGTTGTGACTATGTTCTTATGACAAAGTCCTTACACAGTTCCTCCACCAGGAACTCCTTCGGCATGAAACTTCCTTGTTGCATATCCATCACTATTTGTGATGGCCTCAGCCTTCAGTTAGTTTTAGCTTTTTTTTTTTTCCTTTTTTTAACTAAATATTCCTCTTAAGGAATATAAACATGCATATTTACCGTTAAGATCAATCAATTCATATTCATTCACAATCCTTCTCATGTGATGCTCAAAGGTGTAATCATTTGACTCTTGTTATGACAAGAGAGCATCTTTGCTTATTTACCCTTTCATCTAATTATATTGGTACTTCCTGAGGAAATGGAATACATTCCCCTCATGATATTATTTGGAATAGAACTTTCATGACTCCCCAGAATGGAGTCATCTATGCCTCCATAGTATTCATTCAACCTTGGCAAAAGAAATATTTTCTTTATGTTTCGCTCATCGGGAAAAACCATATTGTGCCTATAACTATACTCTTACATCATACGTGTGCATTACTTTGCACATTTAGTATCATTCATACCTTACTATTATTAATATCATGCTTCCTATTATGAAGCTTCACACTGCATTCAACTCATGCATATTCATCATACTATCTCACGCCTTCTCCTCATGCGACCACCGACGGTCACCACGATCCGAACTAAAAGGTGCTTCGCGTTTCACGATTTCGGGATGCATGTTGCAAGGAACTCTGGTTCCTCGATACCCGAAATCCAAAAACCCAAAAGATCGAAGCTAAGGTTTTCTCGGCTCTTTTATTCACATGACCCTTCGCTCGGAACCTGGGGTCAACTCCTAGACACGCGTCAGGATCCCATGTTTCGGCGAATCTGTGGACAATGCTCCACCATTTCCCAATAGTTGAAAACTCGAAGCTCTAGATCAACGACTCTCATTGATTCAAATCTAACGGATACTATTCCTCCTGAGCTTATGAGTGATGAGAGGTTATCAGCCTTATCTTCTCAGTTGATCTACTAGATCTAATGGTTTACAGAATTTCGATATTCCTCCCTCTGAGAATTCCACCGTCCGTTCAGACTCTCGATACCCTAAATGTTGAAATTTCAGATCAGATCAATGGTCACTAATGGCTCTCCAACCAACGGTTGTGACTATGTCATGACTTCGCATTTCACAACTTCAAAACTTATTTTGTGAAGAACCTTGACTCCTTCGATCCCTGAAATTGCAAAATTTCAGAGTTCCCAATCTGACATACCCGATTCTTCCATGATCTGACAGCTCAGATTTTGTTGGGGTTTTGCGTATCGAGATTTTGTGATTTCGCGTGTCGCGAAGTCGAAAACCTTTCACCTTCATTCTCCCGATCCCCAAAATTGTGAAATTCTCTCTGGATGATCAATGGTCTAGATCGCTCCTTGATCAACGACTATGATCTTTTCTCGAATTTCTCATTTCTTCTTCCAAGCCCTTTTGTTTTGTGAAATTCCGGTATCTCCTCGCAACTAACCAGTGTGCTACTTCTTCGACATCGAAAAACTCAAAACATTTCGGTTCTTTCTAAATGGATCTTGAATCTCTATCCTATCCAATCTTCAAAACTCTTTTCTGAAGGATTTCTCCCGCTCAATCCTCCCTACTTGTTCTTTCTTCGAACTTTAGTTTTCTGCGCTTCCTTTTGAATGCTTCATCTCTTCGAACTTAAAAACTTTTTCTAAGTGTTTCCTCTCAAGACTTAAAACCACTACTCCTCCTGGTATACTCCTCGCTCAACCTCTGGATTTTTCAAACTTTAACACAAGCTTGACTTTATATGCATGTTCGTCATACCAATTTTCCCCACTATCTCTTCTGAGCTTTTAAGTTGCTTACAGGACTAATCTCTTAGTCATAACTCATACGGATGTTACCCTCTCTTTATGGGAACAACCAACAAGGGTCACTCTTGGGAATTAGCAACAGTCCCAAAGGAATCCTCTTAATCTTGCTTAAACAGATTATCCTTATTGTCGATTCTAACCATTATAGGTCAGGTAATTTGACCCTACATATTTTCATCAGTGCTCTCAATCATGGGAAGTTATATTCTCAGGGTTTAGTCTTTTAATAATGCAGTAATTATAACTTTCTAGGAATCCTACCAGTCCTTACCAGATTTCCTAAATCATGAAGGAGTTCTTCATGAGGATCTTAATTCTTACCTAACCAGCCATCTCAATTGCAAGAGACTCTACTTGCTTTAGTAGGTAGCCATCGTCACACTATAACAGAACAACTCAGTCCATGTCCCTTTTTTTTGGCTCGTGCACCTCCATAGAACAATTTATTCCACCTCTGTTATTCACACTCAGGTCTTATCAGTAATATTGATCAATGCATCCCTACTCCTATAAGAGTAATTATCATTTTGATCAAGGAACAATATAATTCCTTTGCTGGAATTATGTAGAAATTCCCAAATTACAGTTTCATTCTGTAGTTCTTCTCCTTAAAGAGAAAATGCAGATAACAATATCTCCTTACGCGACTCGTACATGAGCCCAAGTAGGCCAAGTGTTGTAACCATGCTCTAATACCAATTTGTAACATACCCACTATGGCATAATAAATTTTTCGCCTCTTCTCGAGGGACAGAATCCCCGAAGCCCTATAGGGGCCTAGTGCAGACTAGCTCTTCCCTTGTCCACCTCCATGCGATTGTTGGTTATGACCATAGGCTAAACAAACTAGGCACCTTTTTTGAATTTCGCGACTCAGCGATACGAGCGCGTCAAGTCTTTCAACTCTACAAACCCCGAAACCTGAAATCTTACCTTTGAGAAGATTGACGGCTGCGAGTCTCCCCTTGATCCGACGGTCCTGGCTATATCGAGATTTCGGTAACCGATATTTTGAAATGTAAGAGAGTCAAGTCTTTCGACTCTCCAAACCCTGAAACCCGAAACTCGAGTTCTTGTATGATACCCAACGACTCTCGATGTTTTGGATCCAACGGTCTGGATCTTTTCATAGTTTCATGAACTGGGAGTTCACGATGCAACGTCTCCAAAACTCTTGTCACTCCAATCCCCGAATTTCGATATGGGGATTTGTGTAGGAGACCAACGATCCTCGAGGATTTGGATCCAACGGTCCATGGGATTTTGGAGCTTTCCCTGAACTCTGACCGCTCACCATGCGTATCCTCTGATGGATGGTCCAGATCCTTTCGGGACTCCTCCTTTCTACCACAGAGCCCATCGGGGTTTTTGGGTACCAGGACTTAGAGACTTGTGAAGACAAGGGTTCTTTCCCTTTGGTTTCCTGGGTGCCGAAACGTCGACTGGAATCCATGTGTCCTCTACAAATGGATGGTCCAGGTAACTCCCATGGATCTTGGGATCTATGATCCCAATTCCTTCACTACTTGTAAAGGATGAAAGAGGGTCGAGGCATTAACGCCTACGTTCCTCCCTCCAATCTAATGGTCGTGACAGACCCCAGATCCTCTGAAAGGATCTCGCCCATTCATATGGAAAATGTAAGGGTACTCTCTTTCGGTATTTTCAACTCGCTGTCCTTCCTAAGATTCGTCAGCTATGAAGGACTTGAGAGCTTCGCGCTCTTTCTCTTGGACTTGACTCTTAGAAGAGTCTTCAGCACAACTATTGCGCTCCTTCATCAAGGGGTTCTAGGGTTCTATCTAATCGCAGAGAGCCTGTGCATATCGGCACTACCTCTCATGAGCTTAACAAACTTCATCCTCCAAGGGACTCAGAACGACTAGCTGAGTAAACCATCATACATGCAACTACGCCTAAGGTCAACGAGCTCACAGTTCGTGGCTCTAGCTTAAGACACTACAAAAATCCAGAATTTATGAGAACCAGTCATGTCTGACCCATATAATTCCTTACTTGCCTAATTATACAACCAAGCAGAAATAGGAGGGATACAGTATATCCATTAAGCATTCATTTACATTCCTGAAAGCATGCACAATATAACCAATTTATACACAGTTACAACTACATTACACAGGGTAGGAAATCACTTATCTATTACAAGTTGTCGCCAACCAACTGACTGTGGGTGTTCGTCCTTCCACCTAACCATAGGCTCAAAGGAATTCATTCTTATCACTCTATCCACCCCCATGCCAAGCCATGATATCACCAGGGAATTCTCACAGTTCTCGAGGGTTCTCTCTCTGTTTCAGCATCTGTTCGGGTCCTTTTTTCTACAACTCAGAGATCTCTCACTCGGTTGTGGCCTCGGCGGGGTTTCTCAGATGCTCTTCAGCATCAAGCTCATGACCTTCTGTTAGTGATTCACTGGAGATCTTCACGCCTCTCCCTTGCAAGCTTATGCCTCGTCTAGTGTCTACCCTCTCCCATGTGTGTGTCCCGCTTACCTGGGAAGATTTTTTTTTGCCGACCTATCCGGTTCCTTATGTCAGAAGGAAGCTCAGGTCCACAGGTCCCTATGGTACTTCGGACTAATATCCCATGTTTCCATTCATGGGGGTGGTTGGTGATTCAACTATCGGTCCTTTCTTCATTGACTGATTTTCTTTCCTTGGGATTCGGAGGAGGTTTGTCATCCTTATCAAGGAATATTTGGGGTTATTTGATATATGAACCCTCTTGTATAGTTTTCACATTCTTCCTCTAGTGATATCATGGCCAGTACTTTGAAGGCTTCACCCCCACAGTCAGTTATTGGCAACTCAAACAATAATACATTTTCATTTTCCTCATGCATTAACATGGTAATTCCTATTCTATGATTAATTACAAATTGGGAGAAACAGAGTGTTACAATGCACTTGGTTAACATCAAGCAAGATATATTATTTGCAGTGAAGCCATTGAGTCAGTGCATGGTTGAGCCTAGACATGTACATTGGATAACAAAAAATCATGTGTTGAGGTACCTGCATGGTACAGTTGGATATGGACTGGGATAGTTCTCAGTCAGTGAAGTAAAGATATAAGGTTATACAAACTCTGACTGTGTGGGGAGTGCAGTGGAATGGAAAATCACATTAGGATGTTGCTTTAGTTTGGGATCATGTATGATCTCATGGTTGACCAGAAAATGGATATTAGTGGAACTCAGTACAACAAGGGAATAGTATATAGAAGCCAATGTTGCAAGCCATGAAGCAGTGTGACTTAAGAAGTTACTTGTAGGGTTATTTGATCTAGAGTTGGAGCCAACTTTGATATATTGTGATAATCAAATTTGTGTGAATCTTTGAGAGAATCCATCCTTTCACGATAAGTCAAATCATATAGATATCAAATACCATTGCATCCGAGACGTTGTGTAGAAAGGATCAGTGGAGCTCCTATACATATCCACAGATGAGAAGATAGAGGACATTCTGACCAAGCCTCTGTCTAGAGTGAATTATAAGAACTTCAGAGACACGAGGATTGGCATGATGCAGAATGTCCAACCTCATTGAGAGGGAGATGTGATGTTTCTCCTCTAGTGGACTTTCCCTTTGGCCAAGGGTTTCCCAAATCAGTCATGTGAAGTGACTGAAGGAGTAATGTGTAGCATGGTACAAGTCTTTCCTATGCGATGTGAAGTGGCCAGGTGTGATTAGGACTTATAGCGTAGTTCTTCGTATGCCATGTAAAATTGCTAGGCGTGATTGGGACCATGGCATAGCATTGGGGCTATGGTAGTAGTATTTTCCATACCATGTGAAGTGGATGGGTGTGATTGGGATTACTAGGAGAGGAGAAACATCATAGCATATTCGTGATACTATGGTGGTAGTCTTGTACTATTAGATGCTCATAACGTATTCGTGAGACTATGGTGGTAGTCTTAGGACTAGTAGATGCTCATAGCGTAATCGTGAGACTATGGTGGTAGTCTTGGACTACTAGATGTTCATATTATAGTCGTGAGACTATGGTGGTAGTCTTGGACTACTAAATGCTCATAGCGTAGTTGTGAGATTATGGTGGTAGTCTTGGACTACTATATGCTCATAGCGTAGTCCTGAGACTATGGTGGTATTCTTGGGACTACTAGATGTTCATAAGTGTATTCGTAAGACTATGGTGGTAGTCCTACCCATGATATACTATGGTGATAGTCTTGGATTAATAGATGCTCATAGCATAGTCGTAAGACTACGGTGGTATTCTTGGACTACTAGATGTTCATAGCGTATTTGTGAGACTATGGTGGTACTCTTGGGACTAGTAGATGCTCATAGCGTAGTCGTGAGACTATGGTGTTAGTCTTGGACTACTAGATTCTCATAGCATAGTCGTGAGACTATGGTGTTAGTATTGGACTACTAGATTCTCATAGTGTAGTCGTGAGACTATGGTGGTAGTCTTGGACTACTATATGATCATAGTGTAGTCTTGAGACTATGGTGGTAGTATTGGGACTACTAGATGTTCATAAGCGTAGTCATAAGACTATGGTGGTAGTCTTACCCATGACTATATATGTACTTGGTTAACACCAAGCCTAATATATTCTTTTCAGTGAAAACATTGAGTCAGTGCATGGTTGTGCCTAGACATGTACATTGGATAACAAAAAAGCATGTTTAGGTACCTGCATGGTACGGTTGGATATGGACTTAGATATTTCTTAGTTAGTGAAGTAAAGTTGTAAGGTTATACAAACTCTGACTGTGTGGGGAGTGCAGTGGACTGGAAAAGCACATCAAGATGTTGTTTCAGTTTGGGATCAGGTATGATCTCATGGTTGAGCAGAAAATAGATGTTAGTGGAACTCAGTTTAACAAAGGAAGAGTATATAGAAGCCATTGTTGCAAGTCGTGAAGCAGTGTGGCTTAAGAAGTTACTTGCAGGGTTATTTGATCTAGAGTTGGAGCCAACTTTGATATATTGTGATGATCAAAGTTGTGTGAAGCTTTCATAGAATCAATCCTTTCATAACAAGTCAAATCATATAGAGATCAAATACCATTACATCTGAGATGTGGTGTAGAAAGGAGTAGTGGAGCTCTGGTACATATCCATAGATGAGAAGATAGAGGACATTCTCACCAAGCCTATGTCTAGAGTGAAGTATGATCACTTCTGAGACACGTGGCTTGGCATGATGCAAAATGCCCACCCTCATTGAGAGGGATATGTGATGTTTCTCCTCTAGTGGGCTCTCCCTTTGGCCAAGGGTTTCCAAAATCAATCATGTGAAGTGACTGAAAGAGTAATGTGTATCCTGGTACAAGTCTTTCTTATGCCATGTGAAGTGTCCTGGTATGATTGGGACTTGTAGCGTGGTCTTTCCTATGCCATGTGAAATGGCTAGGTGTGATTGGGACCATGGTGTATATTTGGGGCTATGGTAGTAGTCTTTCCCATACCATGTGAAGTGGATGGGTGTGATTGGGACTACTAGGAGAGGAGAAACATCATAGCGTAGTCGTGAGACTATGGTGGTAGTCTTGGACTACTAGATGCTCATAGTGTAGTCATGAGACTATGGTGGTATTCTTGGACTACTAGATGCTCATAGCATATTCGTGAGACTATGGTGGTAGTATTGGGACTAGTAGATTCTCATAGCGTAGTCATGAGACTATGGTGGTAGTCTTGGACTACTAGATGCTCATAGCATAGTTGTGAGACTATGGTGGTAGTCTTGGAGTACTCGATTCTCATAGCGTAGTCGTGAGATTATGGGGGTAGTATTGGACTACTATATGCTCATAGCGTAGTCCTGAGACTATGGTGGTAGTATTGGGACTACTATATGTTCATATGTGTAGATGTAAGACTATGGTGGTAGTCTTACCCATGCCATGTGAAATGGATGGGTGTGATTGGGACTACTAGAAGAAAACATCTTGGAAGAATACCTTCTGAGCTAAGAGGGAGTGTTGATGTTTTGGTAGAAGTGGGAGGTATTCCCTCCTGGACAACCTTTCTTGGAGAAGAAGAAGATTCTATAAGTCAAAGGAAGACGATTGAAAAATTGAAGAACACCCCAGAAGAAAAGTCGTCCCACAAGAAAATAATAAAGTGGAAATATAATTTCTAGGAAGAGAAATCAGCCCGAGACAGGAATCTAGATTAACATAAGTACATGAAATGGATCTTTTCATTTCTACATTCAGATAGTTCTCCTTCTACAGTGTGCACTGGGCAGCTAACAACTGTAGTTGTTGTGGTTTCACTATTTCTGGTTTTCTAGTTCTCTTGGAGAGTGTACCCCACTTCGAGAAGGATATTTTTGGTGGTTCTTGGTGGTTTCTCTTGTGTGCTACTTCTAGAAGAGTTGTGATAAGGTTGTATGGTGTTACTCATATGTCTACCCTTACTAGGGTTTGACAAAAAGAAGAGATAAGTACTTGTTATCAATGTTTCTTCATTGTTGGTTTTTATCTTGTGAAGAGAGCTTGTTCATGGTTGTGTTGCATTAAATATTCTCTCTAATAAAAGTTGGTTGGGTTTTCCAAGATAAATCTGTGTGTCTTCTTTTTCTTGTCTATCTTCTTCTAGATTCTATTTATTTTCGGTATGTGGATGTTTAATGTTAAGAGAATATCAACATACTCTGGTAAATATATTCCTAATGAAAATTTAAGAAAATATAACACATACATGGAGAGGATGATAGAGGGGCTTTGATGGTGAAGGAGAGTAACTCCACCTCTCTTCAATAATTACTATTTTATTTATTTTTTAAATTACATATTAGTTATTTGGCATTTTATTGATGTTATGTGTATATATACATATTAAATTAGCATTCGAACATCTATTTACCATTGACTAGATATGTGACATTAGCCTATGTATCAATTATGTCACACTAAATATATTTATAGACATGTGGCAGAGTTCGAATTATATGTCTCATCACCTACTTGATGTTAAAAATAGACATTTGGAGTTTGTTGCATGACAAGGACCAAGTAGTAGATTCTAAATTAGTTCACATTGCATGTGTTGAATATTTGTTCCGTTCACATCGAATATTCAATAGGTAAACGATGTTTTCTATCATGTGGTCCACACAAAATTGAAGAGGTAAATGTTGGATACATGTCATCTATATGTCATTTTAGCATTCGGTAAGTGATGAATATGCCAAAAAAAAAGGGTCACAATTTCTTACTCGTTGGATTAGCGACAAGTAAGATGTTGAATATTCTATAACACTTAGCCAACGTATATTCAAATCATGAGTGACACGAAATCAACATTTGTAATGTTGAACTTGCATTGAATTATGTTGAAAAATGGGTTCAAATACAATAGTGATGGAATTACACAAAGAGATTGACCTAAATTCTTCTAATGTATGGGGAGCAACTTTCTTAGGTATCAATGCCAAAAAGGTAGAGTTTAATGCTCCTAAAACCCAACTTGAAACTCTAGATTCTTCCACCACTCCTAGAATATCCTCCTCTATGAGATCATGGAATCCTAGATAGAACTTGACGGGAAATCCTTCTGGACCCGGGTTCTTATCTTTTTAGAAGGAAGAAAGGGCATCCTTTAATTCCTCTTTAAAAATTGCCTCCACTAAACTATCATTTCGGACAAAACTTGGAAACAAAGTGGAGAGTTTTATAAATTTTTCTATGTTAATTGATCTTAGAGGTCCTTGAATAGATTATTGTAATGAGAAACCCCTACACTTGCTATCTCCTTGAAATTAGGAACTCTTTAGGTGTCTAAGCTTGAATATCTCATTTAGTATTGTTACCCTTCCCATGTTTGCAAATTTATAGAAAAACTTAGTATTTTTGTCTCCTTGGACTATCCGAGTGGCTCGACTCTTTTGATGTCATTTGGCCTCTTCCTAGTTAATAATGCCCTTTTTTTACATCTTCCAATCTCTTTAGAATAATAACTTATCTTTGAAAGAGGTATTGGTGGCATATGCTTCATGAATCCTTCTAAAGTGATTTTCCATTAATAAAAGATCTTGTTATGAATTCTTATAATTAGTTTTTAATACCTTTTAATTATATTTAGATTTTCATTGAATTAAAACATTATTCTCCCATGACCTTACCCTATCTACCTCTTTAAGTACATTTCAATAGGTATGTACCAATCTTTTAGGGACACTTTCGTTCCCTAGTCTATTATTCCTCTACATGGGAGATAATTTCAATTGTTTGGCATCACTAACATTACCCTCTTCTAGTTTTCCATCCATCCTCATTCAGCTGAGAGCTAACTCTCTTGTGTGTTTTAGTATAGTTGACTAAGACCCACAATGGCTCACTGAGCTTAGGCTCTGTGTGTTATGATCCTTGCTGGGATTTTAATTGAAAACATTACCTCTGTGCGTTATGTTAGCAATAATTTCCTATCAATTCAAGTCACTCATTGTCCCGCATGGGAGGCCAATACATATGAGATACCTCTTTTACCTGTATAAACATAAGGATACGATGTTGAATTCTCTAAACTCTTGAAGGGCTCACAAGATGGAACATGTACTTGGAAAATCCTATGACTGTAAATTCCCCAAAACGATGCCAATGATGCAACCAGAGGCTACGCACAAAACTCTTGAATTACGCCTTTGTCATTTTCAAACTTAACTTGTCGTCGACAAAGTAAAAGTTTAATTAGTTCATTGTTAGGTTGAGAATTAGGACGAAATCACGCTGAGAGTTAGAGCCGAGAGTTAGGATGATGTAAACAATTCTGTAAGCAATTCTCATCAGGCCGTTATTTAAAGTGGCCGCGCCAGTGTAATTCTCCGAGCAGTTCAGACAAAGTATTAGCTATGGAGGGGCATCTGCAAGTTTGTATTATAACATATCTGAATATTTTCCTGTGT
>JZKD02S1674164.1:10908-88293 GCA_000966675.3 Picea glauca
CTCCTGATCTAACAATTATATGCCACTATTAAATACAAAATCACTTCTACAAATATTCTTGTGGAATTTAAAACACGATCGCCAATTGCAATATCAAGAAGAAAGATCAATCACAAATAACACAAATGTTTTACGGGGAAAGCATAAAGCTAAAAATGCCACTATCATATATTATGTATATATCATGGATCATGAAAAAATATCATACAAAACTTTAATCCAAGAGATCTCAGTACAATATACAATCGTCTCACACTGTCATACAAAAATTGGCAAATTCATGTGTCAATTTTATGCTTCCAAACAACCTGCCTCCTCTACGCAATCCCTACTCATGGAAATCATTGCAATGAATGAATCACTATTGCCTAGGCTATGCATTCCTCATGGGTACATCCAATGTCTATGTGGTTGCATGAGTGAACCTACTAAAGTCACAACTGATACTCAAACTATCCCTTTCACTTGTTATCTCAACTGGGTCTCCACTGGATCTGACATGCATGTAGTTAATAGTGGTAAATATTCAGTTGCATGTGAGACCATTGATTGTGAATTATTAATAATTAATTCACTGATCTCTCACTAGTGTAAGTTCAGTTACAACTAGTATAACTGAGCTTAACTCACTTAACTGAGTTAAACTACTTTATAACTCACATAACTACACATCCAACTCTGTTACAACTTCGAATCACTTAGTTACAACTAATTCAACTTGCATGTCCCACCAACCAACCTTTGAACTCGAATTTCCTATAGCTAACTGATTTGTCACTAACTATTTCCAAGTGCTCATTGAGAATAAATTAATATTTATTGTTCAACTATTATTAAGGGATAATAATAGTCGACATACATCTATAAATAGACTTCCACCTAAAAATAGCTTGAGGCTCCATCCTAGTGTAGGTGCATAATTTTCACTAGAATCTTCTTGTTGAATCTCAATATTGTTCACTCCCTTGAATAAATGAAATTATAACCTCTTATCCCATAGTATTTGTTTAAGTAGGTTCTTTAGTTTACAATAGTTGTTTATTATGAGCAAATAGAGAATGAAGTTCTTATAAATTTAGTATGCAAAAGTCCAAAGCATCATTTAATATACTATTATAAATAAAGAACATAATCTAATTGTTCTAGGTTTATGAATCTATTTCTTCATTCAAAAATACAATTTAATGAACATAAAGTTGAGATTTTATGTTAATTTGTGTTGCCTTCCAAGAGGATAACCCCTAAATAAATTACACAAATAACAAGAAAATATTTAATTCTACTAGCTCCATATTCTAACAACTCCACTTCCTATAATAAAGTAAATATAGACTCTTATTTCATAGTATTGTTTCAAGTCAATTTTTTTTTAACTTTATGGTTTATAACTATTGTTTAAGGTTTCTATAAATGACACAAGTAACAAGAAAATCCCTATGATTTAAGTTATACCAACTCCCCATTCACATTTTATAATAACTGAAATATAACCTTAAATTATCCCGTAATATTATTTGTTAAATAATTTTTAAAATTTTATAATTTATAATAATTATTTAAAAAATTTATTAAATTAGTATTTTCAAGATTTCCATAATTATTTTTGAAATAATAAATAAAATCATAACCTCTCCATTCATACCATTTGTTCAAATGGTTTTTTTTGCTTGTCTATTGCTATACTTCATCCTGGTCTTATAAATTCAATATGAGGAAATGGAAAACGAAGTTCCTCTATATTCAGCTGTGTTGAAGTTCCTCTATATTCAGCTGTGTACATTTAAACCCTAAAATCAGCTTCTCATTAGTTTTGGGTTCGAGTTGTTGGTCAGCTTCTTCTCCTTAGCTTTGGTTTAGAGTTACAGTGCGTGATGGAAAAGCCAGAGGTTAGATCATGCTCTGAGTTGCCCGATCATTTGAAAGAGGAGAAACTGAAGCGGTTGCTAATTGAATGTCTATGTAGGTCTCGCAGCGTTCGCCAAGAATGGAATTCTCTCTTTTCATCAACCCGCTTCATAACTACCGTATGGGCTGATTTCCCTTCAAATAAAAAGCCATGGTTGGTTCTGTGCGAGCGGTACTATCGAAGTCGTTGTTGGGCTTACTGATGTGGAACCCATGCTTCTCCCTTTCCTTTCTAGACAAATTTTCTCATGCTTTTGTCGAGATGCAGTTCTACCAGAAACGATCGGTTTGGAATGACCTAATTGTCTGCAATCCTCTCACAGGAAGGTCGGTAATGCTTCCATGGCGGCCGTGCTCGCGAAAGGCATAGTGGCAGGGGAGTGTGACGGTAATCGACAGACTTACAAAGTGGTTGCAGTCTGCCAGGTTCCACGGGGCGAACAGGGAGCTTGCAAGCGCGGCACTCTCAAGGTGTTGAAATCTACGATTCGTCTGAGGAATCTTGGACCACCGCAAGGTATGTTCCTGAGAAGGTGTCAGTAACGGGGTCACCTTGTCGGGTGCTTTTCAGTGACGGATACTTGTATTGTAGGGCAACCTTGTAGGGACGTAGGGACATTGTCGGTTTGAGCCTGCAAAACGGCAGTTCCCTCTTTGCTCCGTTGCCAGACTTGGTTAATGGCAATATGTTCGATCAGCTGGTTTCCTGCGGATATAGGATTTTACTGGTAGGGTGGTTATTGGAAGACGAGAGGAAGATTTTAAACGAGGTACATATCTGGGAGCTTCTGAAGGTGAAGGTGGACTCCCAGATTCGCGTATCGTGGTTGGAAGGTGAAGGTGGACTCCCAGATGCCTACTTTGATTCGTGAGGATGTATGTAGGATTTGGCCTCAGGAGCGGTCTTTTCTGTTTGAAGGTGTAGGGGGTTGTGTGTGTTTCAGAGGCCGTACAAGTAGGAGAGTAGTTGTTTACAGTTTAACTGAAAACTCGTGGAGTTGGCTTCCGAGCGGTCCGAGAAGTGTTTTTGGATATATTGCTTGGAACTCATGGATGTATTCCTTTGAACCAAGGTCTGATATGAAAATCAGTTGAATAGTAAATGTATACATTCCTAGAACATGCAACTTGAGCAACTTGATATTGAGCCTACTTATGAAAATTATTCAACTATGCAACTTATGCCACAAGACTTTCATGATATTCTAACTTGATATTGAGCTTACTAAGGAACACAACACCATTTCATCTAATATCTTATCAATTAATGGAATAGGTAACTTCTCCTTGATGGTGATTTTATGAAGTTCTCTATGCAACTATGCAACTTTATGCAACTTACTTATGGACCTTATGCTACTTATGCAACTATGCAACTTTATGCAACAAGACTTTGATGATATTCTAACTTTATATTGAGCTTACTAAGGAACACAACGCCATCAATTATGGAAGATTAAGTCATTGGCATTTATGGAAGACAAAATCATTGGCATTTATGAAGACCGAAATCTAAACAAGTCCACACATACCCACTACATTTCCTAAATAAGAATGCGCACATTTATGAGTTGTGAGGAAAAAATCATTTTTTTTTACCTTTGTTAATTTCTATAGATTATTTATTCCAAGATTCTCACACTTGACCAGATAACTTAACCAAATCTTAAGAGGGAATTTGAGGAAACAAGGCTTCATCATCTAGACCAAGGTGCAACAAGATGTTTTTGAAGAAGTGAAGATGTTGAAGCTATGCACTCCACCTATTCTTACACTACTATATGTTTCTCATCCTTTTGATATAGAAGATGATGCATATGATTATGGGATAAGTATTTTTCCGACACAACAATGGCATTCCATTGTGTTTTACTTAGAGACATTCAATGATGCAATCCACAACTTTTGAAGTTATGATAGAGAGATGTGCTCCATTGCTTAAGTAGTTCACTAGTGGAGACACTATGTATAGGGAAAATAAATTGTTATTCAATCTAACCATAAGCCATTACAGACCTAGAGAAAATTTCAGAACACACCACATATGAAATGAAATTTCTTATAGCAATTCCAATTGGTTATCAAACATTTACATTGAAGAGATAAAAATGTAGACTACTATTCGAGTCGACCACCAATAGCATACACAGTGGTTCTTAACACAAAAAGGTGTGATATATACCACTAGCAAGAGTTCTACAATACACACATAAATGTTGTGAAAGTTTATGAAACCATTCAATAAGGATGCCACACTACCTACACAAGACTTATTATTAATTTGTATGATTTTCATATGGATAAAGATCTTTTGTATTGACATGATAGGATGTTCTCACTTGCAAGTAAACCTAGGGATTTTTTGATTTGGTAATCTCATTTCTTGAAGTTGTTTGGGCATTTTGTCACATCAAATATAGTTGCAACTTTACAACAACATTTTTATTCGCCGTGTATGAGGCCTGATTTTGAGAACCAACTCAAATTGTTTGTTGCATGTTCGATTTCTAAATTGAAAAATCACCATTTAGGTATGTATAATATTTTGATTATGTCCTCTAGATATTATGGATATGTCATTGTAGGTTTATGGTTCACCAATGGATAAATTCTAACATGAATGTATGGTTCACCATATCCATAAGAAAATCATGGTTTCTTTTCCATCCCCATGCTAACATATTCACCTCATGCCTTCAACGGTGCCTTTCGGCTAGAATCAATGGCACATTCCCTCACTAATGTCACCGAACAATTAATATTAGTGCCTTCAATGGTTCCTTTTCAAAATATTGATAATATCACCTCACCATTGTCAATGCCTTTGATGGTTCCTTTTAACATCATCACTTCATGTCTTCACTCATGTCACCTCACGATAATTCCACCTCTAATGCCCTCACTAGTTTTAGGCTAGAATTTCCAATTTCCACCCTCCCTCATAATAGTTGTTTCCTCTCACCACTCTTTCCTTCCCTAGTTCAAACCTAGTGTGGTATCCTCTCGCCTCTTGTCTCCTCTCTATTTCACCTTTGCTTGAACATTGTGTTGTCATGGTAATTGTTGTCACTATCGCTCCCCTACTTAAAGAAATTTGTTAACATTTTTTTATATGAACATATATTTCTTGGGTACTAAGATCACCATGTTTACACCTCTTATGTCTTGGAAAGATTAAGAATTTGCAGAGAACATAAAAATTTGAAATCCTTATGTGACATTCCTCTTATGAAACAAGGATTTGTATCATTTTTGTCTTTATTACATTGTTCTTTTCAGTGTTTGACGTGAACACATTTATTCACAACATATGGGTTCATAATTAAAAAAAACCCTTTATGAATGAATTACATGATAAGATATTGGTCAACAAGGTGAATCCCCCATGATCCTTATGAGTATTTAAGATGTGTATGGTGGTCTCTATAATCATAAAACTTTACTATGTTAGAAATGATGACATTTGATTCAATGTCGCATAGGTGTACTAAGTGAACTATGACATTTTCATGGTATTTTTAAAATTTGGGTCATTTTGCTTCTATTTATCTGGATAATTATCTCAATATACTTTTTTTCATTAGCAGTGCACACATAGTAATCTATCAATAATTTATTTCTTTGCTTAAAACCTCTTGCTTCTTCCCATAGCTAGTTTTCATCGAAGTTGAAATCATTGCATTTCATTTTCCTCTTGCATGGTTTAAAGAGTTGAGTTGAAACATCAGTTTCATGACCACTCCTTTGAGTAACAACATCCTAAAATCAAGCGCTAATTAAAATTTATCTAGCAACTCTTATAGGGCTCTTCAAACCTATCTTATCTTAGGTGTAGAGATTTGGAATAGGATTGTGAGAATAAATTTCCAAAGCTGCTAAACAAACATAAAGCTTTGAGTTAGGAAGTGAAATCCAATTGTTATGCCACTGACTTTGGGAAGCCCCTTCTAACACAAGGGTCAATCATGAGGTCACATTGGGGCCAACAGAGTAATCAACCCTACTTTGTTGGTCTTGGTGTTGACTGTTGATTGTCCCCCCCTCTACTTTGGTATAGTAGGTTGTACCATAGAGGACATAATATTTTAGAGTTTCTACCCAAGTTGATAGCACAGAGAAGGTTGTGTTGTACCTGGGATCGACGTTGGATAGAATCACTCAGACTCCTTGGAGGTTTCCCACTACTCAGTGAGGTTACTTTCACTAGGGAGTTAGTTCATTAAGCAGGTTGTCAAGGTAACTTTCCCACCCGCCAAAACTTGGCCCCTTTGCACATTGATCCTACGAAGTTGGATTCCATCACCAACTAGTGCTTCTTTGTGAGAAGGTTTGTTTGCATTCTTGACTGCTAAATTAATTAGCGTGTGCTAGATAATACAAGTGTGAAAGAGTAAAACTATGGTAATCATGATGAGATTACTATGATACCAATAGGATACTAGTAATCAAGTAGAACCATTGTACTAATTAGTGTTACATCTTGATAGAACAATGCTTATGCTTATCTATTTTCATAGACTATTCAGAAATATTGATTAAATAATAGAGCATTTTAACTGTAATTTTAGAGTAATTCGGCCTTTTTATTTATCTTTTCTTTCAAAGAGTTCTAGTATTAATGAGAAAACATTTGTGTGTTCTTAATGAATAACATTTTTTCTAACCTTCTATAAATTACATAGAGCATTATTGCTTCATCATTTCCTACTAGCTTCCATTAATTTTTACATGTAAAGAGTTCAACCTGTCTATTGTGATTGCACCTCTTTTAGTTGGACTTCATTGCTCTTTTCATTTATTTTTCTACTCCCCAACCAAACTGAATTCACATTGTTTTACTAAATATTCCCTTCTTCAATATAGAAACAACTTTTGTCGTGTATCTATGCACAACATATTTTGTACATAAAATATTTTGTTTGCAAGCTCATCAATGCCCCATCACTAAGTTAAAATTGGTTAGTTGCTCATGAGTCATCACTAAGTTAGTGGAGTGATGTTAGTTATGTGCATTAATGACTGACCACTAAGGTAGAGGAGAGTTGTTAGTATGAGACTCGTATTAGAAAGGGACCCCCCTCCTCACTTGTAATTCATTCACCCTACTATCAATATTGTCAAATTTTGTTTCTTAATTTGAGTACCAAGTATATGAAGATGTCTTCATCCATATTTTAGGATTTATAGGTGCATTCCAACCCTTGGTTGTGCAAGTGCCCCCATCCCTTTTTTCTCTTCATTATTTTTTATTACCAGAATGGTTCTATTTCAGGTATTGGAACACTTCAAGTTCGTATTAGATCAAGTTGATTCTCGTTTATATTATGTTGTTGGGAAAAAAAACTATCATTGGTATGAAAGAAACAATAACTAAAATATGAGGAAGAGAAAGAAGATTGATGCAGGAGCATCACTCTACCTCATCAAACGCGTAGCACGCCAGCATGCAGACGCGCAATGGAGAAAGGGAGAGGCGCTGACCCTCCCATTTTTAAAATTTGAAATAATCCTATACGGATTTTTGTGGTGTAAGGTTGTAAATGTCAGGCCATGCCTTTGTACAAGTAGTGGTTGGATTTCATTTAAAAGGTTGCTTGTAGCAGGCCCAAATCGTGGTCAGGTCTGGGTAAACATTTATGAAAACTTCAATGTAATAAATGAGGTTAGGTGAGAGAGGACGAGCTCTCAAATTCCCTCTTTTGTAAGGAGATCTTGTATCAAATTTCCTAAGGAAGATAGGCAGAGAATGATAGAGAGGTCTCGGTAGAGAGGCCTAAGGAGGTCTTAGAAGTTCTAAGAGAGAGAGCTTGAGAGAACTGGGACTTTGTTACAGTCCAATTTTTGTAAATCATCTGTATAGACACATAGAGATATTAGAAAGAAAAAAAAATCCTGCATATCGTGTGTTTATGTGTGCTTTATATGTTTTTATGCATTTTCATGTTTTGAATGCATAACTGGTGAAGTATTGCATGAGTTTAAATTTGTTCTTGTCTTCAAGTTTTTGAGTGCAAGGAGTGCACACAGTTTGCAAAGAGTGCGTTGATAGAGGTCTAACCTCAAGGGAAAGCTCAGGAGATATTTCATTGAACCATCTTTAGCAGAAGTACAAGGAGTGCACGGGAAGATCTATGTATTGAGTTTAGAGAGAACCAGAGTTACTGAGGACTCTGTAGAGATCTTTCAAGCGGGCATTGAGCCTGTGCAAGTGTGCATATAAGAAATATGTGTTGAATTCAGTAAGAACCAGAGTTACTAAATACTATGTGAGTAAAATATCTGGAAGGAGTGCGTCGAGAATAAGAACGCCAGGAGGGAGAGAATTATTTCTTGTTCAAGAAATCCTTCAGATCTAAGTTTGAAAAAATCCAGAGAACGCAAGGTGTGCATGGGAGATCGAAATCTTCTAGAAGATCAAGCTCAAAAGGGATAATGTAGAGGTTTTGAAAGGGTTGGACTTATTCTAAGTCTGAAATCTCAAAGGAGGGATAAAGCTACAAGAGAGAAGCGAGACCAAGAGTTGGGTCTGTGGGAAGAAGTTAAAAGGCAGAGACTTTTTGAACATTTGAAAAAATATTCTAAGTCAAGAGAAGGCGAAAGATTAAGAGGAGGAGCAACATAAACCATCTGATCAATTGTGGAAAAGAACCTGGACAATTAGATCTATGTACAAGCAGAGGAGGAACGAATGCAGGGGAAACAAATCCCAGCCATCAAAAACTGGTTTTAACTCTTGGGAGTGCACAGGAGAGGGTTTTGAAAAATATCGAAATCCCAACATAATCAGAACCCTCCATCAGAAGGAAGACATGGAGAGCGATCATGATTTCACTAACTCATGATTCAAAGAGGTCAAAGGGAAAATTCATGAAACTCGCGAAACACGAAATCGTGAAAAGATTCCAGTCATTGATTGAGGAGAGATCTGGACGGTTGATTGTCCAGGGAGAATTTCGGCATTTAGGGGATCGAGAGAACGGAGGTGAAAAGTATTTTGAATTCATGATATGTGAAATCTCGATTATATCTGGACAATTAGATCCAGAGGACTGCAAACCGTTAGATTTAGACGCCCCAAAATATTAGAATTTTGGAAGTCGAGGATGTGAAGGAAGTTGTGACTTGGAAGTCGCAAGTCGCGAAATCCTTATTCGTGAAAGGTGAATATGGATCATTGGATCTAGAAGGGATATGTGTCAATGGGTTGGGAGATCTAGAAAGAGGCAAATATTGAAGAAATGAAATATCTGAATCCTGAAGATCCGAAGAGCCGAAGCATTGGGGAGCCGAAGATCTAAAGCACCAAAAGGCCAGAGAGATTTTGAGTCGTCAGATCACCCGAAGTGAATCTGAGCCATCAGGCCAGGGGAGGAGACATGGTGGAAATCTGTGAACTCCGTGTAAAGTTCCGGAGCTATTCATATTCATCGGATTTATGAGGACACGTTGCAATATTCTACATATTTGGGGAGAAGATAAAAAGGTTGAGATTTGAGATCTCAGAATTCTAGAACCTGAAGAGGATATTGACCATTGATCGAGAGGAGGATTCTAGGACCATTGATCTGGTCGAGGAGGTCAAGGAACCTAAGCAAGAGCACAATCATTGATTGGGGATTTATGTGTCAGCAGATCTTCCACTCCGGGAGATGCCCAGTCAGCAGAGGCAAGAACTTGAGAATCGAGATTGCCGAAGGCCAGAATCACGGAGGAGATCCTAGCCGTATATTCAAGGGGACAGGTGGCAACAGATCTTCCACTCTAGAATATTCTCACGCAGAGGAGAGTGGAGTTTGAGAATTTAAACTACCAGAGGATGGAAAGGTGGAGTCAATAGAAGTCGTTGATTCGAATAGGACTACATGTCGGCAGATCGTAGAAATCTATGGAGATGTGTGGAAGGAGGAAAGAAGAGTGGAACAAAGATTGATAATATTCATCTATCACAGGCAGTGCCAAAGGATCATGAGATCGATGATTGAGAAGGATTGTGACGCCAGGACATGCTCAGATGATAATAATTCTTGAGCGGGCCGTAATTTCAACCACGGTTTTGGAAGGGAGATACATGGCAGTTGGAGGAGGATTGCAGGGTGAAAAGCGGGTTGGTACAATACCACTCTTTCCTGCACCTGCAATCATGCATTAACACAAGGGAACAACCCAGGGTCGTATGAAGGAAGGGGCTAGTAAATATCAGCTAGCACTCATGAACTGAAGAGCGTTGGAACACGCAGACAGAAGGTGCAGGTATCACAGGACCTGCGCCAAAGGAAGAAAAGGGGCATGTGTATAATTTATGGGTTCATTGAGGAGCCCTTAGAGTCAATCCGACTTGACACTTGAAATGATCTAGAGACTGGGAGGTCAAAGAACCCCATAAGGGGAGGGGGGGTTGCATCAGGTGGTATTAGATCTTAGATTTTAAATTTATGTAGTAGAGAGTAGATAAAGAAAATACTTTGATACACACCATCAGGTAGTATCAGATCACATAATTGATTTATGTAGGCAACGAAGGTAATCAGAAGACCAAGCCTTGCTTACAGATAGCAGACAAAGGAGAGATGATGAAAGGAGATGACCTGATAATATCAGGTGGTACCATAAACAAGAGTTTTCCTATAGACAATAGGTGAAAGGAGGACATAGTACTGATGCTCTATAAGAAGGTTGTTGCATGGACGCAACAACAAAATTTTAAATAGTCGGGTGAGTTGTAAGAGAATATGGAGGTGCTCTTGGATTAAGAGTAATCCATAGACTTGCCACAAGGGCAGGAAAGAGGTGGAAATGGCTACTAAAGTCCATGGATGTGGTCAAAGAGAAGGCCGCAAGAAAAAAATCAATCCAGAGATGGATCTAGAGCTCAATGAGGTAAGAGCAATAATGGAGAAGCTCACATTTAAAATGTAGAAGGATGCAAGAGCACATTGGGTGTATGAGTGGCCCATGAAGAAGAGAGTGAAATGGACAGTAAAGGAATTGTTGGCTAGGGAACAGTGAAGGTTGATGATAAGGTGGTTGAGGCACATTGAAAACCTTAGAGATGAAGAGGAACCGATTCACATCTGTGAACCAGAAACTGGGATAAATCTTAGCGACGAGGAGGAGAAGAGATCAGATGAAGATCTCATAAACTGTCAAGTGGGAGGAAATCAAATTTCAAGTTGCGAGGTGAGCAATGGAAAGAGACTAGGTGGAGGTATTGAGTACTTCCAGGGGAGCAGTGTTGAAGGTTCATATTTCCAAGTGGGAAAGGAGATGGGATCAGTTGATCTCATAGACTGCTAGGTGGGCAGGAGGAAAGAAATGAGACTGTATGAAGGTCTCGGGAGCTCAAGAGTGAGTTCATGTCAGTAAGGAGCACTGATAGATGGAGATTCATGTGGATTTTTAGACCATGTGAATGAATATGATGACAAGTTAAAAACTTTCACCATCCAGGAGGAGGATCAGAGGAACATTCTGATCATTGGGGGAATTCGTATATTCCTACCAGATAGCCCATTTGATGCCATACCATGTGAAGAAGGACAACCAGCAGTGATTGTCATGATGAAGGAGAAGATATCAAAAGTTGTCTAAGGAGAAGAGGAAGAAATGAAGAATACATTGATGTCTACCCCAACAGAAAGAGAGGATAATTCAAAAGAATGGCCCAAATTTTTCAACCAAGAAATTGAAACAGAGATGACTGCAGCACTGGAGCCTATAGCAAAAAGAGAAGCAGACAACAATAGACCTTACTGATCTGTATGCAGAATTGGAATTTCTAGAGAGAAGGGTAATCGTTCAAAGTCAGCACATCCAACAGATCAAGTTGGAGACAGATGGAGGAGCATACCAACCTTGGGAGAAGCTGGAAGAAGTTGGGGTTGAACCAACACAAGGGGATATGATAGAAGCCAATCTGTTAGAGGAAGAAGTTGAGCAACAACTTAGTGATGAGACTATAGAACTGAAGTTTTCAGCAAGGTGTCAAGTTAATGCCACAGAAGAGGAAAATGATATGGGGGATCAAGATCATCTACCCACTGATAAGAAGGAAGAGTTGCAGCAAAGAAGACTGCATAAGAAGAGCCAACCACTAGAGCAATTGGACAGAGTAATAAAAGAGATCAGAAAGATCATGTTGACATCAGCAGAAGAAGTCAGCAAAGGAGAGTTGAACAAAAGAGAGCCTGCCATAACAGCAAGGAAGAAACAGAAGAGGAAAAACAAACAGTAACGACAACATAACTGCAGAGGAGCAAGAGGACAACTCCAGAAGAGAATTTGGGATCCAGGTGGATTTCAACACTAGAGAAGAGGAGATCATGAGTAGGAGCTCATGTTTTTCCTATCATGGGAGTATGATGCAGGAGCATCACTCCACCTCATCAAATGCGCCAGCCCACCAGCACGTAGACACATAATGGAGAAAGGGAGAGGCACCAACCCTCCCATTTTTTAAATTTGAAATAATCCTATATGGATTTTTGTGATGTAAGGTTCTAAATGTCGGGCTATTCCTTTGTACAAGTAGTGATTAGATTTCATTTAAAAGGTTGCTTGTAGTAGGCCCAGATCGTGGTCAACTCTAGGTAAACATTTATGAAAACTTCAATGTAATAGATGAGGTTAGGTGAGAGAGGATGAGCTCGCAGAGTCCCTCTTTTGTAAGGAGATCTTGTATCAATTTCACAAGGAAGATAGGGAAAGAATGCTAAAGAGTTCTAGGTAGAGAGGCTTGAGGAGTTCTTAGAAGTTCTGAGAGAGAGAGCTTGAGAGAACTGGGACTTTGTTACAATCTAGTTTGTGTAAATCATTTGTATAGACACACAGAAATAGTAGAAAAACATTTTTTCTTGCATATCATGTGTTTATGTATGCTTGATATGTTTTTATGCATTTTCATGTTTTGAATGCATAACTAGTGAAGTATTGCATGAGTTTCAATTATTTCTTGTCTTTGAGTTTCTGAGTGCAAGGAGTGCACACAATCCGCAAAGAGTGTGTTGACATAGGTCTAACATCAAGGGAAAGTGAAAGAGAGATATCGTTGAACTGTCATCAACAGAAGTGTAAGGAGTGCACGGGAATATCTCTGTATTGAGTTCAAAGAGAACCAAAGTTACTAAGGAATCTATAGAGATATGGCAAGTGGGCATTGAGCCAGTGTAAGTGTGTACAAAAGAACTCTGTGTTGAATTCAATAAGAACCAGAGTTACTGAATACTCTATGAGTAAAAGCTCTACAAGGAGTGCATCGAACAGAAGAATTCTAGGAGGGTGAGAAGTATTTCTTGTTCAATAAATCCTTCGGATCTGAGTTTGAAAAAATCCAATGAATGCAAGGTGTGTGTGGGAGATTGAAATATTTGAGGAGAACAAACTCAAAAGGGATAACACAGAGGTTGAGAAAGAGTCAAACTTATTATAAGTCTGAAAGCTCAAAGGAGGGATAAATCTACATGAGAGAAGCGAGACAAAGAGTTGGGTATGTGGGAAGAAGTTCAAAGGCCGAGACCTTTCAAACATTTGACAAAATCTTCTAAGTCAGGAGAAGGTGGAAGCTCAAGAGGAGGAGAAACAACAACCATCTGATCGGTTGTGGAGAATAAATTGGATTGTTAGATATAGGTCCAAGAAGAGGAGGAATGAATGCAGGGGAAACAGATCTCAACCATCAGATATGAGCACGTGGATCAAGAACCATTGGATCCAGAGTAACGTGCACATGTTTTAGCTCTTGGGAGTTCATAGGAGAGAGGGTTTTGAAAAATCATGAAATCTCGACATCATCAAAACCGTCCATCGAAAGGGATGCATGGTGAGTGATCATCATTTCGTTGACTCACTATTCAAAGAGGTCAAAGGGAAAATTCGTAAAAATCATGAAATGTGAAATCCCGAAAAGATTCCTGTCGTTGATTGAGGAGAGATCTAGATCGTTGATTGTCCAGGGATAATTTCGGCATTTTAGGGATTGAGAGAACGTAGGTGAAAATTATTTTAACTTCACGATACGCAAAATCTTGATACATGAAATATCGACGAGATCTGGATCGTTGGATGCAGAGGAGCACAAACCATCAGATTTGGACACCCGGAAATATCAAAATTTTGGAAGTCCAGGATGTGAAGGAAGTTGTGACCTGGAAGTCTCAAGTTGCGAAATCCTGATTCACGAAAGGAGAATATGGACCATTGGATCTATTAGGGATACATGTCAACAAGATGGGAGATCTAGAAGGAGGCAAAGGTTGAAGAACTGAAATAGTCGAAGCCCGAAGAGTTGAAGAGCCAAAGCGTTGGGGAGCCAAAGAGTCGAAGCGCCAAATGGGTAAAGATATTTTGAGTCGTCAGATCACCCAAAGTGAATCTGAGTCGTTGAACCAGGGGAGGAGATGAGGAAAAAATCTATGAACCTTGGGTAAAGTTTTGGAGTGATTCATAGCCGTCGGATTTAAGAGGATGTGTGGAAGTATTCCACGTATTTGGGGAGAACAAAAAAAGATTGAGATTTGAGATCTCAAAAGTCTAAAACCTAAAGAGGATCTCAATCGTTGATCGAGAGGAGGATTCCAGGACCGTTGATCTGGTCAAGTAGGTCAAGGACCTGAATCGAGAGAATAGTCATTGATTGGGCATATACATGTCAGCAAATCTTCCACTCCCAGAGATGCCCAGTCAATAAAGGCGAGAACTTGAGAATTGAAATTCCCGAAGGTCGGACTCACGGAGGAGATCTTGGTTGTAGATTCAAGGGGACAGGTGGCAAAATATCTTCCACTTTAGAATATTATCACGCAATGGAGAGTAGAGTTTGAGAATTGAAACTCCTGAAGGCCGGAAAGACAGAGTCAACAGTAGTCGTTGATTTGAATAGGACTACATGTCAGGAAATCGTAGAGATATGCGGAGACACCTAGAAGGAGGAAATAAGAACAAAACAAAGATCGATAATAGTTGTTGATCATATGCAACGCCAAAGGATTGTGAGATCGATGATTGAGAGGGACTGTGGGGCCAGGACATGCTCAGATGATAATAACCCTTAAGTGGGCCGCAATTTCAACCATGGTTTTGGAAGGGAGATACATGGCAGCTGGAGGAGGATTGCAGGTTAAAAAGCATATTGGTCTAATACCACTCTTTCCCATGCCCGAAATTGTGCATTATCACAAGGGAACAACCCAGGGTCATATGAAGGAAGGGGCTAGTAAAGAGGAGCTAGCACCCATGAACTGAAGAGCACTGGAATGTGCAGACAGAAGGTGTGGGCATCATAGGACCTATGCTAAAGGAGGAAAAGGGGCATATGTATAATTTATGGGTTCATTCAAGAGTCCTTAGAGTCAATCTGACTTGACACCTAGAACAATCCAGAGACCGGGAGGTCACAGAACCCGGGAAGGGGAGGGGGGTTGCATCAAAGATATAGCTGTAAAGATTGAATCTCCTCCTATATATGATAAAAATCCTTGTGAAGATGTTTTAGAAGACTCAAGAGGTTCAAAATATATCCCAACTTCTCTTTCAAGAATATCTCCATCCTCGACGAATCTCTAATTGTGCGAATTGATGAATCTCCCTATCAATGGGATCAAAATGAGAATGTAATCGTTGAAATTGTTGAAGAGAAAATAAGCATTAGAAAAAAAAAAATACAATAGGAGCCTCCTCTCATAGAGATTTACATGATTTCACTAGCTATCTATGCTAGAAAGAAACCACAAATATCAATATGGTGATAATGGCATCCATAGGTCCCAAAAATTAGGAAGTGACCAATTATATCTATCTTTGAGATCAAAGGCACTAAGAAGGGAGTTATCAATGTGGTACCAAGTTAGTGGTGTGTAGTATATGATTTTATCCCACTGTAAAAACACTTCAATTTCTTAGTACATTTCCTTGAACCCTTAGGTTTTCCATCGATGATTTTGTTTCCCTGTAGTTTCTTCTTTCCTTTTTCCTTACTCTTTACTATAAAGGCACTTTTGGATGCTTTTTTATTTCTTATAAATTATTTATTGTATATGTCCCTTTTTAATAATTGTCTACACAACTTAAATGTAATGTTGGTAATATCCTTGGTGACATTTAAAGTTTCAACAAACTTTTCAAAAGGAGATAAACTCTTCAAGGTAATCACTACAAAATCTTCCTCCTATGTACTATGAACTTTTTCTTTCGCTTTCTAGATTTCAACATTATCTATAGGAGTTTCTTCTACACTCCCACATTGTATTCACATCCGATGTATATTTTAGTCTCATTGACCTACTTTTGTGGTCATTTGTTGGACATTAATAACATTATCTTATCTTATCTACATCTCTGGCAATTGTTAACAACTCACCATGGATTCCTTTTCAATTTCAACAAGTTGTTTGGGATTGAATCACCCTACTCCATCTTCATTAGAAACAATACATACTCTTAAGGTAAAAATCTCTAACCTTTGGTGGAAGTTTAATTCATCTACTTTAGCCTTGTCCAAACTATGAAAGAATCCTATGCATCTTGGACTTGTAGAAACTTATCATTTGTTATGGACAACTATATTAACATCATAACCTCTCTATTCTTCAAGTGAAATACCTTTGTTCTTCAAGTCCAACCCTAAGGTTACCTAAGGGTTTTACCCTTTGGTCCTATAAAGGATAAACATTAGAGACTTCTTTCTTTCATAGGAGGCTTCATCTTGCTATTTCTAAGCTTAACAAATTCAAAGTGGATGTTTCCCTAATTGAATGGGGATAATTATTGTACTTGGGTGGATCAAATCATTTCCCTTAAAAACAATTTTTTATGGATGTATTTGGTGAAACCCCTTCCTTCACCTGTCAATGAAGACAGTTATGTCCTCGCATGTTTAAAGAAGGATGAATGTCTTGGGATACACCACAACTCTCATTTGTACATCATTGTCTTGTGATATTCTAGATCTCTCTTAAGTGATTTATGCCTAAAGGAACCTATATCTTTGACATTCTTTTGTTATTGGCATTTCATTATTTTATGAGCATTTTTGCATCTCTTATGTGGAGAATTTGCGGTTCGGTATTTTTCTCTCTCTATAGTGTATTGTGCACTTGTCACTATGTTATTGCAAGAATGGGTTTCTCTTTGGTTGCATTCGATTCTCCTACTTTCACTTGTGAATATCGACATAAATCCCCCTATCTATATATCCTGTCGGATTCAATAATTTCATGCTCGGTGATTGGCAAGAGAGGCCCAATGTATCCCTTCACAATTTTCCTCTTCTTTTCTCTCATAAAATTCCCCTGGCTCTTAGCACTCTAGACTCAGGGCTAACATATTATTCTATATCTCAAGATAGAGGCACTAAATCTTCTATCAATTCCACTATATCAACTATAATCTTGGAGGAAAACAAAACAAAATTTGATCCCCTATTGTTTGGTGATTTTTTAGGTTGGTTGTTTGGTTATTTCGTTAGCATTTAATCTCAAAGTGGTCTCAATGGTGCACTCTTGCCAATATTTCATAAAATTAGAGCTTAAATGCATGAGAAAGAGTTTAAGGCATTGTAAGAAGGTGGTAGAAGATGCCTACTTTGCAACCTCACATTCTACACAATTTTTTCATGGCTGGAAAGCTAGACAAAAGGAATTGGAGCCAAGAACCACCTTGAGCAACCTCAAAAAGACTAGCTAGAATATGAAGAATTATTGAAATCATTATATACTACTCAAAATAGGTTACAAACGACCTCTTTAAGTTTGAAAATGTGTGGATATCACATCCAAATCTCAATGAAATCATTAATTAATGGTGGACAGAAGGGCATCCAAGGCAAGGATCCAAGATTTTTACTCTATCAAGGTGTTAATCTAAATGTGACTGCAGCTAGTATATATGATACACAAACAAGGACTAGAAGTGAAAATGTCGGAAGAAAATTCCTTAGACGCATGGAATTGTTTCTTGTTGGAGGAGGATCATGCTCTTATGATGGTGAGAGAATAGGAGACATAGAGGTGCCACTCAAGTATAAGCATCTGGTGAAACAATGGGTACCTAAGGAACTGCCTCCGTTAGACACTGAATTCATTGTCAACAATAGGACATATCACATTACACCATTCTCCCTGCATGGCCTGAGGCTATTTTCCATGGATGGAATAACTGTAAAATACAATACAGTAACTAAATTGATGGACTATGTCGGACCGTGTTACAATTATAACGATTGGATGTATTTGATCTGGTACATGCAAAGTATGCAAAGATATGCACTTGCCGCAAATTATATACATCCAATAAACAACAATAAAAAATAAGGGAGCGACTATCTATATTGATGGAAGGCCTAAATCTTCTGTCAATATCGTAGGGTTTATAAACAACACATGACCTAGGACAACAAACAAGCAACCAAAATGCATATATGAGGGATGCAAAGAAAATCAAGTAGTCCTACATGCAATAAAAAAGATAGCTCCTGAGGAAGAGTTATTAGTGGATTACCATTTGAATCGAATAGAAACATCGACTAATAGTGTGTGAGTACTTATGCAACACCTCTTTAAGAAACCTCTACTTATTGTATTATATTTTTTTTATATTTAATATTGTTTTAAATATTTCACAATCTCAATTTTATAATAATGTGGGAGCTTGATCGTTAAGGTTGATTTTATTTGGGTGGAAATCAGTTTTTTTTTATCATTAACATTTTTTTAAATATTTTAGGGTTCTAATTATATTATAATGTGGCGGGATGATCGTGGAAAAGGGACAACCACAGAACATGTAAATGATTATCAAATTCACCTTTCATTTTACATTAATTTTATTATTTGTTTATATAATTTTACTGAAATAACATTGATTTTGTTGAAATTATATGTAGTTGGTAGGCCATGTTGATCATGATTCTGTCGATGAGGAGGGTTTGTATTCATCCCCTGATCCGATGGCATTAATAAAAAAAAATATCATTAAAGCGACCAAGGAACTTGTTATCTCATTAGACCATCCAGATCAAACTCTTGGCGTCCTAGAAAGGATCAATCTCCTTATGTCACAACTTAACACATATAAGTTATTAACCATAATTTAAAGTGTTTTTTTCTAATGTACTCATATGTTCAATTACGAAACTCTATTTTTTAAGTTTTACATTATCTCATGAAAAAATATTTTCTTTTTTATAAAGAGATTTTTGGAGCCTGTTCAGCCCGATGTTGGTAGTAGTGGCTCTGCAGAGACACCATAGAGTCCTGACATGAGTTTTCATATAGCTACTAGAGTACTATTTACTTCTCCACATTCCACACCTAATTTAGATAGGATCCATGACATGCATCACCATACATCCACACATCGGTCAAACTCTATAGATGGTGAAAGAGATGAGGTTGATGATGTGGTTGACATGGTTTCATTTACTAGAGTTGGACGTGTGACAAGCACAGTGACCCTTCCATGCACATTTTTGGTCGACGATAATGGACTTCCATTAAAACAAATAAGACTCTGAGGTATTTTTTCATATTTTAATTGTTTCATGTTATCTGTATCATACAAAAATCATCTAGACTATTATTTTTAAATTAATGATCATATCTTTTTGTGTGTTGGAAATGACCATTTTTATAGGCACGTGGAGAGAAAGACCTTCTTGATTTTTGGGGAAACCTTATGCATGAGGTGGAATTTCTAGAATTCCAACCTCAAAAAAGAACTTATGCATTATGTCGAAGGCCTTTTTGGAGTAGACACATTCAATAAAAAAGTGGTCACCTCTGCAGCAGGTGAATATTTAAAATATATGTGAGATGTTTATAGATGAATCTTGGAAGACAACCCTATGTATGAGCGTTTGTTACACATGAAATATGCACACCTAGTTACCTCGCCCTAAGTCTTGTAAGTGTCATATAAGTGTATCATACAGCTTGACACCATGGAATAACCTATGTCACAATCCCTAGTCAATGTGGAGGAGGGATAAATTACATGAAGGCCAAAATACCAAGTGCACATGAATTACTATTAATATTCATGAAAAATAAATTAATTAAGTGTGAGAATCAAGTGCACATGAATTATTATTAATATTCATGAAAAAGAAATTAATTAAGTCTGAGAATCCACCACACATTTGGTTTCCTATTTTTAGGGAAGGTGGAGGATCTCATGGATGGTTGAAATATTTGCTCCTTAAAATCGTTGAGAGATATTTCCTCCCTAAAATCCTTAAGAGATATTTTCTCCCTAAATATATTTCAGGTCCTTTTTTAGTGGATATGATGAGTGATCCTCTCCATGGTGGTTAAGCCTCCAAATTATATATAATGAAGGCTTTCAATGGAGGAGGATGGTGGAGATTTGAGGTATCAAACATATGGTCTTGGGAGAAATATTTAATGTATCAAACCTATGGTCTTGGGAGATTTTTGCAAGGGATGGACAAGGAGGACTTGGAGAGGCTATTGTGACTTCATCTACAGTTTGTAGGTATATCTTTTGAGTTCTCATTAACACATATGCTTGGCATGTTTCCTTCAAGTTTGTGTAAATTTTCATGGGCTTGTCTCTTTGGATGAATATAGTTTTAAACTAATCTTGGTAGAATAGGAAGTATGTTTTGTCTTCGTTGGCTATTGGATTGTAGAACTCGTTGAAGGACTTGAAGATCAAGCTTGACCCGGAAAGAGTAAGGAAAAAATTCACAAAAAGTTACTCATACTTTATTCCTCTTTTCCCTTGACTAGTTTAGCTACATTTAAAGGAATGTCAGTGTTCAAAGTTAGCATTCTTTTGTCTTCGTCATAGGGGTCTAAGATCCAAGAGGACATTCACCTGTCTGCAGGGGAATTTTCCTACAACAAAAATTGGTGACTCCACTAGGGATCGACATTGATTTTTATTTCCTTGGATTGTCCCTACCCTTTTCCCACCTTTTAGATCAGATTTACTGTTTGTTTCTGATCTATTACCTTTCTCCCATATTCACTAGCAATTTCACCAACTTCTATGAATTCTAGGCGAGTTTTTTTTTTACTTTTTTAACTCTTTTTTGAATTTATGGGTAGACCAGCGCTCCCCTATAGTGCATATTAGAGAATTGATCTATAATCAATGCTCCCCTACAGTGATTTACAAAGATATACAACGTTATGTTCCCTTGAGAGACAGAGTGTTGATCTCCTTCTTGGAGGCTTTTTTCCCTCTTCTACTCAGATCTTTTCAGTATGTTTTGTAGAAGTCTTTACCCAAACCCTGTATGTTGGTTTGTGAGGTTCTTTAGGTTCATATTTGATACTTATCACTCCTTATTGTCTTGATTGGAGCTTGAAAATATTTTCATAAATGTGAAATTTCCCTTTCTTGTTGCTTGGTTTGTCGGGACAATTTGAGTGATTTCTGTTGTTCCCTGTCTTTTCTTGGATTCTTCTCTGCATTTTATTGTATTCCTTGAATGATTGTTGGTTTTCAAATCCTTGATTGAGTTATTGTTAGAACAATTTTCTACTTGTTTTCTTTCAGACCTCGTTGCTTTGAGTGCATGCTTTGTTTGTAGCCTTTTTGCTTCATTTCTTTTGCATCTACATCTGACTCTTCTTTTAATTGAAAGTAGTGGAGCATTAAAGGATTTGTATTTAATTTATTTATACATTAGAATCAAAAAAATAAGGTAGTTTCATTATTGCTTTTGTGTAATGAAACTTTATTGCATTTGAAGTAACGAAATTGCATGGTTTTTGTCATTTTTGGTCTTGAATTCTTAAAACATTTCTTGGTGTACAGTCTCTTTGGATCATTTCTTGAGGATCTTGATATTGATGAGTTTAATACAATTTTGGGACATTGTTCATTTGGGAATCATAAACATTTTCTCCTTCTTATAATATAGCTTTCATCAAAGTGAAATATTTGGATTCTTATTTCTTTGCATTGTTTAGAGTCGGTCAAAACATCATTTAGTCCATGCTATTTTCCTCTTGAGTAAACAACAGCCTTAAAAATCAAGCACTAAACTAAAATTTATCAGGCATTTTTACATTTTCTGGTAGCAAACCTACATTAGCTTAGGTTGTGTTTTGGAATAGGTTGAAAGGATAAATTTCCAAAGCTATCAAACAAACTTAGAATCCTGTGATAGGGAGAGTAAAATCCAATTTTCGTATAAGCATAGCTGGGATCCCCCTCTCACATAGGGGTTACATAGGAGGTCATGTTTGGGAGAGAAACAAACATTATCCCTCTGAGGCTTAACTGTTCATAGTAGTCAGATCGTGTATTGGGGATTCTTCTTGAGTTCCAACTATCTTCATTTGGTCTCAGTGCTTTGTGAATTCTGAATCCGTTTGGGGTCCTCTAGAGTTCTACCGGTCCACTTGTCCTCAGTTCTCTTGAAGGATTTTGGACTTGTTATCCTGCCCATACATTTGGACTGGACTGTTGATTGTACCTTTCCATAGGATGAATGTGATTTGGTGACCTTAGTAGCCATAATCCTTAGGGTATTTACACAAGGTGACAGTGAAGGGAAGTCTTCATTGTACCTAGAACAAACGTTGGTCAAACTCCTTGGGCTCTTTGGAGGGTAAATATGCATTTATTGTGTGGAAGCTTGCACCAAGGTGTAAGTCTGTTAAGAAGGTATCCAATGTAACTGATCCACTGGCTCTATTCCATCCCTTTCCTATATTGATCTTGCGATGTTGGATTTCATCACCAACTAGAGTTTCATTGTGGGAAAGTTTTTTTTTATTGTTTGCTTCTCAAATTTGTAGCATGCATTGTTTCTTTTCCATAGTGGAACTTAGGTCAAGTCAGTGTCAATGGAGTCAACTCCTAGGAGTACCAATGGTGGAACTCCTTCTCCAAGGGAAACTTTCACATTTCCTTCTTTCCAAAATGTTGGTCCTCCATGCATTTCCACACTCAGTCTTCTGGGACTCACAATCGAATTACCGGTTTGATTGTTCCCCTCTCCGGTGATCTCGAATATTCAAAATACTTTGAATGCACCTAGTGCTTCAGATATAAATACACCACCCACACATCAACCTCATGTCGAATTTTCTCCTTATACACTTGTTAGTCTCCTTCCCTTTCTCCTTCTTCTCCTAGTGAAATCTCTAAAGAAAGTAGTTGGGTTGATAAGAAGAAGAAGAAAGGGAAAGAGAAGAATAAGAATAACCTGAAAAGGACCAAGCCTCCAACCACATCAAATGTTGGATCTAAGAAACCAACTATTGTTAATCATACTGGGAGTGTTGATGAGGTCGATAAGACTACAACAAATAATCTGAAACCCAAATTCCCTTTAAGTCTTTGTAAGGGTGACCACTTTCTGGGGGATTTCCTTGGTCTTCACAATGTCTTAGAAATGTGGTCCTCCATGTCATCATCCCCTATTGGACATGCTGGCGATGCCCCATCAACTAGTTTCATTAAGGTTGGTAAGAAGAAGAGAACTTTCAAATTTCCTTGCATGTTATGTGAAGGTGATCGTTACTCTCACCTTTGTCCTCATATGAACGAGGCTTATTCTCTTTTGGAAAAGATTCAACTTCCAACTGGTTATCGTAATATTCCTCCCAACCCATCATTAGTTTATGGAATGGTCAATCTGATTCATCCCCGGTCAGTCTGGTTGATCAGGTGGTCAATCTAGTTTCATTCTTGGTTGAACCACTAACCAAAGTAGTTGATCCAATTCTATCATCGATCAACCCCACTTTTCATCTGAAAAGTGAAACCCAAGTGGTCTATCTATTTCCTCCATAAATAGATCCCACTTATCCCTTGAGGAGTGCCAAAGTGGTCACTCTAATTACATCATCGGTCAATCCCACTCCTCCTCTGAAGAGTTCCAAAGTGGTTTCTCTGGTTACATCATCAATCAATCCTAATCCTCCTCTGAAGAGTGCCAAAGTGGTTGATCTGGTTCCGTCACCGATAGATCCCACTCCTTCCTTGAAGAGTGTAATCAAAGTGGTTGATCCAGTTCCACCACCATTTGATCCCACTCCTAAATCAAAGAGTGAGGATGTTGCTCAAGTCTACCTCATTAATATTGATTCACCTAGACACGGGGTCACTCTTCCCATCCCGATTGCACCCCCTTCAAGCAATCATATAATATTTATTGATTGGAATCATTCGACAGAACCCCATATTCCTTATCACGTGCCTTTCCAAACCACCATGCAGGTTTGTGATAGGAGTATTCCTAACATTGTAATAGATGAAGGTGCTTCTGTTATCATATTATGCATGAACGCTTGGCAAGATTTTGGTTCCCACAGCTTGTGCCCATGACTCAGAATATGTTGACCTTTGACAGAAGATCTACGTCAACCTTTAAGGATCCTTCCTCAATTTCTAGTTACTTTGGGAGGAAAAATGGTCTATGTTGATGTGATGGTAGTTCATGACACCTTGTAATTTAACCTACTCCCTGTGCGAGACTATGTCTATGCTATGAGATCTTTTTTGTCCACTCTTTTTTGAGTGATGTGTTTCCCTCACAACAGAAATATAGTAACGATTGACCAACTTTAATTCATTGACCCTAATCTAATGGTCAACCATTCGTCTTCCTTGAACAGTCCTTACATGCCAGTGATGTTTACCCCACCTCAAGTCAAATATGAAATGACCTGCCCCATGAATTCAACCCCACACGAGAGGGAATATCTCCCTTCTCTTGACTTAGATCTAATAGTTGAAATGGTAATTTCTTTGATAGGGATATTAGAGCCAGATCTCCCTACCCTTATCGAGGTCATTGACATGTATTCCTTCTGGAGTGTTTTTCTTCCATCTAACAAAGATCTCCTGGAAGCCATGGATGATGTTTCTCCCTTGACATGCAATCCCTCTAGAGCATTGTCCTCTTTGAAGCCATGATCAAGGAGAGGTACGAGAATATTTTTCCTCTCTATGGCAAGCTCGTTAAAAGATGAAACAAAATCTACGAGCATAGTTTTTCTTCTCTATGGAAAGCTGGTTAAAAAATGGAACAAAGGTCACATGCATAATTTTCATCTCTGTGGAAAGCTCATTAAAAAATGAAATAGAAGCTACGAGCATAGTTTTTCTTCTCTGTGGAAATATCGTTAAAAAATGAAATAGAATCCACGAGCATAGATTTCCTCTCTGTAGAAAGCTCATTAGAAAAGGAAACAAAAAATTTGGGGATTGAACCCAGAGCCTTGAGCATAGTTCTTTTCCTGTGTCAAGCTCATTGAAAAATGAAACAGTCGCATCTCCCTTTGAGTCGATTCTTTCATTAGATCTCGTAGACGTTGAGTTGAGTCTTTAGATAGGTCTCGTAGATGTCGATTCGATTCTTTCGTTAGCTCTCATATTTGAACCTTCCTTTCATTCACATTTATCCTTTTTCTCCATCTAGTACACAAATTGGTGACAACCTCAAAGTCAATGAATGAAATGAATATTGGGGGGGGCATGTCTCCAGCCTTTGATTATCATTCTATATTTAATCCGCTATCTTTTCAAGCTGAGGGAAAAGTACCAACCATCCATGGGTATGCCTACCTTTGGAAATTATGTTGGGAATTTACAAGCATATGTTTAATTTTGTTTCAAGCTTGTGTAAAATTGAAACCAATAATGAGCTTAGTCTTTGTTCTTTCTCATGCTCGTAAACACATAAGAATGTAACCGAGTAGAATTTTATCACTTTTTCAGACTCATAAAGGTTATACGAAAAAGGAAGCCCCTGGAGTATCCTTTAATCTCTTTTCATACTCTTTAAACATGAAACGATTACCGAGTGATCTTGCTTCCTTTCACACTCGTTAAAAGGTTTGAAAGGGCATCTTTCGAGTGGAAATTTATCTCTTTTCTGGCCTCATGAGACTAAAATTACGAAAAAGGACAATCCTGGAGTCACCTTTAAGTTATTTTCAGACTCTCTAAACATGAAAAACCATCGAGTTTTCCTTCTCTGGACTCATTAAAATCATGCATTGAAGGGACCATAAGGGAACAAACCCTTGATTCTTCCAATTCATTAAACAAAGGAAGAGGAACTTACCAAAGGTGAGTTATATCGATCATGTGTTACCCTCCTCGAGCTTGTAAAATTAAAAAGAGGTACTCATCTATCTGGGTGGGGGAAAAAATTGAAGGAAGTGGGCCAAGTTTTTTAGTATCCTTTATGGAAGATTTTGTCTCCATTGAACATGGAACCTATTTTCATCTCGTCTTACACTTAGGTAATCTGCATGTCTCTGAGTCATAACAATTCCATGTTTCACCATACTTTTTCATCCAGTCGAAGAGTCAACTTATTGTCGTCCCATTACATTGTTGGTACTTGTCAAATCAATGTTGCCAAGTTAGTTGTCATGCCTCATTATGTTCAAGGGAAGTTTCAATTCAAACCATCCATCTGCAGTACTACCAATTTCCATTTCCTATGTAAGGCCCTCCTTCAACGAGTATTTTCTTGTCGACTTCAACAAATCATCTAGGAATTAGACTTAGAAAGCAATTAGTACTTGGGATCCTTAATGCCAAGCCTCCTCACCTCTGACATTAGGTTTACATCATTGATCTTTTATCAGATGATTCCACGAATGTTCGACCTCATCTCATTTATTGACATTCATTTGAATGTACTAGGCTACCTTGGGAATCATTGACATCATTGGTAATTTCCCTCACACTTGTTAACGGTTTACCGCAATGATCGATAATCAAGTGGTTTCTACCATGTTTGAAATCAAAACATCTATTCACATGGCTAGATTCATACCACATTGGGATTGGGACGAAGACCCTAGGTGGATCATTCACTCTGCTATTTTCTTTTCCCAGGCTATGAAAGGAGATCATTTGAGCATGTTGATATATATATTATCACATAGATCCACATTGTATTGGTCCATGGCTATGTTTTATCATCTCATATCTCCACTGTGTATTTTTCATGGCTACGATCAGTTTATGTCATGGAGGTATGGATCTACATTGTGTCTTTGGTGGCCATATCCTTAGTCAATATTTTTCATGGATCCGCAGTGTATTGGTCAGTGGTCGTTCTTTGAACCATCTAGTATTCCGAGCATAGGTATGTTTTCCTTGAAAATGGAACATATATTAATATCGTTTGATGTTTCTTTGCATCTTCTTCCAAGTTCTCCAACTCCACACCCTTTCATTAAATATTTGTAAAGTGTTTCAACCATCATTCTCTCTTATGACCTCATACTTTAGGGGGAATTTTATTACACATGAAATTTGCACACCTAGGTACCTCTCCCTAAGTGTTGTAAGTGTCATATAAGTGTCTCATACACCTTACCACCATGGAATAACCTATTTCACAATCCCTAGTCAATGTGGAGGAGGGATGTATTACATGAAGGAAAAAATACCAAGTGCACATGAATCATTATTAATATTCATGAAAAAGAAATTAATTAAGTGTGAGAATCAATTGCATGTGAATTATTATTAATATTCATGAAAAATTAATTAATTAAGTGTGAGAATCCACCTCACATTTGGTTTCCTATTTTTTAGGGAAGTTGGAAGAACTCATGGATGGTTGAAATATTTCCCTTCTTAAAATCCTTGAGAGATATTTCCTCCCTAAAATTCTTAAGAGATATTTTCTCCCTAAATATCTTTTAGATCCCTTTTTAGTGGATCTGATGAGTGATCCTCTCCATATTCTGTCTCTGGATGGAATTAAAGTTGATCCTAAAAGGGTTGAAGCTATAGACACTATAAATATTCCTAGAAACGTTAAGGAAATTCAGTCATTTGTAGGAAAAATATTTTTTTTGAGAAGGTTTATTCCTAATTTTGCTGAAATCATGAAATTGATCACGAATATGCTTAAGAAGAATAGTGAAGTCAAATGGGCAGTTGAATCCAAAGCATCATTTTCCCTCATAAATACAGTTATAAGCGAAGCACCTATACTGGCAAGCCCCGATTATCTGAAAGAGTTTTTTATTTTCTCATTCGCATCTGAACGCACAATTGCGGCGGTACTCCTCTAAAAAAATGATGAAGGTTTCGAGCAACCCATAGAATTCTTCAGTAAAAGTCTTAGAGATGCATAATTGAGATATGATATAATGGAAAACCAAGCATATGCTATGGTAAAGGTGATAAAGTCTTTCAAAACCTACGTGTTACACTCCAAGGTAATTTCATACGTACCCACCAGTTTCGTCAAAGACATTTTGGTTCAGCCAGACAGTGATGGGAAGAGGGGTCGGTGGCTAGCTAAAATTCAAGAGTTCGATCTAGAGGTGAAGCCAACAAAGTTAGTAAAAGGACAGGGTTTGGATAAGCTCTTAGCTGAATCAAATTTATGAGCACTCGGGATAAATAACTTGCAGGGATATGAAGGAGGTGTGGACATAGACCTGTTCGATGACCAAATATTTGCAGCCAGAATCGAAGAGAAGTTTGTCTCATCAGGTTGGTATAAAGACATAGTGTCTTACCTACTGACCCTGAAATGCCCTGGTGATCTGTCTCCATTTAGGGCCAGGACACTTAAGCTACATCCGGTGAAGTATTTTATATCCGAAAGTCAATTGTATTGGAAGGACCCATTAGGCTTCCTACTGGTTTGTTTAGTGGAATCAGAAACATAAAGGGTCATAAACGAATTTCACGAAGGGGTATGCAGAGGACATCACGCATGGAGGGAAACAACTTATAAAATCCTAAGAGAAGGATATTATTGGCCTAAACTATTTTCATATTTCGACACCAAATTCAAAGCCTATAAACCTTGCCATTTATTCACAGGCAAGCAGAAACTCCCAGCACTACCTTTGGTTCTGGTTAAAGCGGAAGCCCCTTTTCAACAATGGGGGTTGGATTTTATAGGCGAAATCAACCCACATTCCAATGATCAACATAAATGGATCATGACTACTACAGATTACTTCACCAAATGGGTGGAGGCTATTCCAACTAGAAAGGTGATTGATTCAGTGGTAATAGATTTTCTGGAAGAGAATATACTGTCCAGATTCGGCTGACCCCGAAAGATAGTCACGGATAATGCCCACGAATTCAAGACTATGGAAATTGTCATCTTTTGCCAAAAATATAATATAGTATTGGGCCACTGCACCGCATATTACCATCAAGGAAATGGGTTAGTCGAATCATCAAATAAAATTTTAATTACCATAATTAAGAAAGTGTTCAGCGAAAACAAAAAATATCGGCATGTGCATTTGAAGTACGCTTTGTGGGAAAATCAGATAGGTACGAATAAATCTATCGGTACTTCTCCTTCTCAAATGGTATATGGGACTGACGTGGTATTACCTATAAATATAGTGCTCCCTGTGATGAAACTCTGGCAATATGAGAAAGAAGAACCAAACCATGTCATAAGGAGAATAAATCAGTTGATTGAGGTTCAACAACACAGGACTGAAGTGGACGAAAGGCTGCAGAAATACTAGGACAGCATGAAAGTGTTGTTCGATCATAAGGCCAAAGACAGGGAATTCCTCCTTGGCGATTTGGTTTTGAAATGGGATGTTAGGAGGGAATAATTGACAAAACATGGTAAATTTGACCACATCTGGTATGGATCGTTCAGAGTCACAGCGTCTGAGGAGAAGAATTAATTTCTATTAGAAAATTTGGACAGTAAAATCTTCAACGCCCATGTTAATGGGTGTTATCTAAAGCATTATATGCAATAAATTATTTCCAAGTTTCCATTGTATATACCGGTTTGTGTTTTTTTTTTTTACAGTTTTTGGTAAGTTTTACCTTCATCGCAAATAAAACAGGTTAGTGATATCCTAGGAGTAAGGATTTGAAATAATCAACACCTTGAAATCCATAAATCTTAAAACCCTGATCCTCCCCATGTTGTTTTCTTACAGGATTACGGCTTATGACCCTAATAGAAAAAAGAAGAAAACGGATGGGCATGCATTGGAAAATCAATTTACCCGAAATAGGTGATAAAAGAAAATTTATTAAGACGAAAACGAAATGGTAAGGCAAAGGTATGAATTCCCGAAGTGTCTAGATTTTTTAAATGATTATCACCTAGGTGCAACAACGTTCTCATTGAATGTGATTATTTTCGCCGGGTGTGCCATGCAAAAGAACATTTTTTCACTATGGTTTCCAAGGAGTTCCCCCAAATAAGATAAAGAAAATTGAAACAAACAGTAGAAGTAAATTAACCTCAAAGAAAAAGTTCCCAAAATCAGAATTATGTTATAATGCTTGTGCTTATGAAATCCAAGCTTTCCTTCTCACTCTTCCCCCTTTTTGTGGTTCTTTCTCCCTTGAATCCAGATGTTTTCCTATGACCTCCATAGGAGGAGAAGAGGTTGCACTTTACCTCTGAAAGATAGCAAGTGATTGTTTTAAAGGCAACCCAGACAACTCTTCGGATCCTACTGAACTAAGATATCCATAGGTTGATTCTAATTCTCTTAGTTATTTCAACAAGTTTTAGTGATCAGTCTTGCATCAAAAGAACGCCCCTAGAAATAAATTCCCCCATAAGTTTTCCTGCATACTAAGATGTTTTGAAGATCAAAGGGAAACTGATCCATATTAATCAATGAAAGTTAACAGACCTCTATAGAAATATTATACACAGATATTAACCCTGGTATACTATATACTAATTGATTTCCCCCACTTCATGTCAAAGAAAAATATAAGACATATGGTGAAAGGAAATTTGAAAATTCGATTGACCCCATCTAGTCCCAACGAGATGATAAAAGGAAATTCATGAAATTATTGCCCTCATCTTAGCATTTAAATGCAAAGTTACATCTTGGAGTGGTGAAAGGAAATTCAATAAAAGGGGACCAGATAACTTCACTGGGGTACTGAACAGGCTCGCTAGTAGTGAAGCAATGTCCAAGATATCTATGAGGCTATTATACATGAATTATATTGTTATATGTGACCAATTTTCTTTGAATCCAGATCTACATCCCATGTTCATACAAGACTCCCTGTTTAAAAATGTTAAAACTACTTCACCTTGATGCAAGCAAAATCAACAAAACCTGTTAAAATTCTTAAGATTATTTGATCATCCTAAGAAGACACAGGGTCAGTGATAGGGAAGGGGAAGCTACCAGGTGGACCGACATTGATATAAGGAAGGAATAAAGTCCTAAAGGCTTTCAGAGATAAGGATGGAACCCTCCTTTTTCTTCTATATCCTCTTTCTAAACCAGTTTTGCAGGAGCAAACTAGTGACTCCATTCGCCCAATAAAGGCACGTGGTCTACTGTTCTTATCATCCTGCAGGGAGACGAGATCCCTAGATGGAGCCTATGTTGGAATGACATCCTTTTCTTAAAAAAGAAAAAAAAAAATCAATATTAAAAGTTAGCTATGGAGCTGCTCTTTTAACAACGATCTATCTTTAAGAAGCTTCTTTTTATTTCTTGGGAATCAACAGTTCGTGTTTTATAGGGAGTCACTGTCCAAGTCTCCTCAAAACCCCCATTTTCAAATCCCCGAAAACCCATTTTAAACGCGCTTAATTGCAAGCTAAAAGTGTTTAACTGTTAATAACTCCCATCGCAATTTTGCGATTTGGGACTCCTTGCGTCAAAGTGTTTTCGAATTCTCAACCCTCGAGATCCTGATTCCTGAATTCACGAATTTTTGAAGATTATTTCCTAATCATGATTAATTTAAGGTTTTAAACAAATGATTATCACTTAAGCTAATCACATCGTGAGTTCATAATTCAGGCTTTACTTATGCCATGACTTCCGGGGATATGGTACTCGTAATACCGATACCCGACGTCGTGAAATCCATTTATTAATCTTGATCAATTAAAAACCAAAGGTAATTAATGTTAATCCACCAAATCGCAATTTCACGATTTTCGGGGTTCATGGTCCAAAACTAAGGGCAGAAACATCCGAAGTTCTGAATGCCGAAAAAGAGATTAAGAACTAAAAGCATTTAATAAATGGACTAAACTGGATTGACTAGCGCCTTAATCAATTGTTAAGCCTGGACAGCCTAAAGACAAAGCTTTAAACGTCTCTACGTTTTTCTCGAGTCACGTCATCAAAACATTTATGGCATTTATAAGAAGGTCTTGTGAAGTGATTGATACTAAGATCCGGTTTTATCTCTAAATATTTCCTTTTAATGATTTGAACGTTCTGTCAACAAGGACTTGCATAAGACTTAAGTGCTAAAAACGAAATGATTACCGTTGTTCTTTTGAAATTCTTTCTAGTTTTCTGCAGAGCCATTTTACCAAGGTAACCCTTGTTTTTGTTTCCTCTTTCTGTGACAGGAGGCCTAATTATAGAGTTTTATATTATTTCTCTGAGGAAAACACCCAAGACTATTGGTGAGAGTTCAAGTCAAGGTTAAGATATTATTTATGATACCTCACCTAGGATCATCAATACTGTCAAAACATGGACATAGGTCTCCAACATTTTGCAATGCGAGCTAATAAATTGCTCAGATGATTCCAACGATAATCAGAAAGAGGACATATCCACCAAATATAAAATTGTCACTCAATCAAAGATACACAAGACTGCAGCAAGGTCACATCTCCGTCCATATTGCGATATGATAAAATGGGTGTTGGACCATGCAGACATCCCGAGCAGGACCATTTTCAATGAGCAAAAGGTGGCGATTAGGACTTTCAGTCCAGAGCATATATGGGAAATGTACAAATTGTCTCCCATGCCGAAATTCACCCACAACGTCGAATTCTTAGAAGCATTCAAAAAGAAAGAATGCGAGCAGTATGGGAAAATGTTATCCGGCCTTATTAAAGATTGTTATTTTCACCCTGCAAAATTCAGGGCTGAATCTAATGGAATCTATTAGATATCATCGTTGGAGCCACAATTCATGTATATAGTGATGATTGTTTGTAGACTATATGGGGAGGAGGATACCACTCACTTCTTTCTCCCATGGGTGCCTCTTATTCACACAATGGCTAAGGGTTTCACCTTCAATTGGGCCAAATTGTTGTCTGATAGTCTGGCTAGCCTGTTTACAGAATATCGAGAGCAAAAGGAAAGTGGTAAAGTGTCGGTTTTTATGTCGGCTTACATCATGGATGTTGTGTGCTTCTTGTCGCCTTTCCCATTAATGAGATGGAGTTGGACTCCAACCAATGAATAACCTATTCATGAATACCATTCGAAGCTCTGGAAATATAAATCCAAGGAGTTCATCTACGATATTTCCAATTGTGTAGTGGTGCCCATGCATATTTCCATCTTCGGCCACCCACCTCCCAGGATTTCGGATAAAGCCGCGGAATATTTAATCCATGTAGAAGACTGGTATATAGAAAGAGAGTTTTCATATATTAGGGTTTTTGGTTGCTTTGTTCCACCATATGCCCTACCTCTATTTTTACCAGATAAGTTGGTGTGTCGCAAGATTTCCAGGCAAACGATGTTTGGCGGGATAAGCAAGGAGCTCAAGGGAGTTCAGAAGAAGGTATGGCCACCTTTCCCCATACACATTGACACCTATTCTTTATTAGATTTTGGCCATGCTAAAGAATATGCCGCAACCCTGAGCGAGATGAAACTAGTGGGAATTGAGTTTAAGAAGAATGACCCGCATAACATTGAGGGCAACCACATGGCAAGATGTGGACTGAAAATATACGAGCACGAAGTTTCCCGAGGGGTAAAACCTTACTCAGATATTTTAAACTGGGTTCGATCTCTCCATTCCAGAGACATGTTTGATTTTTATAAATTCTAGGAACACCGGAGGAGTGGGCTCCCCACAGACTTGCAAGGTAAAGTCTCAAAACCCCTGGGGTCTCAACAAACAAAAGTCAAGGGTCCGACAGGCACAAGACCAGATGAATAAGAAGCTCAAGGGAACACAAAGGAAACTCATTTCCTCAACCAAGATTCTGAAGACCCAGTCCATGAAGAAAGATCCCCAGGGATGGATAATCCAGACAGACAGAACAAGTTTAGAGCCAAGGTGCCCGCAAATCAGGTAGAAGACTCATTTTTTCTCACACTAAATAAATCAGATACCGATGTTGGTGTGAAGAGGATACTCTCATAAATTGGTAGCCCCATCTCGTCTGTCACACCCCTACAGTCTACCAGAGGGCACCCTGATGCTGGAATGATATCCATAGAATATCTAACTCCTATCACTATCGAAGAGTTTCCCCCTAGTGTGTTTTTCTTTAATAGGAAAAGAAAGGCTGTAGTGAAATGAGAAACGCATCACCATGCAGGTGTAGTGGCCAAAAAATTCAAAATATTGATGGACGGAAAAGCATTAGAAGAATAAGAGTTCACTAACGCGATAGCGAGAACGTTGGGGGCCCACGCCATAGCAAATCAATACTCAGTTGGAACCCTAAGGAGCCGATTGAAACACAAGGACCAATTGATCAGCGAATTACAGGGTCATATAACAAAATCAGAGACGAATGCCTAAAATGAGGCATATAAAGAGATCGAGCAAGCTAGAGATGTTGATCGACAGGAAATCAAGCAACTCAAGACTAATATTGAGCAAATACATCAGTCAGTTGAAGAGAGCCAAACACAGGTTGAGCGACAGGAGGAATTGATAAATCAGTTACAAACTAAGTTGAAACTTACTGAAAGCCAAGTCATATACTTGACGATAGTCCAAACCCAGGCCTCGGAAATACAAAGGAGAATAGAAGCAGCTCAACAGAGTTCGCTTGCCAAAATAGAAATCATCCAGGATCATGTTCATTTAGTATATCAAGCCCTAGATCAAAACACCTTAAGAGAAAGGGAAGCCTAGGAAACCTGAAGTACGTTCCAGGAAGCGGTTATATCCGCAGCAAAAGAAGAGATAGCCATCATTTCCAAATTGTCCATTAAAGAAAAAACTAGGGGAAATATACTGTTGACGGCCTGGGAACATAATATATCAGAAAACAAGAAAAGGGCCAAAGAGGTGAGGGATTCATGTGAAGAAATATTTGGTTTAATAAACAAAAATTTGTTAGATCTTGATAGAGAATCTATTGCTGGAACATTGGGAAAAATCAACATATCTAAGAACCTTTTAGATATCAAGGAAAGTATGGAAAGGGATCAAGCCGAGATCTCTCAAGTAAGCCAAGTTGACATCGCTCAGATTGAAAAATGGCTAATAAAGATGAATTTACAATTACTAACTATCATGACAGAAGATAGACAGGTGAGAGGGAAGGTCCCACAACTAGACAAGAAGCGTTACCTAATTGAGGAAAATTACCAAATTGAGTCCTCCAAGTCGATCGCCCAGATGGTAGATAGATGTCTTAAATGTATTGAGCAGGGGAAAGGAAAAGCTTCGAGGAGTAAATGATACATTTGCATGCATTTTCAAGGTTTTGGAGCCAGGCGACAGAGAGGAAGGGGGCCTGAAGGAAAAGACAAGGATGACAAGTGAGCCGTTCCACATGCTTATCTCGTAACCCTCGTTCTTTGAATAATAGAATTGTCATGCCACTTGTTGGTATAAATACATCTTTTGAGTATGTATCGAGGGCTTTTTTCCTTTGGCAGATTGTAATAGAGAAATTTTCCTTTGCCAGAATCAATACAAAGAGAATCGAAGACTCCATATTCTGTCAAGACTGGGTTATGTGCTTTCCTCTATTATTTCACATTTCATGCCAGTTTTCATACATGTCTTTAATGAACGCTCAGCTGCAATTTAATACTACCTCTACTGTGGTGATCAATATTTTAGTTATCTAATCGTTTACAATTTTTCCTCTGTATCGGCTATCAACAGGTACAAGACATGTGGATTACTTAGATATCTATATCTAATGCTTCATTAAAGTATTTATTGTATTTTTCCTTCTTCTGTTACAGCGTGAAATTCTTCCTAGATTGATGCCTCACATTGTTCGATATCTCTATGTTTTATTTCATTTCATTCATGGTCTTAAAATTTAACTCAGTTATGGAAAATGACCTTTGATTTTTTTAAACTATTAATTCATTTTACTGGATGTTTCTCATATAATCTAAAATTGAATCAACAACTTAAAATAAACAACCTCTTAGAATTATGTTCCTCAAATGACTACTTTTGTTGCAAGAAAATCTCATATAGAAACCGACCTCTCAAATCAAACTAGCATCACCTTAAATATATTTGATACCATCCTAAAGACTGCAACCACCTAGTTTGAACTGGAATGTTCATGGGCAGCTGTCGAATGGGACATAAACATTCAGGAACAAGTGGAAGCTAGACATAGACAAATTAGAAATTAGCCATAGTTTCCATTCCAGTTGTTTTCTCCTTTCCACATCTTTTACCCTCTTATGTATGCCTAGACTATATACTTTATAGCCTTAAGTACAGACTCTAGAACAACAGGTCCTCCATGCATTTCCACACTCAGTCTTCTGGGATTCACAATCGTATTACTGGTTTGATTGTTCCCCACTACAGTGATCTCAAATCTTCCCAATGCTTTGAATGCACCTAGTGCTTCAGATGTAAATACACCACCCACACATCAACCTCATGTCGAATTTTCTCCTTCTTCACCCATTAGTCTCCTTCCCTTTCTCCTTCTTTTCCTAGTGAAAGCTCTAAATAAAGTATTCGATTTGATAAGAAGAAGAAGAAACAGAAAGAGAAGAAGAAGAATAACCTGAAAAGGAACAAGCCTCCAACCACATCAAATGTTGGATCCAAGCAACCAACTATTGTTAATCGTACTGGGAGTGTTGATGAGTTCGATAAAACTACAATGAATAATATGAAACCCAAATTCCCTTTTAGTCTTTGTAAGGGTGGCCACTTTCTGAGGGATTTCCCTGGTCTTCCTAATGTATTAGAAATGTGGTCCTCCATGTCATCAGCCCCTACTGGCCATGCTGGTGATGCCTCATCAAATAGTGGTGTTAAGTTTGGTAAGAAGAAGAGAAATTTCAAATTTCCTTGCATGTTATGTGAAGGTTATCATTACTCACACCTTTGTCCTCGTATGAACAAGGCTTCTTCTCTTTTGGAAAAGATTCAACTTCCAACTGGTTATCATAAGATTCCAACCAACCCATCCTTAGTTGATGGAATGGTCAATATGATTCCATCCCCAATCAGTCCAGTTGATCAAGTGGTCAATCTAGTTCCATCCTCATTTGAACCACTAACCAAAGTAGTTGATCCAGTTCTATCATCGATCAACCCCACATTTCATCTGAAAAGTGAAACCCAAGTGGTTGATCTATTTCCTCCATCAGTCGGTCCCACTCCTCCCTTGAGGAGTGCCAAAGTGGCCACTCTGATTACATCATCATTTGATCCCACTCCTCCTCTGAAGAGTTCCAAAGTGATTTCTCTGGTTACATCATCAGTCAATCCCAATCCTCCTTTGAAGAGTGCTAAAGTGGTTGATCTGGTTCCACCACCAGTCGATCCCACTCCTTCCTTGAAGAGCGTAATCAAAGTGGTCAATCCAGTTCCACCACCATTTGATCCCACTCCTAAATCAAAGAGTGAGGATGTTGCTCAGGTCTACCTCGTTAATATTGATTCACCTGGACAAGGGGGCACTCTGCCTATCTCGATCGCACCCACTTCAAGCAATGAGATAATCTTTATTGATTGGAATGATTTGACAAAACCCCATCTTGCTTCTTATGTGCCTTTCCAAATCACCATGCATGTTTGTGATAGGAGTATTCCTAACATTATAATAGATGAAGTTGCTTTTGTTAGAATATTATGCATGAACGCTTGGCAAGATTTTGGTTCCCCATGGGTTGCTCCCATGACTCAGAATCTTTTGACCTTTGACAGAAGATATAGTCAACCTTTAGGGATCCTTCCTTAGTTTCCAGTTACTTTGGGAGGAAAAAGGGTCTATGTTGATGTGACGGTAGTTCATGACACCTTGGAATTTAAACTACTCCTCGGGCGAGACTATGTCTATTCTATGAGATCTTTTGTGTCCACTCTTTTTCGAGTGATGTGTTTCCCTCACAACAGAAACATAGTAATGATTGACCATCTTTAATTCATTGACCCTAATATAATGGTCAACCATTCATCTTCCTTGAACGGTCCTTACATGCCAGCGATGTCCTCCCCACCACAAGTCAATTATGGAACGACCTGCCCCATGATTTCAACCCCACATGAGAGGGAATCTCTCCCTTCTCTTGAATTATATCTAATAGGGCTATTAGAGCTAGATCTCCCTACCCTTATCGAGGTCGTCGACATGCATTCCTTCCGGAGTGTTTTTCTTCCATCTAACAAAGATTTCCAGGAATCCATGGATGACATTTCTCCCTTGTCATGTATTCCTTCTAGAGAATTTTCCTCTTTGAAGCCATGATCAAGGAGAGGTATGAGAATAGTTTTCCTATCTGTGGAAATATCGTTAAAATATGAAACAAAATCTACGAGCATAGTTTTGATTGTCTGTAGAAAGCTGGTTTAAAAATGAAACAGAGCTCATGAGCATAGTTTTCCTCTCTGTGGAAAGGTCGTTAAAAAATGAAACAGAAGCTATGAGCATAGTTTTTCTTCTCTGTGGAAAGCTCGTTAAAAAATAAAATAGAATCCACAAGCATATTTTTCCTCTCTGTAGCAAGCTCATTATAAAAGGAAACAAAAAATTGGGGATTGAACCTAGAGCCTTGAGCATAGTTCTTTTCCTCTGTCAATCTTGTTGAAAAATGAAACAGTCACCACTCCCTTTGAGTCGAGTATTTCATTAGATCTTGTAGACATTGAGTTGAGTCTTTAGATAGATCTCGTAGATGTTGAGTTTAGTCTTTCATTAGGTCTCATATTTGAACCTTCCTTTCATTCACCCTTATCCTTTTTCTCCATCTAGTATAGAAATTGGTGACAACCTCAAAGTCGGTGAATGAAATGAAGATTGGGGGGGACATGTCTCCAACCTTTGATTATAATTTTGGATTTAAGATTCTATATTTTCAAGCTAGGGGCAAAGTACCAACCATCCATGGGTATCCCTACCTTTGGAAATTACATGGGGAATTTACAAGCATATGTTTAATTTTGTTTCAAGCTTGTGTAAAAATGAAACCAATAATGAGCTTAGTCTTTGTTCTTTCTCGTGCTCATAAATACATAATAATGTAACTGAGTAGACTTTTATCACTTTTTTAGACTCGTAAAGGTTATACTAAAAAGGAACCCCCTAGAGTCTCCTTTAATCCCTTTTCAAACTCTCTAAACATGAAATGATTACCGAGTGATCTTGCTTCCTTTCACACTCATTAAAAGGTTTCAAAGGGTGTCTTTTGAGTGGAATTTTATCTCTTTTTTGGCCTCACGAGACTAAAATTACAAAAACAGACAATCCTGGAGTCACCTTTAAGTTATTTTCAGACTCTCTAAACATGGAAAACCATCGAGTTTTCCTTCTCTGGACTCATTAAAATCGCACATTAAAGGGCCCATATGGGAATGAAACCTTACTTCTTCTAGTTCGTTAAACAAAGGAAGAGAAACTTATCGAAGGTGAGTTATATCGAGCATGCGTTACCTTCCTTGAGCTCGTAAAATTAAAAAGAGGTACTCATCTATCTAGGTGGGGGAAAAATTGAAGGAAGTGGGTCAAGTTTTTGAGAATCCTTTATGGAATATTTTGTCTCCATTGAACATGGAACCTATTTTCATCTTGTCTTACAGTTGGGTAATCTGCATGTCTCTGAGTCATACCAATTCCATGTTTCGCCATACTTTTTCATCCAGTTGAAGAGTGATCTTATTGTCGTCACATTAATATGTTGGTACTCGTCAAGTAAATGCTGCCAAGTTAGTTGTCATGCCTCATTATGTTCAAGGGAAGTTTCACTTCAAACCATCCATGTGCAGTATTACCAATTTCCATTTCCTGTGTAAATCCATACTCATTTGATTCAAACCTATGGTCTTGGGAGAAAGATTTAGGGTATCAAACCTATGGTCTTGGGAGCGTTTTGCAAGGGATGGATGAGGAGGACTTGGAGAGGTTGTTGCGACTTCATCTACGGCTTGTAAGTATCTCTTTTGAGTTCTCATTAATACATATGCTTGGCATGTTTCCTTCAATTTTGTGTACATTTGCATGGGCTTGTCTCTTTGGATGAATCTAGTTTTAAACTAATCTTGGTAGAATAGGAAGTATGTTTTGTCTTCGTTGTATATTGGATTGGAAAACTCGTTTAAGGACTTGAAGATCAATCTCAACCCGGACTGAGCGAGGAAAAACTTCACAAAAAGGTTCTCATACTTTCTTCCTCTTTTCCCTTGACTAGTTTAGCCACATTTAAAGAAATGTCAGTGTTCAAAGTAATAATTATTTTGTCTTGGCCATAGGGGTATAATATCCAAGAGGACATTCACCTGTCCATAGTGGAATTTTCCTACAACAACGTCCTGCCCCAATTCCATAGAGGGACCAGAAGGCAATCATTGATGATGAAAAATAAAAGATGTTGAAAAAAAAAGCATAAAAAATAATTGGTACCCCAAGTTAAATTACAATATTTTGATTTCAATACCAACTTAAATTTTCTTTAGATATAAATAAAAGTGTGGTTATATATAACATACTTGAAAATTTTGATGATAGGTTGTCTGACACTTCGAAGGAAACGAAAGCAAGGATTTTCAAACATGTCCAACATAAGCTAGGCAGGGTGGCTACTCGAGGTTACAATCATGAATCATAAGTACCCAAACATATTAAGAATATTATTTGTATCTCCTTACAAATTTCAGGTAATTGCAACCAAAAACATTAAAAAAACATACTCTTATGCAATGCAGGGTGACGACTTCGGAACTAAAACCACAGAGGAATACCTCCAACTTGGTTACAAGTAAGTCTATAAAGTTGTGGTTTATCGTAGGAAAAGCATGGTGTAGACCCCAAGATCTAGTTTGTAGGATAAGGTAAATAGAAATTATTCCACATTAACCTTTCATTACTTGTAAAATACGTAAGTGTTTGATATCGTCCGTAACTTTAATGTCTTACTTTGTTTTAATCAAGGGAGAAACACTATCAATGAAACCATTAGTACTGGACAACAAAGCATTGATAGTGCAGTGCAGCGAGAAGATCATAGTGTTCCCTAACAGCCCCATCCCAGTGGGGTGCAACCCCAATATGTTCCTATGACTGAGGCCCATGACGCTTAAATTCTTGTATATTAATCATATACTTAATAATTCCGTACTTATAAATTCCGTACTTCTAATTTTTATTACTTATATATTTACATTTTTGTCCTTATAAATTTTGTCATTTCAATGGTAGAGAATGTTGTAGTTGAGCCTCCTCAACCTGAAGATCATGTGAACAGGGAAGACATTCCAACGGTGTCGACTAGTGGACCAGGTAAATAATTACAGTGAAGAGTTTTTTTTTTAATATTAATAAACTACTTGTTGGAAGCCCTACATGTTTTTGTTATTTTGAACGACAAATGGCACTTCCTATAGCTTCCTACACCTCATCCTATAAATATTACCATTTGGGGGTGATTATTGTATTGTAAAAGATGTTTGATTATTCTTTTTATTTTTATCTTGCATTTTCATGCTTGATTCATGACTGAAAGCATGAATCAAGCATGGAAACTTAATTTTGTATTATATCCCTATTCAAAACATGGTTTTTAAAGGTTCAATGCACTTACATATTATTTAATACTTGAATGATTTTTCACTTTTGAGTTTGTTTGAATGTCGATATAATACCCATGTTGATTTCCATTTGGACTGTAAGCTTATTTATTGAATCCTTTGTAAATAAACTATAATAAAAAATATCAATTCGCATTTGGTTTGTAAAAACATATCCATTCCAATCCTTTGCAAATCAACTATATCCATTACATGACGTGGGAATTAAATGCACCAGAATCATATCTTGTACTTCATTTTGGCTAGCAGAATGAAGTGGCAGGCTTCTCATTATGATTTAAGGGTTTGTGTAGGGTTATGTACTCAGAGATTTCATTACCATGAGTGTTCAAACTCCATAACCGATACCTTCATGTGTATGTTGTGATCACAAAGGTGTTTTTCCTATTTTGTTTCCAATGGTATCCGCTCAAACTTGTTCCTTCTACTTCTGCCATTTAAACCCACAGTTAGTTTGAGTCTCCCTTGTTACAGTCTGGTCATACCCTTAATGGCTCCTGTAGTTTGAATAGAGCCCAATGGCTCTCAAGCGTTGTTGTCCCATGATGATGTAGTCGAATACTTGAAAGGATAGGGTTAGGATATTTTCATTAAGAAGTTCAAAGGGTATAACCTTTGTGTGGCCAAAGAATTTTCCTAAACATTGATGGGTGCAGAGAAAAGGTTGGTGATATTCAGCTGGAGGTGACTGCATATTTTTTGAGTGAAGCAATAAGGCTTCCTCTATCCGTTCATAAGTGGTTTAATAACTCGAATATTGACGAAGTACCCTAGAGTCTTTTCATGACTTCCAAGAAGATTGATTGTTGTGAGAAAGGTATTCTTGTTTCCTTGCTTAAGGTTAGGTGGCATGGTCTATTATCATTTCTTAAACAATTTATTACTTGTGAGGGTTGTTATGTCCTAGCTTGTTTACACCATGTGTGATTACTTATGCAATTTATAGGCTTCCATTTGAATGTGTCATTTTATTTGTTAGAAGTATGTATAAAATGTCAAAAAGATACAATAAGCAGAGCCTCGACTTTAGCCTCTTTCACCATGGTTTAATTAAAATTTTGTTGGCTCATCATTTGAAAACCATGGGTGATGAATGGGATATGTTCCTAGCCCGAAATGGTTTTGCTATAGAGATTCCTATAGAAACCCCTATGATGGATAAGCTTATGACAGAGAAACATTGTGATTTCTCAAATGACCAGCCAGATCATTTGAAGAAAAACCCTCGTCATGAGGTAATACCCCATTAGTTTTTACCTGGGCAACAAAATGTTGGATCCAATTCAAATGTAACCTCTATGCATGAGTTAGTTGTTGGCCTTAAATCCACTATAATTTTTTATAGTAAAGACCCTCGCAAACAATCAAAACAAAAGCAACACATGTTAGGGTTCCGTAATAAGAGGGTTGGTCGACTCATTTTGAGAAGTTTGCGTAATCGATCCAGTCCTCATGTGAGCTTGATTGATTCAATCAAGATCCATGAGGATTCAGACTCTGATATTGAAAGGTTTCTCATAGAGGAGGATCCAGATTGTCCCAAACTGGATCCTAATCAACCATTTGACTATGTTAAACCATGTCTCAAGGATAACAAGGGGTTTACTGGTATTAATCTTGGTCAAGGGCCGACAACAGGTAGCATTGATGTTCTTTCACCCAATTATATTCTCCCTCGAAATATCTCCCCTTTTTTGCATTGTGAAGTCTACTTGCATTGAATTGGGTAGTACTATACTGATATCTCCATTCTCCAAGAAAGAATCAAAGCTCTCATAGTTCACAATGAATCATTGGCAAAAGAAAACTTTGAACTCAAGGCAAATGAACAGAGACAAGCCAAGTGTCTTGAAAAGATAGGCAAGATTGTGATAAAGAATGCAGACAGTGTGAAGGCCACAATAAATTCTGATATATCTTGATCCTTGTTTAGTTATTAGTTAAATTGTAAGACGGTTTTTACTATAGCCATGTTATTTTTTAAAATCAAATCGTTTAAACTTGGATTTCTTTTACTAATATAAGACTGGCTACAGAATCGTGAGATTATGTAGCCAAGTTATTTTCATATAAAATTTATTAATTATTTGTTGATAAAATACCTAACTTGTTCGTATTTCGTTTTTCAGGTCATGGTATATCTGATGCTCATTTTATGGGTTGGAACATGCTTGATTTAGTTGATTAGTATCTCCTTTGGTTTATTTTTTAAATAGGAAAAAACTTTCATAAATTTTGAAGATATAGTTTGATCATGAGTGGCTCTAGGCCCTCTATATTTGTAATGTTTTGATCTTATGAGATATGATCCTATATTAGAAGATAGGAAGTTTATATTTCAAAAAAACTCTTTAAATACTCTACATTTTGTAAAGGAAAGGCATCTTGGCCTAGAACCAATTATGAAGGAATGATTTTCGAGACTTAGGGAACAACATGCAACTTTCGGCTTTAGTCCATTGCAGATGTTGTTTCATTAATGTTTTTTATTATATAATCTTGATATATTGATATGTCATGTAGCTTTAAACTCTTGATATGTTAGGCTTCAGGATATCTATTTTATAATATTGTTCATTACTTGTTGTTCCAGATATTGAGACTGTGATCATTTCTTTGATTTGAATATTAGGATTTCTCTTTGATATTTAAACAAACAATGAAATGAATGTGTTACACTCAGATTTACCTGACTATAATCATTTATGATTATAAGGTCACATGAATAATTTGTGTTTCCTATTATGTTATTAAACTTCAATTACCAGTACAGGTTATGAATTTGTTCAGAACATTTGTACTATAAGTCTTAAAATTAACTTAGTTACGGAAAACAGCCTTTGATTTTGTTAAACTATTAATTCATTTTACAAGATATTTCTCATATAATATAAAATTGAATCAGCAACTTAAAAGCAACAACCTCTTAGAATTTTGTTCCTCAAATGACTGCTCATGTTGCAAGAAAACCTCATATAGAACCCGGCCTCTCAGATCAAAGAAACGTCACCTTAAATATCTTTGATACCATTCTAAAGACTACAACCACCTAGGTCGAACTCAAATGTTCATGGGTAGCCATCAAACGGGACATAAACATTCAGGAACAAGTGGAAGCTAGACACAGACAACTTGGAAATCAACCATAGTTTCCCTTCCAATTGTTTTCTCTTTTCCACATATTTTACCATCTTCTGGATGCCTAGAATCTATACTTTATATCCTTAAGTACAAACTCTGGAACAACATATTTCTGGCGCCATTTCCGAGGACAGAGAATCGTAGTCACTTTCCCCTGAGAGAACAACATTTCTAATTTTCAATTTTTGATAGTGAACAAAGAGAAAACACCTTGATAAGGATAAACCTTTATCATTCACTTGATGACTCCACATTTAAGTAAACTAGCATCCGTTCGAAGGAACAACAGACAAAACCAAGATGATAAATAAACCTTGCCAGTTTTCGATCCTGAAAAAATACTAAAACCAAGAGGTCTTTTTAAACAAACCACTGCAGTTTACCAACCCAAGTCTACCCAGTCCAAAGCTAAGATCGCTCTTGAACTTTCATCCCTGCATGAAATTCCCATCCAGACCTCTCTTAGAAAAACATCGAACAACACTGTCGAAGCTGCGATTGAAAACCCTGAGTTAGTTCTACTCGAGATTAAGACCGAAACCTCTCCAACCACCTTTTGCATAAGTACAAGAGAGGCATTCACCATAAAGACCATACCTATTGATACACCATCAAATCCCAAGATAAAATTCTTTGTTATTCAAATCCTAGAATAATATACCACACACTCGGATTCAACTCGTGTGGGTTCTCCCATTTACATATCCTTCAAGTCAAAGGAACCGAGTCCCCGTATACCCTTTCCCCTTTCCTCAACTTTCGCATCCCCTAATAAAAGGTTCTCTGAATATTTTCCTCTTCATCCCAAGAAAGCTCAAGAGTCAATATACATATTCACCAACCCTCTTTATAATGCACCTGTTTCCTCTCCTAGACTATCCATGGTCATTGCCATAGGAGTAGGAGGAGGGGGAGGTCAAGGCCCACAACCATCCCTCAGGATTTTTTCCAAGGTAGCCTCTAGATACGCCCCCTTGGTCCTTCCAGTACCCCTTCACGATTTACCAGAAAACTATATGAAAAACTTGCCCAAGTTCACAGGGGAAGGAGACCTAACTGCAGCCGAACATATTAACTTCTTCGATCAATTCGCAGATATACTAGGTCTCGAACATGAGGACATGTATTCCCGGTTGTTTGTCCAAACCTTCGAAGGATAGGTAATAACTTGGTTTTGGAGTCTACCCACAGGTTCGATATTATCCTACGATGCGCTAGAATACCTTTTTCTCAGACAATGGGACGAAAGAAAAGATCATTTATACTATTTGACTAAGTTCGGGTCTTTGAAGAAAAAGGGTTCATAAACTGTTATGGAATTTATTCAAAGATTTAACAAGTTGTACAATAATATCCCAATCGAAGTTAAATCATCCCAACCCACAGCCAAAGTAACCTTCACAAGAGCCTTTGAACCCAATTTTGTGCTCCTTTTAAGAGAAAGGAGAGGGGTTGACTTAACCCGAATGCAATATGACACCGTAGAGATTGAGTCAAACATGATGGCGTCTGGTAAATTAAAAACTAAAATTGAAATAGGAAACAGGGAGACCAAACGTTTTAGAGAACAAGTGGGACCCTTGGGATCTAGGAGGTCCTCAGATGATAAAATGGATGATATGGTTAGGATAATAAAAGAAATATCAAATAAAATGTTGAGAATGGAGCTAGATCAATCCAAAGTAGATCAATTTGTCAAGAGAGAATTCAGGAGAAACCCCAATCCTCAAATTCAACAAAGATGGATTAAAAATGAAGATTAGAAAATTCAAACCCCTTTAAAAAATGAAAATTTTATTGGAGGAAATGATATGCAAGAGTTTGAGGATTTGGAAGAAGACGTAAACAATTTGGGCGACGAATGTATGAAACCTCACTTAACTAAGGAATATTATGAAAAGTTTCTAAAAACAGAACAACCGTCGAATGAAGATGATAACATAAACAAAGCTGATGATTCTACTTATCAAGGAATGGCCGAGCTCCAACATAAGTACAATCTGAGGCCTAAAAATAAACATATTTCGACTACTCAACCCAAGAAAATTTTTCCTAGAGGCAAAACATATGAGCCCGCCCTGAAAGAGACTGAGATGGAAAATAACAAAGTAAAAGGGGTAGACTCACTGAATACTAAAGTAAAGGAGGATGAAATCCAAGCGAGAAGAACTAAGATAGTTGAAAAACAGACACCGGAAACCAAAATCACCAAAAATAAAATAGTGCAAACAAATAAATTGGAAAAGAAGGGGTCTGAAGTTTCAGCCAAAGAAACAGATAGAGTTGTGGGAAGTTTCAGCCTAGAAAATAAGATAAATAAGATCAATATACCAATACCTTTGGTCGAATTGGCAAAGAACCCTGTGTACCAAAAGAAAATAACCAAAATGATAAATTTTTTAGATTTAGAGAGTCAGTCTAATGTGATAAATTTGGAAGATGATAAGCCTAATATCGCTTTTGGTCCACATTTTGAAGGTGCTAGAGATACCGTCGCCCCCTTCTACATTACCCTGAATGTGCACGATCAACTACTGCATAATTTCATGCTGGACTCTAGAGATTCTCATAACGTAATGCCTAAATCTATTATGGATAGACTAGACCTCAAAATCACCAGGCCCTATGGAGATCTTTACTTGTTCGATTCAAGGAGAGTTAAGTGCATGGGCATGATCAAAGATTTAGCAGTCACTCTTGCCCAGGTTCCAGTGAAAAGTGTCCTAATGGATGTAGTTATCGTTGATATACCCCTGAAGTATGGTTTTCTATTATCTAGATCTTGGGAAGCCAAGCTCGGGGGATGTCTTTAGCTGGACATGACCTATGCCATGATTCTTGTTTTTGGCGGGAAGTTCACTAGGTTATACAGGGAAACATGGTTGGCATATATGGTAAGCGATCCACAGAATCCTAACAATTACCCTGTTTATGTCGCCGATCAAGATCTCGAAAATTGTATTTTATCTTTTGACAATATTGTAAATAATTGTATAGAAGAAAATTATATAGATGAAAATAAATATGAAAAGACAGATAAAAATGTGTATAGAACTGGAATTTGGAAAATTTTTTTTGATGGTGCTTTGTCGTGTGAAGGAGCAGGTGCAGGAGTGATTTTCATAGCACCTAAAAATGAATTTGTTATCCCCTTTTCTCACAGGCTACAATGGGACATAGACTACACAGATAACGTATGTGAGTATGAAGCCCTAGTCTTGGGAATAGAAGCTGCCAGGAAGCTAAATGTAAAGAACCTAGAATTCTATGGAGATGCAGATCTGATTGTGAAGCAGGTAAATAGACAGTACCAGGCCAAGCACCTGAGACTAAGGTCTTACAAAAATTGTGCCTAGGATGTAATGGAAAATTTATTTTTGTTAGTAAATTTTCATTACATTCCACGTGCGGAAAACCTGCAAGATGATTCATTGGCCAAATTAGCCTCAACCTTTGCACCCCCTATTGAGTTCAAACTAAAATACCACATAGAGGTGAGGCACAGACCCTCCATACCAAACAACATACAACACTGGCAAGTGTTTGAAGATGATGAATAGATCAAAGTTCTTGGAAATGGTGAACGATTTCACCTAAACTCACATTGACCAGGAAAACCAAAATGACCATACTTGGATTATGGAGGAGGGAGAGGAGTGTCATGAGTTCCAAGAAAAGATCGCAAACCATCACATGCTAGTATTAAAAAACAATCAGATCCCTAAGGGTCTGATACCTCTAGAAAGTTTGTTTGATAAAAATGACATGCCTCTGAAGTCTACCTTGTAGCCCCAACCAGAGGAGGTTGAAGATTGTGACGTCGGCACCACTAAAGAGACTAGGATAGTGAAAATATCAAAGTACCTTCCTCCTGGGATGAAAAGAAAGTATACATACTTACTCGGATGGTATAAAGATGGTTTTGCATGGTCTTATGATGAGATGAGAACCTATGACACCACTCGGATCGATTATAAGATACCTTTGAAACCTAGCATTAAACCCTTTAGACAGAAGCTCAGACAGATCAACCCCATTTTATTTCTCGTGGTCAAAAAAGAAGTGAAAAAGATCTTGGACACAAAAATAATTGTACCTCTCAGGTACTCCGAATGGGTGGCGAACCATGTTCCAGTTAGAAAAAAGAGTAGGGAAATCAAACTATGTGTGGATTTTAGAAATCTAAATAAATCCTCTCTCAAAGACAAGTATCCTCTACCCAAGATGGATCACATTTTGGAGAAGTTAGTTGGTGCTAATAGAATGTCAATGATCGACGGGTTTTCGGGGTACAATCAGATTGTGGTCAATGAAGACGATAAGGAAAAAACCACTTTCACTACTCCTTGGGGTACATTCATGTATGACAAAATGGATTTTGGTTTGATGAATGCATGTGCCACCTTCCAACGAGCTATGGACATCTCCTTTGTTGGTGAAAGGGACATATTCGTTGTTATATATCTTGACAGCCTAACTGTGTTTTCTAAATCTAACGAAGACCACTTGATACACCTCCAACAAACGTTTGAGAAGTGTCGAAAATCTGGTTTGTCTTTAAAACCCAAAAAATCTCATTTCGCGATACAAGAAGGTAAACTCTTGGGCCATATTGTGTCTCGGGAAGGAATTAAAATTGATCCTAAAAGGGTTGAAGCTATAGACACCATAAATATTCCTAGAAACGTTAAGGAAATTCAAACATTTCTAGGAAAAAAAAAAATTGAGAAGGTTTATTCCTAATTTTTCTGAAATCGTGAAATTGATCATAGATATGCTTAAGAAGAATAGTGAAGTCAAATGGACAGTCGAAGCCAAAGCGTCATTTTCCCACATAAAGATAGTTATAAGAAAAGAACCTGTACTGACAAGCCTTGATTATCTGAAAGAGTTTTTTATTTTCTCATTCGCATCTGAACACACAATTGTGGCGGTACTCCTCCAAAAAAATGATGAAGGTTTCGAGCAACTAATAGAATTCTTCAGTAAAAGTATTAGAGATGCAGAATTAAGATATGATATAATGGAAAAGAAAGCATATTCTATGGTAAAGGTGCTAAAGGATTTAAAAACCTACATGTTACACTCCAAGGTAATTCCATACATACCCACCAGTTTCGTCAAAGACATTTTGGTTCAGCTAGACAGTGACGGGAAGAGGGGTCAGTGGCTAGCTAAAATTCAAGAGTTCGATCTAGAGGTGAAGCCAACAAAGCTAGTAAAAGGATAGGGTTTGGCTAAGCTCTTAGATTAATCAAATTTCAAAGCACTCGGGGTAAATAACCTGTAGGGGTATGAACGAGGTGTGGAAATAGATGCGTTTGATGACCAAATATCTGCAACCAGAATCGAAGAGAAGTTTATCTCATCGGGTTGGTATAAAGACATAGTGTCTTACCTACTGACCCTAAAATAACCCCGTGATCTATCTCCATATAAGGCCAGGACACTGAATCTTCATGCAGTGAAGTACTTTATATCCGAAAGTCAATTGTATTCGAAGGACCCATTAGGCTTCCTACTGGTTTGTTTAGTGGAATCAGAAACAGAAAGGGTCATAAACGAATTTCATGAAGGGGTATGCAGAGGACATCACGCGTGGAGGGAAACAAGTTATAAAATCATAAGAGAAGGATATCATTGGCCTAAACTATTCTCATATGTCAACGCCAAATTAAGAGCCTGTAACCCTTGTCATTTATTTGCAGGCAAGCAGAAACTCCCAACACTACCTTTGGTTCCAGTTAAAGCGTAAGCCCCTTTTCAACAATGGGGGTTGGATTTTATAGGCGAAATCAACCCACATTCCAGCGCTCAACATAAATGGATCACGACTGCTACAGATTACTTCACCAAATGGGTGAAGGCTATTCTGACTAGAAAGGCAACTGATTCAGTGGTAATAGACTTCCTGGTAGAGGCCATATTGTCCAGATTTGGTTGACCCCAAAAGATAGTCATGGATAATGCCCAGGCATTCAAGTCTATGGAAATGGTCAGCTTTTGCCAAAAATATAATATCGTATTGGGACACTCCATGGCATATTACCCTCAAGGAAATGGATTAGCCGAATCATCAAATAAAAGTTTAATTACCATAATTAAGAAAGTGTTGAGTGAAAAAAAAAAATCTTGGCATGTGCATTTGAAGTATGCTTTGTGGGAAAATCGGATAGGTACGAATAAATCTATTGTTACTTCTCCTTTTTCAAATGGTATATGGGACTGGCGTGGTATTACCTATAAATCTAGTGCTCCCCGTGATGAAACTCTGGAAAGATGAGAAAAAAGGACCAAACCATGTCACAAGGAGAATAAATCAGCTGATTGAGGTTCAACAACACAGGGTTGAAGTGGACGAAAGGCTGCAGAAATACAAGGAAAACATGAAAGTGTTGTTCAATCATAAGGCCAAAGACAAGGAATTCCTCCCTGGTGATTTGGTTTTGAAATGGGATGCTATGAGGGAAGAATCGGGAAAACATGGTAAATTTGACCACATCTGGTATGGACCGTTCAGAGACACAACGTCTGAGGGGAAGAATTCATTTCTATTAGAAAATTTGGACGGTAAAATCTTCAACGCCCATGTTAACAGGCATTATCTAAAGAATTATATGCAATAAATGATTTCCAAGTTTCCATTGTATATATCGGTTTGTGTTTTTGTTTTTTACAGTTTTTGGTGAGTTTTAACTTCATCAAAAATAAAACAAGTTAGTGATATCCTAGGAGTAAGGATATGAAATAATCAATGCCATGAAATCCATAAATCTTAAAGCCCTGATACTCCCCATGTTGTTTTCTTACAGGATTACGGCTTATGGCCCTAATAGCAAAAAGAAGAAAATGGATGGGCATGCATCGGGAAATCAATTTACCCAAAATAGGTGATAAAAGAAAATTTATTAAGATGAAAATGAAATGGTAAGGCAAAGGTATGAATTCTCAAATTGTTTAGACTTTTTAAATGATTATCACCTAGGTGCAACAACGTTCTCATCGAATGTGATTATTTTCGTCAGGTGTGCCATGCAAAAGAACATTTTTTCACTCTGGTTTCCAAGGAGTTCCCCCAAATAAGATAAAGAAAATTGAAACAAACAATAGAAGTAAAGTAACCTCAAAGAAAAAGTTCCCAAAATCATAATTACGTTATAATTCTTGTGCTTATGAAATCCAATCTTTCCTTGTCACTCTTCCCCCTTTCTGTGGTTATTTTTCCCTTGAATCTGTATGTTTTCCTATGACCTCCACAAGAGGAGAAGAGGTTGCACTTTACCTCTGAAAGATAGCAAGTGATTGTTTTAAAGGTAGCTCGGATAGCTCTTTGGCTCCTACTGAACTAATATATCCATAGGTTGATCCTAATTCTCTTAGTTATTTCAACAACTTTTAGTGATCAGTCTTGCATCAAAAGAAGGCCCTTGGAAATAAATTCCCCCATAAGTTTGCCTGCAGACTAAGATGTTTTGAAGGTCAAATGGAAACTGATCCAGATTAATCAAAGGAAGTTAACAGACCTTTATAGCAAGATTATACACAGATATCACCCTTGGTATACTATATACTAATTGATTGCCCCCACTTCATGTCAAAGAAAAATATAAGACAGATGGTGAAAGGAAATTCGAAAATTTGATTTCCCCCATCTAGTCCCAACGAGTTGATGAAAGGAAATTCATGAAATGATTTCCCTCATCTCAGCATTTAAATGCCAAGTTACAGCTTGGAGTGGTGAAAGGAAATTCAATAAAAGGGGACCAGATAACTTCAACGAGGTAGTGAACAAGCGCGTTGGCAGTGAAGTAATGTCTAAGATATTCGTGAGGCTATTATACATGAAATATACTCTTATATGTGACCAATTTCCTTTGAAGCCATATCTACATCCCATGTTCGTACAGGACTCCCTGTTTAAAAACATTAAAACTACTTCACCTTGATGCAAGAGATAAGGATGGAACCCTCCTTTTTCTCTTGAATCCTCTTTCTAAACTAGTTTCGCAGAAGAAAACTAGTGACTCCATTCGCCCAATAAAGGAACATGTTCTATTTTTCTTCGCATCCCGCAAGGAGACGAGATCCCTAGATGGAGCCTATGTTGGAACAACATCCTTTTCTTAAAAAAAAAAAAAAAAAACTCAAGATTAAAAGTTAGCTATGTAGCCACTCTTTTAACAATGATCTATCTTTAAGAATATTCTTTTGATTTCTCAGGAATCGATAGTTCGCATTTTATAGGGAGCCACTATCCAAGTCTCCTCAAAACCTTGATTTCCGAAGTCCCGAAAACCGGTTTTAAATGCACTTAATTTCAAGTTAAAAGTGTTTAACTATTAATAAGTCCCATCGAAATTTCGCGATTCGGGACTCCTTGCGTCAAAGTATTATCGAATTATCGACCCTCGATATCCCGATTCCCGAATTCACGAAGTTTTGAAGATTATTTCCTAATCATGATTAATTTAAGGTTTTAAACAGATGATTAACACTAAAGCTAATCACATTGTGAGTTCGTGATTCGGGCTTTACTTATGCCATGACTTCCGGGGATATGATACTCATAATCCTGATACCCGAGGTCGTGAAATCCAATTATTAATCTTGATCAATTAAAAACCAAAGGTAATTAATGTTAATCTACCAAATCACAATTTCTCAATTTTTGGGGTTCATGGTCCAAAACTGAGGGTGGAAAACTGAGGGTGGAAACATTCAAAGTTTTGAACACTGAAAAAGTGATTAAGAACTAAAATGATTTACTAAATGGACTAAACTGGATTGACTAGCGCCTTAATCAACTTTTAAGCCTGTACAGCCTACGGACAAAGCTTTAAACTATTGATATTATGGTATATTTGGGAGGTATGAACCTCTATTGTGACCTATGACGAGATTAGAATATTCCAGAAGGAAGAAAAGAAGTAAAGGAAACCCTAGATGAGATGTCGGCTACAGAAATATAATTAATGTGAATTAATTAGCACCCAGAAGGAGAAGTCGTCCCCAGTAAGTCTGCCAGACCACTACAAATACAGGGTGACAGTTCTCATTATTCACACTTCTCAGAATTACAGAGAGCAGTTTCTACGCACTGCAGTTGGTAGTTTTGTGAGAAAGTTTCTGGGGAAGGTGTTGCATCAGTTTCTGGGTGGGACTATCTGATCATCTTGTTTACTATTCTTGCTTGGTGCATTAGCTTTGCTTAGCTATTTATTTCTACCGGTATTCTTTTATGTCAAGGTCAAGGTGCTCGAAGGGTGGCTTCGGCCTATGGTTGGGTGACAAGGGTATTGTCAATGGTAAAACGAGCACAATCTTTCATATTCTAATAGGTTATGGGCCCACACCTCATTCATTTATTCTAAACTCTAGAAGGAAGCATAACCGCTAGGGTATTGAGCTCGTTGAGGAACTGCCACTAGGGTTGATAGTAGGAGTAGCTTCCAAAGACACTGCCACTAGGGTTACTAGCAGAAGCAGTTGTAGAAACCCTAACCTCAGAGACGGTACCTTGCGATGGATCATCTCACTCAAAAATAAGATATTCAAATGTGCCCTAACTCAATGCACCGTTTGGCTCTCTCAGAAGACAAAAATGACAAAGTTGAAGTTTTGGATCAAGGCATGACCAGTTACCAGTCAATCGAAGACATGTGTGAAACAATCAGTCTTTTACACTACTCAACACTTACCGGAACGATTGAAGATGACATGTGGATAATCGATAGCGGAGCTTCTAGGCACATGACGAGAGATCAATCCAGACTCTCAAATATAAATGAGAAGAAGACCTTGTACAAGGTAGAGCTTGGAAACAAAACCACTTAAGCCATGGAAGGATTTGGACAAGCCACCATCAAAATGAAAACAGGTAATTATGTTGACTTAAGCAATGTTTTATATGTACCTGGTTTAGAAAAGAATCTTGTATCAATATCTTGCCTAAAAGACAAGGGAAACAGAATAGCTTCTGTGGATGGAAAAGTGTTATCATGGCATAAATACTCCAGCATAGAGAATGCTAGGGTTATCAGAAGTCGTGAAGGAAATTTGTGCAGACTACTAGAACAAAATGAAGAAGCTCTTGTACATGGCAAAGTCAACCCTAATGAAATTTTCCACAGAAGGTACACTCATATTAATTATCAATCATTACCCTTTCTCAAAAGAATGGTTGAAGGAATACCAGAGTTGCAGTCTACACATGAAGGAATATACAAAGGATGTGCCCTTGGGAAGAATATCAAGAAACCATTCCCAAGTAGCAATAACAGATCTAAGGAGATTCTAGATCTAATACACGCAGATGTTTGCGGTCCGATGCTAATAAAATCTCTAGGAGGATATTCTTACTACGTAATATTCATAGATGATTATTCAAGAAAGACTTGGCTATACCTACTAAAGACAAAAGACGAAGTATTCATCAAGTTTCAAGAATTCAATGTAGAGATAGAAAACCTCATGAATAAGAAGATCAATACATTAAGAATAGATAATGGAGGAGAATACACCTCGAAGGAATTCATTGCATTATGCAAATCGGCAGGGATTAGGAGGGAGCTGATTGTTCCTCATAATCCTCAACAAAATGGTGTAGCAGAAAGAAAGAACAGATCTATTGAAGAAACCATAAAATCCTTACTGAATGATCAAGGTATGTCCATGTTCTTATGGGGAGAAGAAGAAATGACAACAATATATGTGAAAAATAGAAGTCCTCATCGTATATTGAATAACATGACACCAAAAGAATCTTTCTCAGGTAATAAACCTAATGTGGAAAATCTAAGAATATTTGGATGTCCTATATACGCCCACATTCCCAAGGACAAGAGGAATAAACTAGAACCTTCAGGAAAGAAAGGGATATTCGTGGGATATAGTGATTCATCCAAGGCTTACAGAATATATATTCCACAACAACACAAGATCGAGGTCAGCAGAGATGTAACGTTCAATGAAAGGATGGCCTTCAAGAAATCCATCAAAGAAAATATAGAAGAAGAAGAGATTGAAGAACTTAACGAAGAAAGCACAGAAAACGTAAATGATGAAAAAGAACTACCTGATCATCCTATGGAGCCATGTGAAAACATTGATTCAGATATCATACCTAAGACTAATAAAAGACCATATTGGCTTGAAGCTACCTTACAAGACATAGAAAGACTCAAGGTTCCATAAGGAACATTCAGAAAGAGTAAAAGACCTAAAATATTCTCAAGTTATGCAACATACATGACAAAGCTTCTAGATGAAGAACCTACCACATTTGAAGAAGAAATTCAAAAGGAGCAATGGAAAGAAGCTATGGTAGAAGAGCATCAATCCATTATGAAAAATGAGGTATGGGAAATCATACCAAGACCTAAAGAAAAAATCGGTGGTAACTTCAAAATGGGTGTACAAGATCAAACATGCAGCAAACAGAAGCGTGGATAAATACAAGGAAAGATTTGTAGCTAGAGGGTTCACCCAGAAGGAGGGAAAAGATTATGGTGAAATGTTTGCTCCAGTGGCTAGATATACTTCCATCAGAGCTATCATATCTCTTGTCGCTTCCATGGGATGGAACTTACATCAGATGGATGTAAAGACAACTTTCCTCAATGGAGTTATTGAAGAAGAAGTATATATTGAACAACCTCAAGGGTTTGAGGTGCATTCTAGAGACACTCACGTTTGCATATTGAATAAATATCTATATGGAATCAAGCAAGATCCAAGGGCTTGGTATGCCAGAATGGACAGCTATCTAACAAGACTTGGTTTCTCCAAGAGACATGCAAATCTAAACCTTTATTACAAAGTCGTGGACAATGCACCTGTGATTCTACTATTATATGTTGACGATCTATTCATAACAGGTGAAGAATCTCTCATTATCCAGTGAAATAAGGAATTAGCTTTTGAATTTGATATGAAAGATCTAGGTCTCATGCACTATTACTCAGGACTAGAAGTATGGCAGAAGCGTGGTGAAGTATTCCTTGGACAAGGAAAGTATGCAATAAAGATTCTTTAGAAATTTGGAATGATGGATTGTAAGTCCATGGACACTCCTATGAATGCGGATATAAGAAAAGTGAAAGTTCTAGATTCTGATCCAGTAGATCCATCTCTATATCGAAAACTAATTGGGTCATTGATGTATTTGGTAAATACTCGACCAGACATTTTCTTTGTTGTAAATACACTAATCTAGTTCCAGGTGGAACTAAGACATGAGCATTGGATAGCTGCAAATCATGTCTTAAGATATATTTGTGGAACAATAAACTATGGTTTGAGATATACCACATCCAACAATATACAACTTCATGGATTCACAGACTTAGATTGGGCAGGAATTGCATAAGACAGAAAGAGCACTTCAGGTATCTGTTTCAGCTTGGGCTTCACTATGATATCTTGGGGCAGCAGGAAACAGAAGTTTGTCACACTCAGCACAGCAGAAGTAGAGTATATGGAAGCATGTGAAGCATGCACTGAAGCAATATGGTTAAGGAAGTTAATCTCTGATTTATTTGATCAGATTCCATAATTGACCATAATATATTGTGATAATCAGAGTTGTATAAGATTATCATAACAACCCATGTTTCATGAAAGATCAAAACACATTGAGATCAAATACTACTTTATTCAAGATAAAGTCCAAGAAGGAGAGGTAAAACGCAAGCATATCCCCACTGATGAGAAGACATCAGACATTCTGACAAAACCTCTATCCAGAATAAAGTTTGCATATTTCTGAGAGAATATGGGGATCGTGGAAATAACTCCCTTAGCTAAAAGGGGAGACTCTCCAGGTTAGGAGGGAGCACTAAAATAGTATTGAAAAATATTATTGAAACATTTATCTTTGTGATTGAAAAATAGTCCAGATTGGACAGATTCTTTCCTGTTCGGAAAGTGGATTGAGATTTCTGACGGAAAACAATTTCCCATTATGGTTAACATGGGAAATGGTATAGATTACTGATGTATCATAGACAACGAATTCCCATTGTGGTTAACATGGGGAGTGGTCTAGGGTAGTCTCTCTTCTTCAGGTTTACTCAAGAAGACTAGCCCGCCTCACTGGACAATGATTTCTCACTGTGGTTAACGTGAGGAATGGTCTGTTTTGGAGGTCGATGCAGGACAGTATTTTCCTCTTGTGGTTAAGAGAGTAAATGGTCCAGACAATCATTCCTTAGGGTTTATACATTCTCTCCAAGGTGCACTTTTATTAGTGTAGGAGGAATGGCCCAGGGTGGGGAATGGTCCAGGCTCAACAATCAGGGACATGCATTCCTTAGGGCTTATACATTCTCTCCAAGGTGCACTTTGATTAGTGTAGGAAGAATGGCCTAGGGTGGGGAATGGTCCAAGTTTAGAAGACAGGACAATTATTCTTCCTTGTTTGAGAAGAATAGTCCAGATATCTCATTGTTCTACTCAGAGGGAAAATATTCTTTCATATCTCATAGACGTGAGTGAAAGATTGGCCTAGATGATTCAGTTTATTTTAACAATATGTTTCAGTGCAGGTTGGCATCAGATGATTTTTATGGAGATTGCTTATCTCCAGACAGTAGAGATATACTACTGTGGTGGATTTGTTCCACTGTTTGTGACTATGTGTCACGGTTTGAGTAGTTGCATACTACCATGGATAAACAAAGGTGTGTTATATCAATTGATATTGTACAAGTTGTCATAGGAGATTATCCAGTTGGATAATAATGATGATGCTCGTGATACTACCAATTGAATGGTCTGTTTGTGCTCAAGACCATACCTCCTTAGCTAGGAGGGAGTGTTGATATTATGGTATCTTTGGGAGGTATGAACCTCTATTGTGACCTATGATGAGATTAGAATATTATGGAAGGAAGCAAAGAAGTAAAGGAGACCCTAGACGAGATGTCGGCTGCAGAAATATAATTAATGTGAATTAATTAGTACCCAGAAGGATAAGTCAGCCCTAGTAAGTCTACGAGACCACTATAAATATAGGGTGCCAGTTCTCATTATTCATACTTCTCAGAATTGCAAAGAGCATTTTCTACACATTGTAATTGGTAGTTTTGTGCGCAAGTTTCTGGGGAAGGTGTTGCGCCAGTTTCTGGGTGGGACTGTCTGATCATCTTGGTTTCTATTCTTGCTTGGTGCATTAGCCTTTCTTAGCTATTGATTGCTACTAGTATTCTTCTATGTCAAGGTCAAGGTGCTCGGAGGGTGGCTTTTCCCTATGGTTGGGTGACAAGGGTATTATCAATGGTAAAATGAGCACAATCTTTCATATTGTAACATAAACATCTCTACGTTTTTCCCAAGTCATGTCATCAAAAAATTTATGGAATTTATAAGAAGGTCTTGTGAAGTGATTTATACTAAGATCTGGTTTTAACTCTAAATATTTCCTTTTAATGATTTGAATGTTCTGTCAGCAAGGACTCGCATAAGACTTAAGTGCTCAAAACGAAAGGATTACTGTCGTTCTTTTGAAATTCTTTCTAGTTTTCTGTAGAGCCATTTTACCAAGGTAACCCTTGTTTATGTTTCCCCTTTCTGTGACAGGAGGCCTAATTACAGGGTTTTATATTATGGCTCCGAGGAAAACACCCAAGACTACTAGTGAGAGTTTGGGTCAAGGTTAATATAGTATTTTTGATACCTCACCTAGGAGCATCAATACTGTCAAAACATGGACACAGGTCTCCAACATTTTGCAACATGAGCTGATTAATTGCTTGGACGATTCCATCGATAATGAGAAAGAGGACATATCCACCAAATATAAAATTGTCACTCAGTTAAAGATACACAAGATTGTAGCAAGGCTGCGTCTCCTTCTGTATTGCGATATGATAAAATGGGTCCTGGACCATGCAGACATCCCGACCAGGATAATTTTCAATGAGCAGAAGGTGGCAATTGGGACTTTCATGCCAGAGCATATACAAGAAATGTCCAAATTGTCTCCCATGCCGAAATTCACCCACAACGCCAAATTATTAGAAGTATTCAAAAAGAAAGAATGCGAGCAGTATGGGAAAATCTTATCTGAACTTATTAAAGATTGGTATTCACACCCCGCAAAATTTAGGGCTGACTCTAATGGAATATATCTAATCTCATCGTTGGAGCCACAATTCATGTATATAGTGATGATGGTTTGTAGACTGTATGGGAAGGAGGATACCGCTCACTTCTTTCTCCCATGGGTGCCGCTTATTCACACAGTGGCTGAGGGTTTCACCTTCGATTGGGCCAAATTGTTGTCTGATAGTCTGGCTAGCTAGATTACAAAATATAGAGAGAAAAAGGAAATTGGGAAAGAGTCATCGATTTTATGTTGTCTTAAATCATGGATGTTGTGTGCTTCTTGATGCCTTTCCCATTAATGAGCTGGAGTTGGACTCCAACCAATGAACAACCTATTCATGAATACCATTCGAAGCTCTAGGAAGATAAACCAAAGGAGTTCATCTACAAGATTTTCAATTGGGTAGTAGTGCCCATGCATATTTCCATCTTCAGCCACCCGCCTCCTGGGATTTTGGATAAATCCATGGAAGATTTAAGCCACGTAGCAGACTGGCATATAGAAAGAGAGTTTTCATATAATAGTTTTTTTGGTTTCTTTGTTCCACCATGTGCCCTACCTCTGTTTTTACCAGATAAGCTGGTGTGTCGCGTGATTTCCAAGAAAACGGTGCTCGGCGGGATAAGAAAGGAACTCAAGGGAGTTCAGAAGAAGGTATGGCCACCTTTCCCCATACACATTGGCACCTATTATTTATTAGATTTCGGCCATGCTAAAGTAGAGGTCGCAACCCTGAGCAAGATGAAACTAGTGGGCATCAATTTTAAGAAGCACGACCCACATAAGATTGTGGAAAACCACATGGCAATATGTGGCCTGAAAATATACGATCACGAAGTTTCCCCCCATGATGAAGTTTTCCAAGGGGTAAAAACTTACTCAGAGGTTTTAAACCGGGTTTGAGCTCTCCAGTCCAGAGACATGTTTGATTTTTATAAATTCCAGGAACACTGGAGGAGCGGGCTCCCTACAGTTTTGCAAGGTAAAGTCTCAAAACCCCCAGGGTCTCAACAAACAAAAGTCGAGGGTCCGACAGGCACAAACCCAAATAAATAGGAAACTTAGGGGAACACAGAGGAAACCAAGGTCCTCAACCAAGAGTCCGAAGGCCCAATCCACAAAGAAATATCCCCAGGGATGGATAATACGGACAGATAGGTCGAGTTTAGAGCCGAGGTGCCCGCAAAGAAGGTAGAAGATCCATTGTTTCTCACACTGAATAAATCAGATATCGATGTTGGTGTAAAGAGGATACTCTCAGAAATTGGTAGCCCCATCCCATATATCACACCCCTACAGACTACCAGAGGGGACCCTGATGCTGGAACGATATCCATAGAATATCTAACGCCTATCACCGCCGAAGAGTTTCCCCCTAGCGATTTGTTTTGTAGTAAGAAAAGAAATTCTATAGTGAAATGTGAAACGCATCACCAGGCAGGTGCAGTGGCCAAAAAATTCAAAATACTGATGGACGACAAAGCATTAGAAGAAGAAGAGTTTGTTGATGAGATAGCGGAAACATTGGGGGCCTACACCACAGCCAATCAATACTCAGTTAGAACCCTAAGGATCTTATTGAAGCACAAGGACCAATTGATCAATGAATTACAGAGTCGTATAACAGAATCAAAGACGAATGCCCGAAATGAGGCATATAAAGAGCTCAAGCAAGCTAGAGATGTCGATCGACAAGAAATCGAGAAACTCAAGACTAATATTGAGCAAATACATCAGTCGGATGAAGAGAGCCAAATGCAGGTTGAGCGACAAGAGGAATTGATAAATCAGCTGTAGACTGAGTTGAACCTCACTGAAAGCCAATTCATAGACACGACGATAGTCCAAACCCAGGCCTCGGAAATACAAAGGAGAATAGAAGCAGCCCAGTAGAGTTTGCTTGCCAAAATAGAAATCATCGAAGATCATGTTTAGTTAGTAGATCAAGCCCTGGATCAAAACACCTTAAGATAAAGGGAAGCCCAGGTAGCTCGAAGTACATTCCAGGAAGCGGTTATATTCACAGCGAAAGAAGAGATAGCCATCACTTCCATATTGTCCATTAAAGAACAAACCGGGGTAAATATATTGTTGACGGCTTGGGAACATAATATATGAGAAAATAGGAAAAGGGCCAAAGACGTGAGGGATTCATGTGAAGAAATATTTGGTTTAATAAACAAAAAAAATTTAGAGCTTGATAGAGAATCTAGTGCTGGAATGTTGGGAAAAATCAACATAGCCAAGCACCTGTTAGATATCAAGGAGAGTATGGAAAGGGATCAAGTCGATCTCTCTCAAGTAATCCAAGTCGACATCGCTCAGATTGACAAATGGCTAATAAAGACAAATTTACAATTACTATCTATCATGATAAAAGATAGATAGGTGGGAGGGAAGGTCCCACAACTGGACAAGAAGCATTACCTATTTGAGCCAAATGACCAAACCGAGCCCTCCAAGTTGATTTCCCAACTAGTAGACAAATGTCTTAAATATATTGAACAGGGGAAAGGAAAAGCTTCAGGGAGTAAATGATACATTTGCATGTATTTTCAAGGTTTTGGAGCCAGGAGATAGAGAGGAAAGGGGCCTAAAGGAAAAGACAGGGATGACAAGCGAGGCATTGCACATGCTTATCTCATAACCCCCATTCTTTGAATAATAGAATTGTAACGCCACTTGTTGGTATAAATAAATATTTTGAGTATGTGTCAAGGGATTTTTCCCTTTGGCAGATTGTAATAGAGAAATTTTCCTTTGCCAGAATCAATACAAAGCGAATCGAAGACTCCATATTCTATCAAGACTGGGTTATGTGCTTTCCTCTATTATTTTGCATTTCATGCCATTTTTCATACATGTCTTTATTGAATGCTCAGCTGCAATTTAGTACTACCTCTACAGTGGTGATCAATATTTTAGTTATCTAATCATTTACAATTTTTTCTCTGTATCAGCTATCAGCAGGTACAAGACGTGTGGATTACTTAGATCTCTATATCTAATGCTTCATTAAAGTATTTCTTGTCTTTTTCCTTCTTTTGTTACAATGTCAGATTCTTCTTGGATTGATGCCTCACATTGTCCAACAGCTCTATGTTTTCTTTCATTTCATGCATGGTCTTAAAATTTAACTCAGTTACAAAAACTCCCTTTGATTTTGTTAAACTATTAATTCATTTTACGAGATGTTTCTCATATAATCTAAAACTGAATCAACAACTTGAAAGAAACAACCTCTTATAATTATGTTCCTTGAATGACTTCTCTTGTTGCAAGACAACCTCATATAGAACCCGACCTCTCAGTTCAAACCATCACCACCTTAAATATCTTTGATACCATCCTAAAGACTACAACCACCCAGGTCAAACTCGAACTCTCATGGGCAACCATCAAATGGGACATAAACATTCAGGAACAAGTGGAAGCTAGACACAGACAACTTAGAAATCAACCATAGTTTCCCTTCCAGTTGTTTTCTCCTTTCCACATCTTTTACCCTCTTTTGGATGCCTAGACTCTATAGATTATAGCCTTAAGTAAAGACTTTGGAACAACAGGTCCTCCATGCATTGCCACACTAAGTCTTCTGGGACTCACGATCATATTACCGGTTTGATTGTTCCCCACTATGGTGATATTGAATCTTCCCAATGCTTCGAATGCACCTAGTGATTTAGATGTAAATACACCACCCACACATCAACCTCATGTCGAATTTTCTCCTTCTTCACCCATTAGTGTCCTTCCCTTTCTCCTTCTCACCTAGTGAAATCTCTAAAGAAAGTAGTCAGGTTGATAAGAAAAAGAAGAAACGGAAAAAGAAGAAGAAGAATAACCTGAAAAGGACCAACCTCCAACCACATCAAATGTTGTATCCAAGCAACCAACTATTGTTAATCATACTGGGAGTGTTGATGAGGTCGATAAGACTACAACGAATAATCTGAAACTCAAATTCCCTTTCAGTCTTTGTAAGGGTGGCCACTTTCTGAGAGATTTCCCTGGTCTTCCCAATGTCTTAGAAATGTGGTCCTCCATGTCATCATCCCCTATTGGCCATGTTGGTGATGCCCCATCAACTAGTTTCGTTAAGGTTGGTAAGAAGAAGAGAACTTTCAAATTTCCTTACATGTTATGTGAAGGTGATCGTTACTCTCACCTTTTTCCTCATATGAACGAGGCTTCTTCTCTTTTGGAAAAGCTTCAACTTCCAACTAGTTATCGTAAGATTCCTCCCAACCCATCGTTAGTTGATAGATTTTTCAATCGTATTCCATCCCTGGTCAATCCAGTTGATCAGGTGGTCAATATAGTTTCATCCTTGGTTGGACCACTAACAAAAGTAGTTGATCCAGTTCTTTCATCGATCAACCCCACTTTTCATCTGAAAAATGAAACCCAAGTGGTCGATCTATTTCCTCCATTAGTCGATCCCACTCCTCCCTTGAGGAGTGCCAAAGTGGTCTCTCTGATTACATCATCATTCGATCCCACTCCTCCTTTGAATAGTTGCAAAGTGGTTTCTCTGGTTACATCATCAGTCAATCCCAATCCTCCTCTGAGGAGTGCCAAAGTGGTTGATCTGGTTCTGCACCGATCGATCCCACTCCTTCCTTGAAGAGTGTAATAAAAGTGGTCGATCTAGTTCCACCACCATTCAATCCCACTCCTAAATCAAATAGTGAGGATGTCGCTCAAGTCTGCCTTGTTAATATTGATTCACCTAGACAAGGGGGCACTCTGTCAATTCTGATTGCAGCCCCTTCAAGCAATCAGATAATCTTTATTGATTGGAATCATTCGATAGAACCCCATCTTTCTTCTTATGTTCCTTTCCAAATCACCATGCAAGTTTGTGATAGGAGTATTCCTAACATTGTAATAGACAAAGGTGCTTCTGTTAGCATATTATGCATGAACGCTTGGCAATATTTTGGTTCCCCACAGCTTGCGCCCATGACTTAGAATCTGTTGACCTTTCACAGAAGATCTAGTCGACCTTTAGGGATCCTTCCTTAGTTTCTAGTTTCTTTGGGAGGAAAAATGGTCTATGTTGATGTGATGGCAGTTCATGACACCTTGGAATTTAAACTGCTCCTCGGGTGAGACTATGTCTATGCTATGAGATCTTTTGTGTCCACTCTTTTTCGAGTGATGTCTTTCCCTCACAAGGTAAACATAATAATGATTGACCAGCTTTAATTCAATGAACCTAATCTAATGGTCAACCATTCATCTTCCTTGAACGGTCCTTACATGCCAACGATGTCTGCCCCACCACAAGTCAATTATGCAACGACCTGCCCCAGGAATTCAACCCCACATGAGAGGGAATATCTCCCTTATCTTGACTTAGATCTAATAGTTGAAATGGTCATCTCTTCAATAGGGCTATTAGAGACAGATCTCCCTACCCTTATCGAGGTCATCAACATGTATTCCTTCCGGAGTGTTTTTCTTCCATCTAACAAAGATCTCCTGGAAGCCATGGATGACGTTTCTCCCTTGACATTTATTCCTTCTAGAGCATTGTCCTCTTTGAAGCCATGATCAAGGAGAGGTATGAGAATAGTTTTCTTCTCTGTGGCAAGCTCATTAAAAGATGAAACAAAATATAGAAGCATAGTTTTGATTCTATGTGGAATGATGGTTAAAAAATGAAACAGAGGTCACGAGCATAGTTTTCCTCTATGTGGAAAGCTCATTAAAAAATGTAACAAAAGATACGAGCATAGTTTTTTTGCTCTGTGGAAATCTTGTTAAAAAATCAAACAGAATCCATGAACATATTTTTCCTCTTTGTAGCAAGTTCATTAGAAAAGGAAACAAAAACTTTGGGATTGAACCTAGAGCCTTGAGCATAGTTATTTTCCTATGTCAAGATCATTGAAAAATGAAACAGTCACCTCTCCCTTTGATTCGAGTATTTCATTAGATCTTGTAGACATTGAGTCGTTTCTTTAGATATATCTCATATATGTTGAGTTGTTTCTTTAGATAGATCTTGTAGATGTCGAGTCGAGTCTTTCATTAGGTCTCGTATTTGAACCTTCTGTTCGTTCACCCTTATCCTTTTTCTCCATCTAGTACATAAATTGGTGACAACCTCAAAGTCGGTGAATGAAATGAAGATTGGGGGGGCCATGTCTCCAGCCTTTGATTATCATTCTAGATTTAAGACACTATCTTTTCAAGCTGGGGGGAAAAGTACCAACCATCCATGGGTATCCCTACCTTTGGAAATTACACTGGGAATTTACAAGCATATGTTTAATTTTGTTTCAAGCTTGTGTAAAAATGAAACCAATAATGATCTTAGGATTTGTTCTTTCTTGTGCTCGTAAATACATAAGAATGTAATCGAGTTGACTTTTATCACTTTTTCAGACTCGTAAAGGTTATACGAAAGAGGAACCCCATGGAGTCTTCTTTAATCTATTTTCAAACTCTCTAAACATGAAATGATTACCGAGTGATCTTGCTTCCATTCACGCTCGTTAAAAGGTTTTAAAGGCTGTCTTTCGAGTGGAATTTTATCTATTTTTCGGCCTCGCGAGACTAAAATTATGAAAAAGGACAATCCTAGAGTCACCTTTAAGTTATTTTCAGACTCTCTAAACATGAAAAACCATCGATTTTTCCTTCTCTGGACTCATTAAAATCACGCATTGAAGGGCCCATATGCGAACGAACCCTTACTTCTTCTATTTCATTAAACAAAGGAAGAGGAACTTACCAAAGGTGAGTTATGTTGAACATGTGTTACCCTCCTCGAGCTCGTAAAATTAAAAAGAGGTACTCATCTATGTGGGTGGGGAAAGAAATTGAAGGAAGCGGGTCAAGTTTTTGAGAATCCTTTATGGAATCTTTTGTCTCCATTGAACATGGAACCTATTTTCATCTCATCTTACATTTGGGTAATCTGCATGTCTCTGAGTCATACCAATTCCATGTTTTGCCATACTTTTTCATCTAGTCGAAGAGTGATCTTATTGTCGTCACATTACATTGTTGGTACTCGTCGAGTCAATGTTGCCAAGTCAGTTGCCATGCCTCATTATGTTCAAGGGAAGTTTCACTTCAAACCATCCATCTGCAGTATTACCACTTTCCATTTACTGTGTAAGTCCATACTCATTTGATTCACTATCTTACATCACTTTCCTATGTCAGTTTCATGTCATTGATGGGGGATATATCAAGGCCCTCCTTCGATGAGTATTTTCTTGTCGACTTCCACACATCATCTAGGAATTAGACTTAGAAATTAATTAGTACCTTGGGATCCTCAATAACATGCCTCCTCACCTCTGACAGTAGGTTTACATCATTTACCTTTGATCGGATGATTCAACGAATGTTCGACCTCAACTCATTTATTCACATTCGCTGGAATGTACTAGGGTACCTTGGGAATCATTGACATCATTGGTGATTTCCCTCACACTTGTTAATGGTTTACCGCAATGATCAGTAATCAAATGGCTTCTACCATGTTTGAAATCAAAACATCTATTCACATGGCTAGATTCGTACCACATTGGGATTGGGATGAAGACCCTAGGTTGATAATTCACTCTTCTATCTGCTTTTCCTAGGCTGTGAAAGGAGATCATTTGAGCATGTTGATATATATATTATCACATAGCTCCACATTGTATTGGTCCATGGCTATGTTTTATCATCTCATAGCTCCACTTTGTATTTTTCGTGGCTACGATTAGTTCATGTCATGGAGGTATGGATCTACATTGTATCTTTGGTGGCCATATCCTTAGTCAATATTTTTCATGGATCCGTAGTGTATTGGTCGGCGGACATGCTTTGAGTCATCACGTATTCCAAGCATAGGTATGCCTGCCTCAGAAATGGAACATATATTAATATTGTTTGATGGTTTTTTGCAGCTTCTTCTAGGTTCTCCAACTCCACACCCTTGCATTAAATATTTGTAAAGATTTGCAGCCATCATTCTCTCTTATGACCTCACACTTTAGGGGGAATTCTGTTACACATGAAATTTGCACATCTAGGTACCTCTCCCTAAGTGTCGTAAGTGTCATATAAGTGTCTCATACACCTTACCACCATGGAGTAACCTATTTCATAATCCCTAGTCAATGTGGAGGAGGGATATATTACATGAAGGCCAAAATACCAAGTGCACATGAATTATTATTAATATTCATGAAAAAGAAATTAATTAAGTGTGAGAATCAAGTGCACGTGGATTATTATTAATATTCATGAAAAAAAAATTAATTAAGTGTGAGAATCCACCTCACATTTGGTTTCCTATTTTTTAGGGAAGTTGGAGGATCTCATGGATGGTTGAAATATTTCCCTCCTTAAAATCCTTGAGAGATATTTGCTCCCTAAAATCCTTAAGAGATATTTCTCCCTAAATATCTTTTAGATCCCTTTTTAGTGGATCTGATGAGTGATCCTCTCCATGGTGGTTAAGCCTCTAAATTATATATAATGAAGGATTTCCTTGGAGGAGGATGGTGTATATTTGAGGTATCAAACCTATTGTCTTGGGAGAAAGCTTTAGGGTATCAAACCTATGGTCTTGAGAGATTTTTGCAAGGGATGGACGAGGAGGAATTGGATAGGCTGTTGTGAATTTGTCTATGGTTTGTAAGTATCTCTTTTGAGTTCTCATTAATACATATGCTTGGCATGTTTCCTTCAAGTTTGTGTACATTTGCATGGGCTTGTCTCTTTGGATGAGTCTAGTTTTAAACTAATCTTGGTAGAATAGGAAGTATTTTTTGTCTTCATTGTATATTGGATTGAAAAACTCGTTGAAGGAATTAAATATCAATCTCAACCCGGACTAAAAGAGGACAAACTTCACAAAAAGGTGCTCATACTTTCTTCCTCTTTTCACTTGATTATTTTAGCTACATTTAAAGAAATGTCTGTTCAAAGTTAGCATTATTTTGTCTTGGCCATAGGGGTCTAACATCCAAGAGGACATTCACCTGTACATAGGGGAATTTTAATACTACAATGTCCTCACTCAATTCCATAGAGGGAGTCGAAGGCGATCATTGATGATGCAAAATAAAAGATATTGAAAAAAAAATAAGAAAAAATAACTGGTACCCCAAGTTAAATTACAATATTTTGATTTCAATACTAGCTTAAATTTTCTTTACATCTAAATAGAAGTGTGTTTATATATAACATACTTGAAAGTTTTGATGATAGGTTGCCTGACACTTTGAAGGAAACCAAAGCAAGGATTTTCAAACATTTCTAGCATAAGCTAGCCTAGGGCGGCTACTCGAGGTTATAGTCATGAATCGTAAGTACCCAAAGATATTAAGAATAATGTTTATATTCCTTGCAAATTTCAGGTAATTGCAGCCAAAAACATTAAAAAAACATACTCTTATGCAATGCAGGGTGACAACTTCGGAACTAAAACCACAGAGGAATACCTCCAATGTAGTGACTATAAATACAAATTTTGATATAAATCATTTCAATTGCACAAACAAATCAATCACCAGAACTTATAAAATTTATTGAGTTAAACATAATAGCTTACGGACAGCCTCATAACAACATCATATTCCTTAAATTGCATAAAACAAATACGTAAATTAAAATACCCTAGTCTGATGCTAACCTTCCACTTGTCTTGTTGACCTTCCTACTGCTTCCGCTTGTCTTGCCCAGCTTGAAGCCACGGACCAACTCTGCCCAAATCGAGTTTCCACCTGCCAACTAGGACAGCTTCCTAGTTCGAGGATACCATATGGATATCCTGGCCCCCGTGCCCAAAACCCCCAAAAAACCGGTGCCCCCTGTACTAATCCTCCCGACTACAGAACTCAACTCTCCTCCGTGCAAATCCAAGAGAACCCCCCAAAATAAAATTCCCCCATAGAATGATAATCCCCCCTCCTTCCTAAATCTCCTCCGCTCATATCCTCCTTCACTGCCCTTTCTCCTCATTTATTTCCTTATCTCTGCATTAATTCCCTTATCTACATAGTTAATGCCCCTTATCCCATTATTCATGATCCTTATCCGTTTATTAATGCCCCTTATCCCCTCTGTTTATTAATATCTTATCCCTTTTCGTGTATGTATCTGTTTAAATTAAAAAGGTTACGTACACGAAAAGGGATAAGATATTAATTAAGAGGGATAAGATATTAATTATAAGAGGATAAGGTAATAAATGGGTAGGTAAGGAAGTAAATGAAAGAGGGGTGAAGAAAGGATATGGGGGGAGGAGGTTTAGGAAGGGAGGGGACCATTCTATGGAAAATTTTTGGGGGGGGGTCTCTCTAGGATTGCACAGAGGAGAGTTGATTTTTGTAGTCAGATTGGATCAGTACAGGCACCGGTTTGTTGGAGGTTTTGGGCATGGGGGCCAAGATATCCATATGATATCCTGGAGCTAGGAAGTTGTCCTAGTTGGAAGGGTGGAACAAGGTTTTGGGCAGTGTTTACATAGTTCAACAGCGGTCAACAAGGCAAGTGGAAAGCGGAGGGTTAGCATCATACCTAGGTATGTTAATTTATGTATTTGCTTTATGAAATTGAAGGAATATGATGTATTATGAGGTTGTTTGTAAGCTAATATGTTTAGCTCAATTAAAATTTATATGTTCTGGTGATTAATCTATTTGTGCAATTAAATTATATGTTCTGTTGATTTAATCTATTTGTGCAATTAAAATGATTTATATCAAATTTTTATTTCAATCCACTACATATGGTATCATAACTTTTTGTTTGAAATCTGGGCCTGAGGGCCAAAGCTCCAAGCTCTAGCTCCAGTCCCACCTAACCTGCAAACCAAATGCACTATTATTTTGATTATATATAAACAATACGAATTGAAAATGTAAAAACAAATTTACCAAAGTAAAACAAGTGAAATATGAATACAACTAGGGTTGTTACATTTATACAGTTTCCCCAACACATGGCTAGGAAACCCATTGTTCCTTAAAGTTGAGACATTTTCCAGTAGAAACTCGTCTTCATTGAGATATATTTTCCCAGGAGGCAAGAATCTATGGATCTCAGAAGTCTTTACCCCTATACTTTCAAAGAATGGCTCAAACTCATTGATCAGATTATAAAGAAGATATCCTTCGAGGGATTTACTTATATGCTTTTGTGCATTGAGTATGGATACTAAATTTTGTAAAAAACAAGGTGCATAGAGGCTTATATGCTCGACATCTGCAAAAGGAAGAGACCTTGTATAGTGGAGATAATTTTGCAGCACTTGCTAAACTTCATGTTCCAGTTTTGCTGAGACTTTGACGTGGGATGTTCTCCCAACTTTCCCAGACTGTTGGGCACTGCAAAGAAAAATTGCAGGCAGAACTTCTGACAATTGTAGAGTGAGAGAATGAAGATGCCATGAAACCCATTTCTGTTTTGGATATGGATTTAGAGATGTGCAAGGATGGATTGACTTTGACAGTGCAGTTTTTCCAATTCTGCAACAAAAGATAACCAACCCGCACATTAGGATCCAGTTTCAAAGACAAATTGGATCATGGGCTGGCTAAAGATGTTCAAGGAACCTGAATTTTCAAGGGGTAACCCCTTGAGATTATTGAAGATAGCAATCCATAAATGATATTGAACCATTAAGGGCACTCGTCATTAAATGGGCATTAACTCAGTAATTCTGGGTTGGATTCCTGGCCTTTTCAATTTTTAACATAGTATCTGGGCCAGGTGTTGAGGTTGATGGACAATGACAACAAGGGGTGGTGGAGATAGCAATCCAGGCCTTGATATTGAAGTGGGTATGAAGCACAGTTGTAGAGAAGTAGAGCAGCGGACAAGTCCTCAGTTCAATTTCTAGTCTCAACAATTCTCAATAGCAATAACGGCCTGGGAATGGAAAGTGTGCCCAGGAACATAAAACCTAGTTTGACAAATTCTGGGATTGAGATGAACTCTTCTTTAACAAAACAATGTTGGTGTCAGTGAGAAATGAACTAGAAACCAATAAACCAAACCTATTTTGTCCAATTCAAAACCCAAATGAAACTATCTGAATGGAAGAAAGGAATCCTTGAGGTCTTCATGAAAAAAAATGGAACTAGCTACCACCTTGGCCAAACCTAGAGATCAGATGGAAAAATTAATAGAAAATAGATAAATTGTAAGCATACCAGAGACTTGTGTTTGCTTCTACTTTCGGAATGACCCAACCATATATCCAAGTTGTTATTTCCCTCGGTGCTCTGCTCACAAGGAACACCAACTAAAAATCCTCTGCGTTCTTGTATCCTTGGGCAGGTAGCTTGCAAAATGAAAATTTGGGAGCTTTGCAGCAACTGACAGGAAGAACTGGATGAAATTCCATTCTTAATCAGCGGCGAACATAAGGGCATGACTGGAATTGCTGAATGTGAACTACTAATTTTGCCATTAGATTCTCGGAGAAGGGGAGAGGACAATCCTCTGAGTGTGAAAGCCATTTGCATTGTCATTCCCCTTCAAAACAGAATTAAAATTAAGCTCAATTGGTAATAGGATCTATCACTGAAAGCCATCAACCATGATTGAATTCGCATGGAAGGATGAGAGAAATGCGTCCATCTCGCCGAAACTCCTCCAAAGATACCAATGATTCTATACTTAGCAGCTCTTCAGTGCCACCGCCATGCACAAAGCCATGACCAGACCAGCACCAGCACACACGAGGCCACGAAGAGGAGTCTTGAAAAGGATGAGTTTGGTGAGGGAGGGGCACGTGGGCCTCATGCGAGGACTCGCCGCCCATGTTAAATTTGTTTTTTTTATATATATTATTTTTATTTAGTTTTTTTTTTTTTTCATTTTGGTTAAATTGTTAAGATTTTAATTTAAATTCAATGTAAAATTTTAAATGTTTTGATTTGAAATTGATATTAAATTTAAACTATTAAATTTTAATTTAGTGTTAAATTCTAAATATAATTTAATTTAATGTTCAGTTTTAATTTTTAATAAATAGAATATAATTTAAATTACATATAGTTAATTTAGAGTTAAGTTTTATGATTAATTAATTGTATGATTAATTGATCATGTTTTAATTAATTAATTATGTTTTAAATGATTTATAATTAATTTGGTTAAGTTAAATTGGTTAAATTCTTAAGTTAAATTGTTTTAAATTAGTTTAAATTTTTAATTAATTTCATTTAATTAGGTCTGGACCCATGCTAATTTAACCAAATTAATTAAAGTATTTTGTCTTTTTAAATGAGTAAAACAAAAAAAAATGAATTATTAATGGGTTTTGAACCCAAGACCCCCACCAAGCGAAGCGTCTTAAGAAGAACACTAATGCCAACGTGCCCTCATAAGTATTTAAAAGTAAATTATTTTACTTATTTAGATGAATGGTAACACTATCGGTATAAGAGTGGTATTATTATCAAGAAGATACAGTATGAAGATTAAGACTAACTGGCTTATTACCTAACCTAGAGATTCGGAGCCAACTAACTAAGTTGAATCATAATTAGTGAATGCACCGGAAATCAAAGCAAAGGATTATTTAGCGCTAGTAATCTTTGTATCCCGAAGTATAAATTCCGATTGTCCAGGCATCAGGTTCACGAGACCATACACACAACTCATCGAGCCAAGCACCAAGTCCCTCTACTCCATTCCACCAGTCAAAGTCAACGCTAAATCTCAATGCAACAATCGACAACGCCAACACTACGCACCAAGGAAAAGCTCTCGAGTCAAGCATCGGAGGATATTTAGTTATAAGAGAAAAGTTAAAAGGGCTTAGACTAGGACAAGAAGGAAGGAGGTGGCATATGCACTAGGAGAGTAAGCATAGGAAGTGGCGAGTATGGTGCAAGGCTAGCATAGCTATAGGGCAAGGGAACCAATATTTTTTTTTATATAGGGACAAAGAAATCAAGCTTAGACGCTTAATCCTAATCCTAACCTAGCCAATCCCCTAAAGGAGTAATGTCTGTTTACAGACAAGTAAAGAAAACTTACGCCTAACCCTATTTCTAGTTTGAGTAGCACCAATTTGAAACATCCTGGAACTCACCCTAACAACTTTGGTTGATGCAGGTTAAAGAATACAGGATGGTCAAGACTCGAGGGAGTCGAGGCAAGGGAGCATCATCGCAAGCACCGCCAACACTGCCAACGCCACCACCACCATCGCCCGAACTAGCCCTCATACTACTCTCGTTGGAATCCATTAATGAGACTTTAAAAGGGAAACAACCGGCAGGGACTGAAGTGGAACCCCCACCGTCTGGAATGGGTAATCCAGAAGCGTAAAGGGATTCAGGAGGAGGACCTCCACTTGAAGACATCTCGCGAGAATTGCAGAAGATCAAACTTCCAGAGTTTGTCGGGGGTGGTGCCAATGAATGCGTGGAATCATGGTTGGAAGGCATGACAAGGTGTTTTGCCTTAAGGGACTATGCGTCCAACTCAAAGGCAAAGATCGCAATTTTTCAGTTAAGAGACATCACCTTGAACTGGTGGGGAACCTGGAAAGACAACTGCACCTTACCCCAGACATAGTATCTTGGGAACTTTTCGAGGAGAGGTTCCGAAGGAAATATCTACCGGCATACTACGAGGAACAACAGGTAGGGGCATTTCATGCCTTAGTACAGGGAAACAGAACTGTAGAAGAATATGAGATCAGATTTATGGAACTGGTCAAATATGTTTCTTATATGGATAATGATCAACGACAGGCAGAGCACTTCATTTATGGATTGAACCCTAAGATAAGAGCTATGGTGCGGATGTGGAAACTGTCTTTAGTAGTGGAGGTGGTGGAAAATGTGCGTTATGTGGAAGAACACATGAACTTAACCGGGGGTACAAGACCGACATTTCTACATCATCCTGGATTTGTAGGGAAGGCCCCAAGGACATTTTCAAGGGGAGGGAGATCAAGACCACTGCCATATGGTAACAGAGTCGTGCCATGGATAGTAGGTGCATGGATTTCAAATGCAGTGAGTGCATCATCTCGTTCATCGCCAACGGCACAGACAAGTCCAGGACTATCTCAGGGAACAACGAGTAGAGGAAGGGGTTCCAGGGGAAGGAACTCATTTTAGAGGCAGTCACATAACAGTGCACAGGTTCAATCCCGTGTTACCTGTTGGGGGTGCGGAGGACCCCATTACTAGCGTGACTGCCCAGAGTTACAATCAGGGTTCGTGCATAGAGAAGGAAAGGCACTCATGGGGAGAGCAAGTAGCAGTCACCCGATTTATGTAGCGGTTAATAATCGCCAGGCCGAACATCAATCCACGGTGGTGGAGTCATCAGGTACGCTAAATCATATCAATGTCAATATTTTGTTTGATTCTAGTGCGACAAATAGTTTCGTTTTACCATCTGCATTAGAAAAGAGTGGGTTGGCAGCCTAGGAGCACGATGACTTTAAACAAGTCGAGATGGCTTTGGGGGAAAAACAAGTGGTAGGACCTAGTGTTGATAATTATATAGTATACCTGGGAGTGTGCACTACCAGGTTAAAGGTATACGTCACTGCTCTCGGGGCATATGACCTAATCATTGGAATGGATTGGTTAGCAGCTCACCGAGCCATGGTAGATTGTTTTGCAAAGAGGGTGCTTTGTGTCGACGATGAAGGAAGGCTAGTAGAGATCCAAGGTGTATGGAGGAAAGTGTCATTACCATTTATATCCACTATGAAGGTTAAGCGATGCTTGAGACAAGGGTGTCGATTGTATGTAGTGGAAGCGGTGAATGAAAGGAAGGGACCCTCATTGGATCAGTACCCGGTATTGTCAGAATTTCAGGATGTTTTTCCGAACGAGTTACCAGGGTTACCTCTTGAGAGGGAGCTTGATTTTACTATTGAGCTAAAACCTAGTGCAGAACCAATTTCCAAAACTTCGTATCAGATGACAGCGCCGGAACTTTGTGAATTGCAAATGCAGTTGAAAGAGTTACTGGACTTAGGGCTAATAAGGCCCAATGTTTCACCCTGGGGCGCGCTGGTAATTTTTGTAAAGAATAAGGATGGATCCTTATGAATGCGTATAGACTATAGGGACTTGAACTGTGCTATAGTGAAAAATAGGTACCCGATGTCGTGAATAGATGACCTCTTCGATCAGATGAAAGGAGCAGCGGTATTCTCAAAGATTGATTTGCGATCAGGGTATCATCAGTTAAGGATTAAGGAAGGTGATATCCCAAAGACTTCCTCACAAACTCGGTTTGGACATTATGAGTTTGTCGTAGTACCTTTCAGATTGACCAATGCACCAACAGTGTTCATGAGCCTCATGAACGGCGTATTCCGAAAGTAGTTAGACCATTTTTTACAAGTCTTTCTAGATGACATCCTCATCTATTCCAAGAATGAAAGAGAACATCAAGAACACTTGCAAATAGTGTTTTCCTGCCTTAGAGAGAACAAATTGTATGGGAAGTTGTCGAAGTGTTCCTTCTTCTAGAAATAGATCCACTATTTAGGTCATATCATTTCCGGCGAAGGAATCTCTGTGGACCCAGAAAAGGTAAAGGCCATTATGGAGTGGCCAGTGCTGAAAAATGCCCATGAGATGAGAAGCTTCATGGGGCTAGTAGATTATTACTGGATATTTGTGGAAGGGTTCTCAAAAATAGCAAAACCCATCACCACCTTGCAGCGCAAGCGGGTCAGGTATGAATGGACAGTAGAGTGTGATAGTGCATTCATTGAGATTAAGAGGTTACTAACTAGTGCACCAATTCTACGAGTGTCAAATATGGAAAAGGACATCACAGACTGCACAGATGCCTCGAAGCAAGGGTTTGGGGCCGTGCTAATGTAGGATGGAGGAGTGATAGCCTATGCATCAAGGAAGTTGAAGAAACACAAAGAGTTATACGTGACTCATGATTTAGAGTTGGCAGTTTTAATGCTAGCTCTGAAAATTTTGAGGCACTATCTTGTGGGGCGAAACTTTGAGCTCAAAACGGACCATCAAATTTTAAAAAATCTCTTCACTCAAAGAGATCTGAATTCCAGGCAAAGGCGATGGAGCGATTTTATGAGTGAGTACAATTTTGGTATTTCGTACATCAAGGGAAAGGAAAATGTGGTCGCAGATGCCTTGAGTAGGAGACCACGTATCTTCTCCTTGGTAACCTTAAAGGTCAATCTAAGGGAACATGTGTTGACACAACTCTCAGGAGACAGTTGGTATTTAAAGGTTACTTCGAACCTCCAGAGCGGGAGGCAGTTAGATCCAAAGTATGAAGGATATAGTCTGGAAACAGACGGACTGTTAAGATATCGAGGAAGGATGTACATCCCTGAGAATGGGGATATTCGAAGCATCATACTGAAGGAAGCCCATAGAGCACTTTATTCTGTGCATCCGAGTGTGAAGAAGATGTACGCAGATATGAGGAAGCTCTTCTTTTGGGTAGGCATGAAGCGTGATGTAGTCCATTTCGTTGCCAAATGCCTAGAGTGTCAACAAGTGAAAGCCGACCACCATCACCCAGTAGGCCTCCTACAACCACATGATGTTCCTATG
>JZKD02S1674164.1:104039-143892 GCA_000966675.3 Picea glauca
AGCACACAATATCTTCTTGATGTCTACGACATCCCAGTTACCTCAATACTATAGTCATTTGGCTATCACATAGATCATCATCCTGTAGGTTAGTTCACCAATAACACATATTGATCCAGATACATCACAAATTTATATAAGAATCCATATTTACATCCATGCTCAATTAAGAAATGTATTCCTATTTACATCATGCATTGCATCTATTATATATTCACAACATAACTTGAATTGGTATACATGTACCGAACTTACCCATTTTAATTTTCATGTTCAAATAATCAAATAACTATCTTTGTCATGAGCATATATCATATAACATACAAATAGGTCTAGAGGTACACATCTCAATGTCTAACCAAGTCTAACTGACTCCAAACAATGCTAAATTTTGAATTATTAAGATTAGCAAACAATAATGTTCTAACTACCCAAGGTCAAAATATGGGACATTACACTTCGAAGAGGGAAGACAAATTGAAAAGGATATATTAAGCTTGAAAGACAATAGTGAAGTTGAAACAGCCTCATCCTCTAAGAAGAAAATAGAAATCCTTACAAGGTCTCACCCAGCCAAAATCCAACTGGAAACTTTAGACCTGGAAAGCTTGCAAAAATCTTTTCAAAAAATATCAAATCAATTCATTGACTTGAAGAGATCAGCCGAGGAGGCATCTTGAAGCAAAGGGTGTTTTAAACCCCCTTTCAGAAAACCTTTTCCTCCCAATCAGCCAAACCAGACCACTGAAGGTCTCAATTTCTAAAGCTTGCAATACGCTTTACAAACCATTCTTGAAGCACATGATAATTTTGCACCTCTTGAAATTTCAGAAGAAATAGTTGAAGAATAAGTAGCTGAAGAAGAGGATTCATCTCCCAATATCTTCGAAAACTTTTCTGACAGTATCTTTCAAGCAAACTTCAAAACTGTCCACCCTTACAACACGAGAAGCAAAACATAGAGCGAACCACCTTCTGAAATGAGTAATAATGTGCCTCCAAAACATTTGAAACAAGATGAAATAAAACAGAGTTTAGCAGCCCCAGTATTAGAATATGACTTGATTGAAGATCTAAAAAACTTCAGAGCTAATATTTATGTTTACAAGATTTTGAAATTTCCTCTTTGAAATTTCCTCTTATTCTACAGAAAATGCTTCAAAATATCGCAGAAAACAGTAAGAACAGCGATCCCAACAGCAAAAAAACTGCAGAAATCAGTTCTAAAATAGCCCAAAAGATCCCCACTAAAACGATATCTGAACTTCTAGATAAAAGGGATCTAACTGAAAAAATTGTATCAAATGTAGATAAAAAAATTCCAGGGATAACGATGAAAAATCAACAGAATTTTGTTGTTAACACTCGTAAAAATGTCCCGCCTTTCTTATTAACTTTTGAAATTTTCAATAGAAATGTACATAATTGCATGGTGGACTATGTCGCATCATCAAATGTTATGCCTTTGTTTGTTTGCCAAAAAATTAGCGCAGAAGTTCAACTTTCTAGTCTCAAAATCATTCAACTCAATTGGACGAACGTTAAGGTAATCAGTGAACTTAAGAATGTTATGGTTAGGTTATCTTCTAATCCTAAGGTTCACCAAATTATGGACATCATTGTTATTGACATCCCAAAATTCTATGGTTTATTTTTAAGCAGGGACTGGTTCAAGCAACTACATGGTTACTTTACCACAGACTGGTCTCATTTGTGGTTGCCAGAAAACGGGCAGCCAAATAAAATCTGGATAAACCATGAACGCTATGTCAATCATACCATGATAGATCTGAATGATCTTAATGAACCTTTTACTGCATCCACCAACTCATTCGAAATGAAGGGAATGAACACTTTCTTATGTAACTTCATGACCGAACTTTCCCCCTTCATGGATCTCGGGCAACAATCAGAACTCATGGCCTATACTCAGTCACCAGCTTTGCCAAATGTGCCAAACACTGCTAACAAAGCTCAGATATGGTCACTTTACTTCAACATATCCAAATCCAAAGAAGGAGCCAGTGCAGGACGTGTACTCATCGACCCCGCAGGTAATAAAACTTTCATTGCCTGTCGATTGGAGTTCGAGTGCACGAATAACACCGTCGAATATGAATCACTTTTGCAAGGACTTAGGAAAGAAGCAGATATGGACGTAATAAATTTAATGGTATTCGGTGATTCAAAAATCGTGATCAGGCAAGTAAGAAATTCCATACATTTCCTATCACCACATCTGAAAAGTTACCAAGCAGAGGTATGGAGTCTAACACAAAAATTTTCATCATTTAATATAAACTCTATTCCTAGATTAAGTAATTCAGAAGCTGATTTATTGGCTAATGTTGCTTCTAAAATTTTTCCTGTAGAAGGTCTCTCTCTGAATTCATTTTCGATTGAATTATTGTTCAGGCCATCAATCCCGGACAACATCACCAGTTGGAGATTGTTTGACGATGACCAACATATCATCAACTTCTTTCATATTGAGGAAACTTTCCAAGGCGCAATTATTGATGAAGGGACTCACGATGAAAACCTCTACAACTTCATGGTAATATCAAATTCTATATCTTCTGAATCAACGTCCGATCTGGTAAACTCTATTCCCAAATCCTTCATAAGACTGGAAAAAATTTATGATTTGCATGATAAATTTAGAGGGTCGGTTAATTGTAAAATGAACAGCTCTTCCTTGACTCGAGAAATGATAAATATAGGATCTAAATATAATCCTCAAAATATCAATTTGGGAACGGAATGCTCTGAGAAAGAATGATCTACCTTTATAAAATTGTTTAAATAATTCAAGGACATTTTTTCCTGGACATACAATGATTTAAAAACATTTGATCCTATTATAATACAACATATCATCCCAATGAAACCACAAACTCAACCGTTTTAGCAAAAGTTAAGAAATATGCACCCCAAATTGGAACCCGTTGTCAAGAAAGAACTGAATAAATTACTAAATGCAAAGATAATCTTTCTTCTAAGACACACACAATGGGTGTCTAATCTAGTTCCTGTAAGGAAGAAAAGTGGTGAAATTTGACTCCATGTCAACTTTCATAACTTGAACCGGGCCTCAGACAAATATAATTATCATGTTCATTCAATGGAACAAATACTACAACAAGTTTCTGGTTCCGAAATATTATCTCTGCTAGATGGTTTTTCGGGATACAACCAAGTCCTCATGTCTCCCTCGGATCAACTCAAAACCACTTTTAGTACCCCATGGGGAACTTATACTTACAGAAAGATGTATTTTGGGCTTATAAATGCTAGATCCACTTTTTAGAGAGCTATGGACATCTCTTTTTGTGGTCTCTTAAATCAATCAGTAGTGGTCTATCTTGATGATGTTACCTTTTTCTCTAAAAACAAGAAAGATCATTTGTCTCACCTTAGGGATGTCTTAGAACGATGTCACAAATATGGCATATCTCTCAACCCTAAGAAATCAGTCCTTGCAGTTGAGAAAGGAAAATTACTCGGGTTCATAGTGTCCAAATATGGAATGATTATCGATCTTGAAAGAACCCAATATATTGCTAAACTTTCCCCTCCCTCTTCCAAAAACGCTATGTAGTCATTCTTGGGAAAGATTAATTTTGTCAAAAGGTTTGTCCCAAGTTTTTCAGAAATGGAAATATCATTACAAAATTTGATTAAAAAGGATGTTCAATATCGTTGGGGACCACAAGAAATCCAAGATTTTGACTCCATCAGAAAATCCATAATAGAAGCTCCTTCTTTAATGAGTCTCGATTTCTCGCAAGATTCCACTCTGTACACTTTCACCTTCGACCAATCTTATGTTGTTGTACTGACTCAAAAGAACGTTGAAAGCAATGAAATCCCCATTGCCATCATGAGCTCAGTTTTTAAAGGATCTTAACTGAATTACCCAGCTATAGATCAGTAGGTGTATGTTTTTTTCAAAGTAGTGAAACACTTCTGGTTGTATCTACTGAAATCCAGAACTAAATTCATCGTTCCTTACTCTGTTGTGAGAAGCTTACTAGTACAAAAAGAACTAGGAGAAAAACAGGAAAAATGGATGGCATCGTTACAAGAATATGATCTTGAAATAACCCCTTCACAAATTGTTAGAGGTCAAGGCCTATGTAAACTAGTTGTTGATTCAGTTAAAGAACAATAAATTCAAATCAATTCCTTAACTGTAAACCAACATGACAGAAAACAAATCAGTTGTACACAAGTTGTTGCTAATCCTTGGTTTGATAATATTAATTTTTATTTAACACACAGTTATTATCCTCTCCATATTGATCCAAAAAAGAGAAGAGCATTAAGACTAAAATCTGCACCTTTCCAGTTGATAAATGACGCATTATTCCAAAATAATTTTGATAGTGTTCTCATGCATTGTTTGGAAAGGGATGAAACAGAGAAACTACTATCTGAACTTCATACAGGTGAAGCTAGTGGGCACTTCGGTGGAGAAACCACTGCTCAAAAGGTATTAATATTTGGGTACTATTGGCCCATGTTGTTTAAAGACACCCATGCATTATGTCGCAAATGCATAATCTGCCAAAAGGCTATTGGACAAGTGAAAAAGGAAGCATCCCTTTGCAGCTCGTTTCGGTGGATTCACCTTTTCAGCAGTGGGGTCTTGACATCATAGGGCCAATTAACCCCACTTCTTTGCAGCAACATAAATACATCATTACATCAATGGATTATTTTACCAAATGGTCCGAGGTTGCACCTTTGAAAGTGGTAAACACTAATCAGGTAGTATCTTTCCTTAACTCGAATATCATTACTAGATTTTGCATTCTTGAATGTTTGGTCTTCGATAATTCTTCTTACTTATCATCCCTTGATATGAATGCTTTTTCCTTGGAAAAAGGGATCAAATTGAAATATTCTACCAGCTACTACCCCCAAGGAAATGGCCTAACAAAATCAACAAACAAAAATTTGATAAAAATCATCAAGAGGACAGTTTCTAAAAACCACGAAAATTGGAACAATGCGCTATTTAATGCACTTTAGGCTTATAGGGTGACACCAAAAACCTCTGTTGGAAATTCCCCTTTCTTTCTTGTCTATGGAAGAGAAGCGATTCTCCCTCCACATGTTTTTCTTCCCTCTTTACAATTATCGTAGAAAGTTCAAGAAGAGGAATTCCCTCCTCTCGAAAGTAGAATCAATGCCTTGTTCAAACTAGAGGAAGTAAGAGCAAAAGCAAAGAAGAAGTTGGATCAACATCAACAGATTGTGAAAGGTTGGTTTTATTCAAACTCTTCTTTGGATAGAAACTTCGAGGTAGGAGATCTGGTTCTCAAATGGGATAAACCTCACGAGTGAAAAGGTGAACACACCAAGTTCCAAAATCTATGGCTGGGAGCATTTGTAATCGTTGAGGTCCCATCTCTTTCTGTCTACACAATTTAGAGGGACATCCAGACACCTTCCTGGTGAATGGCCAAGCTCTCAAAAAGGTATTTTTTTTAATAATTCTAGATTCACCTCTGTACATATTTTCTTTTAATTTTTCTTTTGTTTTTGGATTTTGGTTCTTTTCATTTTGCTTGTTTTCACTTATTTCGGATTAAAATTATGTCTGTGTCACCTTTTAGTCCATGAAGGGAAACTAGAATGCTTCATCGTGAAGCAACAGTCAAGGTCTTTTCAGAGAATCAATGTTGTAAATCGCCGAAAAGTAGCCTAGCTAAAGAAACTTTTTGTTCGAAGTAGGTTTCCTGGTTTCACTTTATAATCATGAGCAGACATGATCATCATTAAAGTTCTTTACGTTGTCCTTATTTTTAAAGAAAACAAATCAAGTATGCCTTCCCATCCTCAAAAATTTATGCTTATCAGAAAACTATTTTCGGATCATTATGAAGGTCATCAAGAGAAAATTAAGGCTCGAAAATATCAAGTGTTCTGAAAATGGAAATTTTCAACATCACCCCTCTCTTCTGAAGATCATTAAATTTATATCAAATTATAAATAATTTCTAGAGAGTTGTGGGAAGTGTTTGTAAACATATTGAGATACTGAATAGGTCTGCAGACAGCGAGTAAATTCATCCATGATGCCAAGACAACTTTGTCGAGGTACTGAACAGGCATGCTCGCAGTGAAGCAATGTCAGGTTCTAGAAAATTATCAGGTAATAATTTTGATATTAATAGCAAAATGCCCTAGATTTTGAATTGACAATTCTTGGACAGGGTAGAGGCATCAGAGTGGGTTAATTGACATCCCTACCAAGGCTATGGATGCCTACTGGAAGCAGCAGCCCTATCAACAGTATCATATTCATTAGATCAAACATCGTTTCTCTCGTAATTAAAACTTGTCATCAGATTTCCTTTGAACAGAAAGACATCTGAAGCTGGGCTATATAATGTTTTTGGAATTTGATTAGGATGCTTGATTTCCTTTAAATTGTTCTTTAATCTTTAATCATTCTAATCATTCCTAACATGAACTCGTTAGTGATGCAGAGATAATTGTTTCTCCCAGTAAGTTGTCATTGTTGGTATTCCTACATGTTTTTGTTATTTTGAATGACAAATGACACTTCCTATAGCTTCCTACACTTCATCCTATAAATATTACCATTTGGGGGTGATTATTGGATTGTAAAATATGTTTGATTATTCTTTTTATTTTTATCTTGCGTTTTCATGCTTGATTCGTGATTGAAAGCATGAATCAAGCATGGAAACTTAATTTTGTATTATATCCCTATTCAAAACATGGTTTTTAAAGGTTCAATGCACTTACATCTTATTTAATACTTGAATGATTTTTCCTTTTTGAGTTTGTTTGAATGTTGATATAAGACCCATGTTGATTAACATTTGGACTGTAAGCTTATTTATTGAATTCTTTGTAAATCAACTATAATACCAAATATCAATTCACATTTGGTTTGTAAAAACTTATCCATTCCAATCCTTTGCAAATCGAATGTATCCATTACATGACGTGGGAATTAAATGCACCAGAATCGTATCTTGTACTTCATTTTGGTTGGCAGAATGAAGTGACAAGATTCTCATTACGAGTTAAGGGTTTGTCTAGTGTTATGTACTTAAAGATTTCATTACCAGGAGTGTTCAAACTCCATAACTGAGACCTTCATGTGTATGTTGCGATCGTGCATGTGTTCTACCTATTTTGTTTCCATCGTATCTGCTCAAACAGGTTCCTTTTTCTTATGCCATTTAAACCCACGGTTAGTTTGAGTCGCCCTTGTTATAGTCTGGTCATACCCTTAATGGCTCTTGTAGTCTGAATAGATCCCAATGGCTCTCAAGCACTGTTGTCCCATGATGATGCAGTCGAATACTTTAAAGGCTAGGGTTGGGATATTTTCAATAATAATTTCAAAGGGTATAACCTTTGCGTGGCCAAACAATTAGCCCATACGTTTGATGGATGCAGAGCGAAGGTTGGTGACATTCAACTGGAACTGATTGAAGAGTTTTTGAGTGAAGCAACGGGGCTTCCTCTATCCGGTCCGAAGTGGTTTAAAAACTCAAAAATTGACGAAGTGCCCTAGAGTCTTTTCATAACTTCTAGGAAGATTGATTGTTGTGAGAAAGGTATTCATGTTTCCTTGCTTAAGGTTAGGTGGCATGGTCTGTTATCAATTCTTAAACAATTTATTACCTGTAAGGGCCATTATGGCCTAGTTTTTCTTTACCATGTGTGATTGTGTATGCACTTTATAGGCTTCCATTTGACTGTGTTGTTTTATTTTCTAAGAAGTCTGTACAAAATGTCAAAAAGACACAAGAAGCAGAGCCTTGACTCTAGCCTCTTTCACCATGGTTTATTCAAAATGTTGTTGTTTCATCATTTGAAAACCCTGGGTGATGACTGGGATAGGTTCTTAGCCCGAAACGGTTTTTCTATAGAGATTCCTATAGAAACATGTATGATGGATAAGCCTATGACAGAGAAACATTGTGATTTCTCAAATGACCAGCCAGATCATTTGAAGAAAAACCCTCGTCGTGAGGTAATACCCGTTCAGTTTTTACCTGGGAAACATAATGTTGGATCCAAGTCAAATGGAACCCCTCTGCATGAGTTAGTTTTTAGCCTTAAAGCCACTGTACTTTTTGATAGTAAAGACCCACCCAAACAATCAAAACATAAGCAAGCAATGTTAGGGTTTCATAATAAGAAGGTTGGTTGACTCATTTCAAGAATTCTTTGTAATCGATCCAAGCCTCATGTGAGCTCGATCGATTCGATTGATATCCATGAGGATTCAGACTCTGAGATTGAAAGGTTTCTCACAGAGGAAGATCCAGATTGTCACAAACCGGATCTTAATCAACCATTCGACTATGTTATCAATCTCCCACTGTGTCTCAAGGATAGAAAGGGGTTTATTGGTATTAAGCTCAGTCAAGGGCTGACAACAGGTATCGTTGATGTTCTTGCACCCAATTATATTCTCCCTCGATAGATCTCCCCTGATGTGCATTGCAAAGTCTTCTTGCATTGGATTGGGCAGTACTATACTGATATCTCCATTCTCCAAGAAAGAATCAAACCTCTCATAGCTCAAAATGAATCGTTGGCAAAAGAAAACCATGAACTCAAGGCAAATGAACAGAGACAAGCCAAGCATCTTAAAAACACAGGCAACATTGTGATAAAGAATGTAGATAGTGTGAAGTCCATAATAAATTCCGATATATCTTTATCCTTGTTTAGTTATTAGTTAAATGATAAGATAATTTTTATTACAACCATGTTATTTTTGAAAATCAAATCGTTTAAACTTGGATTTCTTTTACAAAGATAAGTCTGGCTACAGAATCGTGAGATTTTCTAACCAAGTCATTTTCATATAAAATTTATTAATTGTTTGTTGATAAAATACCTAACTTGTTCCTATTTCATTTTTCAGGTCATGGTATATCTAATGTTGATCTTATGGGATGGAACATGCTTGATCTAGCTTATTAGTATCTCTTTTGGTTTATTTTGTAAATAGGAAAAAACTTTCATAAATTTTGAAGATATAGTTTGATCATGAGTGGCTCTAGGCCCTCTATATTTGCAATGTTTTGATCTTATGAGATATGATCCTATCTTAGAAGATAGGAAGTTTAGATTTCAAAAAAACTCTTTAAATACTCTATATTTTGTAAAGGAAAGGAATCTTGGCCTATAACCAATTATGAAGGAATGATTTTCGAGACTTATGGAATAGCGTGCAACTTTCGTCTTTAGTCCATTGCAAATGTTGTTTCATTACTATTTTTGATTATATAATATTGATATATTGATATGTCATGTAGCTTTAGACTCTTGATATGTTATGCTTTAGGATATCTATTTTATAATATTGTTCATGACTTGGTGTTCTATATATTGAGACTGTGATCATTTCTTCAATTTGAATATTAGGATTTCTCTTTGATATTTAAACGAACAATGAAATGAATGTGTTACACTCAGATTTACCTCATTGTAATCATTTACGATTATAAGATCACATGATTAATTTGGGTTTCCTATTCTATTATTAAACTTTGGTTACCAGTACAGGTTATGAATTTGTTCAAAACATTTGTACTATAAGTCTATTGCAGATTTACCTCATAGGCGTGGTAGTTGGATGCTCTTTATTCACACAGAATCCCGAATACATTTCACAAACTAACATCAGGTTAGCTTCCTTGTGTTTCTAATTTCTGGCATTTATGCATTAGTGAAACCAGAAAGCTTAGATTAGCTTTGACTATCTGTACATCTGTGTTTCGTAGTTTAATTAATTCAAGTTCTTTTAGATTTATAGAAAGAAAACAAAAAAAATTAAATGTGATTTCTTTATCTTCTTCTCAAGAACAATTATTTTTACATTGATTTCGTAAGTTTCTAGTAAAACTTGCAAACTATAAATGTTGTTCATAAGTGAGATTTTTTATGTTTTCTTTTTCTGTTTAAACACATTTACAATAGTTATATCAGAGTATGTATATATATAGTATAGTTTTTAACATTAGTTAATTATCTCTTTGTCTTTATTTTAGGATTTTTGATTGGCTAATGGAGCCATTAAACCCGTCAGAACAAATTACACCAAACAACTTGGGTTACTTGGACAACCCCAGACCAGACTTGTTCTTCCAGTTGACGGACAGACAATTTGGCCCGTCAACACTACTTCAATGGTATTTTAAAATTGGACATATAAATTTAATATTTTTTGTTTTTGTAGGTGATGGCCCCTCACAACAGCCTCCATGTCATGGGTATGATACTAGATGTGATCGGTGTGAAAGGACTGAAGAAACATAAACTATTGAAGAGAACCCAGTAAACGAAGACATGGAGATGGATGAATTACTTAAGAACTGGAAAACACAAAAGAGGACTAAAAGAAATTGATGATGTGTAATAATTTTATAAGACAATTAGATGTACATTATATAGTTGAACATGTAATTATGCATATAATTCATTGATAGTATGGGTACTTTTTCATCTGATAATATATACAAGGATATGTATATAGCTTGTATATATCTGTGAATGTAATTTGAGTATACACTTAATGATAATTTCATCTTCTCTTAGTCTTCATATATATATTGATTCAATACTCCTTGGTTTTATTGGTTCTATTGGCCTTGATATACAATTTCTGCATCAATTTGTGGCTCCATGGATATCATCCTTAGTATTTGAAGGTATTGGTAAACGTGAAATTTAAGATATTGAATTGTTCAAGTTTGGATTTAAATTTTACATGCTTGTTTGTGTGAGACCGCCTTGTTTGTGGGTTTCAAGAGTTCCAAACTTTTTTCATCTTATTCATTTGAATATGTACATAGTATCTATAAGGACAATGAAATAATTATATATTTTTTATGATTAATATGTATCAAAGATTCTAATGGTGGGAATTCAAATGGCCTAAGAGTGCAACTTGTAGCCTAATGGGTAAAATAATCTCCCTATTAAAAATGACACCTTACTAATAATAAAAACAATGGTTAGATTAATTGTTCATTTATTATGTCAACCCAAGGATATAAGATCTTGGGGGATGATGTGCATTGTTTGTGTGGAATTTATATTTAGATTTTCTTCTTTAGATTCAGTTTGTCGTGCTTGTGATGAATATTATAGATAGTTTCACCATTGACAAGTATCACATTCTGCCTCAAATTTGTGGATTTCCTTCATGCCTTTCCAAAAGAAAGAATGCTTAATCCTATCATATGTTTTCTGAAAGCCATAATGAACCACCATAGGAGAGGAGTGTAATTCAAATAACACTTTGGATTTAAATGAGGAATTCCAAACTAGATAAATATTCCCTTTATAGTATATATCATCATTATTTACACCACAATCGCATAGAAATCCATAACACGGTGACACATTATTTACTTTGGAAACCCAAATGGGAAAAACACCATTTAATTGACTTTGATTAATCCTTTATTTCTTGATAATTTTGAAGGTTACAAATCCTTCTATTTCTTTGGCTCATTCTTAGTATTCACATGGGAATTTGGACAACATTTCCTCTTAGTCTCAGCCAAAGAACCCATACAAAATAGTTGAGCATGAATGTATTGAAGGATGACAATACTAGGGGTTCAACTAGAAGGCTAGTTGTCCCCCAACTCCAGAACTTACCCCAAGCCTAGCATTGGCCTTCTCCTTTGTCTTTTCCAATTAATATTTTTAGTATGGTTCTCATTTTTATTTTTATTTTTCTCCATGCTTAAATTGGGAATATAATATTAGATCATGGGTGCGGACACCAACTGGCATAGCATGGGTCCCTTCATGCCATCAACCCTGTCTCCTAAATTGTCAATAGTCATGATCCTTGCTTCTACAGCTACAATTATTCATGTATTGAACCTGATAACATCTGAACCGATAACCAATATTTTTTGTGGATCCAATTTAGATCAATTATCACTAGGGAAGGTGTTGGTGAAGGAAAGGCTAGTGATAGAAGTTTCTTAGTTTAGATGTTTTTGACATATAATTCACCTATTGACTTGTTTAGAGGTGAATATGGTTAATTATAATAATAAGATGAAGGGGAACCTGGGTAGTGTTTACCTAATGTGAGTTGGTCAATAGTGATGATGTAAGCCTCATGGGGGAATGCATCACCAAAAAATGATAGAGATGATGACATTAATAGCATGTATGTAATCATGGTTGAGAAGGATGTTGTAGTATAAGGTTATTGTCAATATGTTAAGAAAAATTCCTTCATATTCAGATGGTCACCCATCAAATGATTATTTGTAGCTCATGAATTCCCTAATAGTGGGGTAGTCTAACATAAGGGGTAGTCTAACACTATTGGATTTATTACACTATTATCTCTACATGTGGCCATGGCTCGTGTATCATTATTACTAATTGTAATTATGGCTAGAGTCATATTATTTATACTTGTATTGTATTAAAAGGTGTGATTAAGGTTGACCTAGTCAAACTTGATATGTGGGCTCAATAATTATCTTGGGGTGTCAGTTCTTGTTTTGTGGGAACCAGATCTACAAAATCATATCCTCTTTGTATTTTAAGATATAACGTGATAATACAAGAAAGACCCGGTGTCTTGTGCTTGGGATATGGACCCTAGGTAACAAATAGAACTTGAAAATGGATAAAGAAAATGTGAAAAAACCACCAAACAACAGTGTTATTAGTCAAGGACAGATCTGATGTATATGTAAAAACCATATGAAATGCTCAACAACGACACATCCATAAACTTCTTGCACCCACATAAGACATAAAAGATGATATTAGAGTAAGAGATATAACCTTATATTGAATGATCAACCCCTTAAGCTAACTCCTTTAGAAGGGGCACAAGCTATCTCAGTTATTATTATTATTTTAAATAAATATATGTCTGTTGGGTCATATCAGGAGTACAAATTCTCTTTGAAAATTCATCAAAGTTGAAATTCTTATAGTGACTTCCTTTCATTATGAAGAGCATGAATAATAATGTTGCTAAGTGACAGTCTGAAGAACATTCATTCTTAACCACTTTATCAAGAACCCTACAGGCCTCTTCAATGTTTATTAATTCTTGAAAATACAATCCATTAATGTAGTAAACGTTACAACATTAGGATTGTATCCCTTGGACACAATCTCATCCAAAAAATTGTAAGCTTCCTCCCACCTACCTTCTTCACTACTTCAGTTTTTCTTCCTACAATTGCATGTGAACCAAATGATTTACAACACCCATCTCTTTTAAGATTCTACCCAATATTAGACTGTCTATACAAACCCAAATGTCAACAATAATCATCGATCCAAGGAGTTAAAAATTCATTTTCACATAAAGACATTGGTATTCTATAGCATTGGCACAATTTAATAGATAAACAAAATATCCTCTTCTTGAATATGCATCCTCTCTACAAAGATCAATTCATGCTAGTATCACATAGTTTTCATAACTTGAAAGAGAGAGATACCTCCATTTTTTATTTTATTTTTATAACTTGGGACTTGAAAAGAAGTATAGTTTAGTAAATAAAGGTGAATGCCTTCAGAATTTGTCGATGTTCTTGGTGATTATTTACATATAATATCTATTGTTCATGAGGAATATAATGTCTCACTTGGATTGAATTTTAGAGAGTTATTATTGTTGACTACATCACCTTAGCATGATCTTTAGTAAGAATGTCAAATCTTCATAGTCATCTCGTTCAACACCCATATGGTGTCTTAGAAATTAAAACTCTTAGTGGAAACCGCAAGACAAATAAGTGGAACAAAAATTCCACAAGTGACAACAAGCTTTGCCTACAATTTTTTCAAACCATTGTAGCACATCTCTGCAAAATCCAATAATGGATATTGTTGGCACATTGGCAGACCCAGGGTTCAATGCTACAAGATAGCACCAACAAAACCCTAACTACCAGGCCTTTTGACAACACCTGCAAAGCAGATGAAGTCTCACTTGAGGTAGAGGCAGGGGTGGTTGCAGGACTCATGTGTATACAACCTTAGCTGGGACACATATATGTGATTATACTACTTAATAAAGTGTTCAACACCTTTAGTTCTTTAACATGCAATCATTATCTACTTCGTTGGTAAAACAGAGCTTCGTATCCTTCAGAGAGATATTACCATATTTAATCACTTAGCATCAACAGATTATCCAGATGTAACAGATCAAGAACTTAGCACATACATATAGATCAGATCTAACAATCTAAGCATCATTATCACTAAGCATCATCATATCTATCTATCAAGCACTTAGCATATAACATATGAACATACAAAGATAAAGCACAAAACAAGATGACACAGTGATGCAGGAGCATCTCTCCACATCAACAACGTGATAGCCATCCATCACATTCAACACACATTAATGGAGAAAGGGAGATGCGCAACACTCTCAATTTTAAAATTTGAAATGGAATAAATGGTTGTAAGGATGATAAATGTCAGACCACACATTTGTACAGATAGTGGTTAGGGTTGCCTTAAATGGTTACATGTAGCAGCTCCAGGTCGTAGTCAGGCCTGTACATTCATTTATGGAATGAACTCATAGAGGTATGGAGCCGCTCTATGATAGTGATAGCTCAGATATGGTGATGAGGATAAGCTCATGGGAACCCTTGTTTCTTAGAAGGGATGATAAGACTCATAGGGGAGAGTTAGAAGAGGAGAGACCAGAGTAGAGAGGTCTCAAGGGAGAGAACCGAGACTCTGTAGCAGCCCAATTTTTGTAAAACACATTTGTATAGACATTTTGAGATTAATAAAAACCATTTTTTCCTACCGATGAATTGTCTGTGTGTTTTTATGCATTTGAATGTCATTTGTATGATGTAGATATAGGTGATAGATATATTTTTCTATCTGTTTGTGAGTTTGTCGATTTCAATCTGGGTTCTTTTAGGTTGTGCAAGGTGTGCACAACAGACCAAGAGAAGTTCTGTAGCCAGCCCAAGGAGTGTGCATTCTGAATCTCTCTACTGAGATCATAAGAGAATGTGTCAGGTGGGCACACCAGAAGAATTCACAACTCAATGCAGAGACTCAAGGTTGTTGAACACCAAGTGAGCATTGAGCGAGTGCAACGAGTGCACAAGAAGAAATCTTTGTCAAGTTTGAAGGGGAAAACTGAGTTACTGAACACTCTGTGAGGAAAATCTCTACAAGGTGTCCATTGAGCCATGAGAACGTCAAAAGGATGAGAAACATTTTCTTTGCAAGAGAATACTTCAGATCTGAGTTATTCAAGATCCTTGAACACAAGGTGTGCATAGAAGGTTGAATCCTCAAAATAACGAAAGCTCAGGAGGAGTAGAATGGAGTTTCATGTAGAGAGAAGAAGAAAGGAGGGAAGGTCGAGACCTTCAAAGTGTGGAAATCCTCTAAGGCAAGGAAGGCACGAAGCTCAGGAGGAGGAGCACAACTATCATTGGATCAACGTTGGGAGGAAAGATCTGGATTGTTGAATCTACATCCAGGTACACAAGAGAGAGAAAAAGGGAAGAACAGATATGAACCATCAGATTTAGCACAGATAACCGATAACTATTGGATCAAGCGAAGTTGCATGGAGGATAATGGTGGGACCATTCAAATCTAAAAGCATAGGAGATTATATCTAGGCCATCAGAGCGAGCGCAAAGGATCGATAGTCATAGGATCTTGAAGAAGGTGCACAAGGTTTAACCCTCATATAAGTTGAGGAGAGAGGACTCGTCAAAGTCCCGAAAGCATCGAGACCATCCATCAGAGAGAACACATGGCAAAGATCCACACAAAATTGGGAATCGGGGAATGGAAGAGCAGAGGAGACTGCACTCCATACCCACGATGCGTGAAATCCTGAAATCGTGAGGAGGACCATCCAACAGTCCATTTTGGAGGACACATGGCGAATATACGGAAGCCATCAGGGTTTCACAACTTAGGAGCATAAGGGTGGCAAATAACGAGGATTCATGATCGCCAAAATCACAAAATCATACCATCCATCGGATCTGAGGTGACAGGTGTCAAAGATATACACCCATCAAAGATTTGGGCACCAGGAAATTAGAGGGGAAGACTTCCCCGAAAATTGTGAAAGGAGATTTCCCGAAATAAGTCAGGAGTGTCCATTCAACTAATTCGTGGCAGAGGTCCACATAAGTTGGAGGTTTATAAGGGAAAGATCTAACATCATCATGGTCATCCATCAGAAAGGACAAGTGGAGAGAGTTCAACATTTCGTTGACTAGCTACTGAAGAAAGTCAATAGAGGGAGCTGTGAGAACTCACGACAGGCGAAATCGCGATTTGATAACAACCGTTGATCAAGAGGAATCTGGGCCATTGATCTCTCAAGGAGGGATTTCATTGTTTCGTGGACCAAGAAACTGAGAGGGAGAATCTTTCGACTCTCATATGAAAAATCCTAAAAGGGTCAACACGGTTGATCCAAGGGAAGATCTGGACTGTTGAGCATCCAAGGAGGAAATTCGGGGTTTCGGAAACTGAAAGATCAGGGAACAAAGGCCTTCGACTTCACAAGTCACGAAGTCCTGAAACACCTTAGGACTTAGCCCTAAGTCATGGAAGAAAGGTCACATGGTGAGAAGCGAAGGGAGGCACTATCCCATGGATCGACATTTCAACATCCGGGGGTTCAACGGAGAAGGAGTCATGAGACGTGGAGTCTCAACTTGCGAAACTGGGAAATGATCATGGTCATCAATCAAGGAGGACGTAGGACTGTTAGATGTAGTCTAGAGAAGGATCGGGATTTGGGGTTTTGGGGATTGTAATGTTGGGTTTACATTGCACCCACACCCACGAAATTGTGAAATGCGAAATAACCTTTGGGGTGTAGGCCATGTTCATAGCATTGTGGTCGCATGAAGGAAGGGTCACATGCCGAAGATTGGGGAGGAGCTAGTTGTGGAGCTAGGCCCCATTTCGGGGTTCAACATTTCAAAGGACAGGGAGTCGGGGAGATCTCGCACATAGAAATCCCAAAACGCGAAAGTCATGCAGCCTAAAGCCTTGGGTCATAGACTAGGGTCACGACAGAGAAAGGGGTTGATCGTGAAAGGAACCAGCATTGTGTTGGGGTGTTGGTTCAAAAAGAAGAGGAGCGTTGAAAAGGTGATGTGCACGCAGGGCTTCTCAAAGCCTATGTCAGGGACAAAGGGACCTGTGGATTTGTTCAAGAGGTTCCAACAGGGAACTAGAGAGCCATTTCGGCTTAGGAAAGAGAATTATCGAGTGACCAGGAGGTTGTGGACCCTGCTGAGGTAGGGGGTCTGCATCATTTGGTATCAAAGTGAATATTTTAGCCTGTAGATTTTAGGTGAAAGAGAAAAAGAGGGGAAAGCCGATATTTGTTTGCAAACAACAGGCAAAGGGTAAGACAGTGAAGGAGGAATTATGGTAACATCAAGTGGTATCAGAAGGAATGGTTTGTCTATAGACTGCAGGTGAAAGACACAGGGTATTGATGCTTTGTCATGATTTTTTGCAGGTGTGCAATAGTCAATATATAGCCAGGTGAGTTGTAAAAGGAGATGGAGATGCTCTCAGGCATAGAGTGATCCATAAGTTTTCCAAGAGGGTAGACAAAAGGTAAATATGGCTACTGAAGGCCATGAACATGGTCAAAGAGGAGACCACCACCAAAAAATCAAGGCATAGATTGACAAAGAACCCACTGAGATAAGAGAGAGAATGGAACAACTGACATTGAAGATGCATCAAGAGGCGAAAGTACATTGGAGGTACAAATGGCCTCTGAACAGGAAAGCCAAATGGCATGTTCAAAAGTTTTTGGCCATAGGGAAGCAACAAGACTTGAGGAAGTGACTGAGGCATGCTGAAAACCTCAGTGACACAGTGACACAGAGTTGGTTTGCATCTGTGAGCCAGAAGTTGGAGAAACCCTCAGTGATGAGGAAGAGAGATCAATTTCAGATCTCATGAACTTCCAGGAGGGCAGAGATGAATTTTCCAATTGCCAGGTGGGCAATCAAATGAGATCATTGGAGGATCTCATAGAATTTCAGGAGGACAACAAAGTAAATTCATATTGCTAGGAGGGAAATGGTATGAGATTAGTTGAGGATCTCATAAACTTCCAGGTGGGCAGAAGTGAACTTTCGAGTTGCCAGGTGGGAAATGGGAAGAGATTATCATAAGGTCTTGCACACTTCCATGGGGGTAGTGAAGAAAGTCCAAATTGCCAAGTGGGAAATGAGATGGGACCAGTCGGTCTCATAGACTGCCAGGTGGGCAGCAAAAAATTCCCAGGATGCCAAGTGGGCAAGGGGGAAAAGATGAGGCTATGTGAAAGTCTCATGAACTCAAAAGAGAGTTTGGATAAGCAAGGAGTGTTAATGGGAGAGGATCAGAAAAGCATTATGATTATTGGAGGAATAGAGGTATTCCTACCATATAGCCCAGTTGAGGCAAGAGTTTGTGTTGCAGATGCAGCAAAAACAACAGCAGGAGGACAGCCAACAAAGACTGTCAAAGAAGGGGAAAATAGGGAGAAGACATTGATGTTTTCCCCAGCAGAAGGAAAAGATCAGTCAAAAGAAAGGCTCAAAACTTTCAGCCAGGAAGTTGAAACAGAGATGACTATAGTACTGGAGCCTGCAGCAAAAGAGGAAGAAGACAGCATGGATTTTGTTGATCTGTATCAAGAATTGGAAGCCCTGGAGAGAAGGGTGATGGTCCAAAGATTGCACATCCAACAGGATAAGTTGGAGACAGGTAGAGGAGCATACCATCCTAGGGAGAAGCTGGAAGAAGCTGAAAGTATGCCAGCAGGAGAAATGGAAGTAGCAGAACTGTCAGGGGAAGGAGCTAAGTAGCGACTCAATGGTAAGACTGCAAAACTAGAATCTACAGTAGAGTGGCTTCTTAGTGCTAGAAAGGGAGATAAAAATAGCAGGTGAGATCAGACAGATCTTCCCACTCATAAGGAGGAGGAAATGCAGCCGAGAAGACTGCATGAGGAAAGCTATCCACTGGAGTAGTTGGACGAGGTAATTGAAAAGATAAGAAGGTTGATGTTGAGTTTAATGCAAGAAGCAGTCAGTGAGGAGAAGCTGAGCAGAGGAGAGCCTGCCATAGTAGTAGGGAAGAAGAAAAAATAGCAGCATAGTTGGAGAGGAGCAAGAAGACAACTCCAAGGCAAAATTTGGGATCCAGGTGGATTTCAATACTGGAGAAGGGGAACTCATGAGCAGGAGCTCACGCTTTTTCCAGCAGAGGAGTATGATGCAGGATCATATCACCATGTCAACAACACGCTAGCCATCCAACACATTCAGCATGCATTATTGGAGAAAGGGAGATGCGCAACCCTCTCAATTTTAAAATTTGAAATGTAATAAATGGTTGTAAGGATGATAAATGCCAGACTATGCATTAGTATAGGTAGTGGTTAGGGTTGCCTTAAATGGTTACCTGTAGCAGGTCCAGGTCGTAGTCAGGCCTGGACATTCATTTATGGAATGAAGTCATAGAGGTCTGGAGTCGCTCTGTGATAGCAATAACTCAGAGACGGTGATGAGGATAATATCATGGGAGCCCTCATTTCTTAGAAGGGATGATAGGACTCAGAGGGGAGAGTTAGAAGAGGAGAGACTAGAGTAGAGAGGTCTCAAGGGAGAGAACTGAGACTCTGTAGCACCCTAGTTTTTGTAAAATACATTTGTATAGACATTTTGAGATTAATACAAATCATTTTTTCCAACCCATGAATTGTTTGTGTGTTTTTATGCATTTGAATGTCATTTGTATAATGTAGATATAGGTGATAGATAGATTCTTCTATCTGTTTGTGAGTTTTTCGATTTCAGACTGGGTTCTTTTAGGCTGTGCAAGGTGTGCACAAAAAAATAAGAGAATTTATGTAGCCAGCGCAAGGAGTGAGCATTCTAAATCTCTCTACTGAGATCAGAAGAGAATGTGCCAGGTGGGAACACCAGAAGAATTCACAACTCAAGGAGGATCCTCAAGGTTGTTGAACACCTTGGAGAAGGAATTGTGTAGAGGGAGGCACAGAGAGAGAAGAGACAAAATATATAAATATTATGTAGAATCTCTTCCAGGTGAGCATTGAGTGAGTGCAATGAGTGCACGGGAAGAACTCTTTGTCAAGTTTGAAGGGGAAAACTAAGTTACCGAACACTCTGTGAGGAAAATCTCCACAAGGTGTGCATTGATCTAGGATAAAGTAAAAAGGGCGAGAAGCATTTTCTTTGCAAGAGAATACTTCGGATCTGAGTTATTCAAGATCCTCGAATGCAAGGTGTGCATAGAAGGTCAAATCCTCAAAAGAATGAAATCTCAGGAGGAGTAGCGTGGAGTTGCATGCAGAGCGCAGGAGAAAGGATGGAAGGTTGAGACCTTTGAAGTGCGAAAATCCTCTAAGGTGAGGAAGGAGCGAAGCTCGAGAGGAGGAGCACAAATTTCATTGGATCAGTGCTGGGAGGAAAGATATGGACCATTGAATCTACGTCCAGGGACGCAAGACAATGCACAATGGAAGAATAGATATGAACCATCAGATCTAGCACAGATAGTCGATAACTGTTGGATCAAGTGAAGTTGCATGGAGGATAACGGCAGGACCATTCAACTCTAAAAGCATAGGAGATTAGATTTGGGCCGTCAAAGCGATCATAGAGGACCGATAGTCATTGGATCTGGAAGAAGGTGCACGAGGTTTAACCCTCATATAAGCAGAGGATAGAGGACTTGTCAAAGTCTCGAAAGCATCGAGACCATCCATCGGAGCGAACACATTGCAGAGATCCACACAAAGTCAGGAACCAGGGAATGAAAGAGTAGAGGAGACTACACTCCATACCCGCAATGCAAAAAATCCTGAAATCATAAGGAGGACCATCCAGCCATCCATTTTTGAGGACACATGGTGAAGATTCGGAAGCCATCGGGGTTTCAGAACTTAGGTGCATAAGGGTGGCGAATAACGAGGATTCACGATTGTTGAAATCGTGAAATCATTCTAGCCATCAGATCTAGGGTGACAAGTGTTGGAGATCTACACTCATCGGAGATTTGGGCACCGGGAAATTAGAGGGGAAGACTTCCCCAAAAATCGTGAAAGGAGATTTCCCAAAATAAGTTAGGAGCATCCATTCAACTGACGCATGGCATAGGTCCACATAAGTTGGAGGTTTAGAAGGGAAAGAGTTGACATCATTGTGGTCATCCATCAGAAAGAGCATGTGGCAAGATTTCAACATTTCGTTGACTCACTACTGAAGAAAGTCAATGGAGGGAGCTGCGAGAACTCGCGACAGGCGAAATCGCGATTTGATCGCAACCGTTGATCAAGAGGAATCTGGGTCGTTGATCTCTCAATGAGGGATTTCGGTGTTTCATGGACCGGGAAAATGAGAGGGAGAATATTTTGACTCTCATACAAAAAATCTCGAAAGGGTCAGCACCATTGATCCAGGGGAAGATCTGGACCGTTGAGCATCCAAGGAGGAACTTTGGGGTTTTGGGAACCGGAAGATCTGATAAATTAGAAACAAGAACAACAACAATTGATAAAATATAGACAAGAACAACAACATGGTGGAAAAGGCTCACAAGACAACCCTAAATTATTCACTCCAATGTTACTTATTTATAGTACAATGGGTGATGTCACCTCATAGAGAGATTTGCTCTAGATCCTAAAATCATGCATGATGACTAGGCTAGGCAATCTTAACTAACTCATTAGTCATCACTTGAGGATATATTACTAATATCCTAATTGAATAATACAAATATAGGTGACAATTTTGACTTAGTGATTGGAAAAGGTAAGTCATAGGCTAACAATCCCCCCCTCAATCACAAGTCCAATCAATAATACCGGCAATAAAGCATAAACTGGTATCAATTCCAAGTCTTCATACTGAAACTCTTGAGTTGAGCCTCAATGAAGAACTGCCTGAAAAACCGCCAATCTAGATGCTGAACATGTTCATTTGAAATGAACTGGAAGAGAGCTGAGATATGGAAGTGAACAACTGCAATATCTGAACATTCCCTGATTGCTTGACAATTTGATCATTTTGCCAAGTATTTTAGCTAGAAGAATATGATGTCTTCTACTAATTAGTGAACATGTAGTATCACCACTCTACTATCAGTGTATCACTAAAAGTGCTCTCTGAATATGTGGTTAGGGATGACCACTAACCAATTGATACCATGTATCTGATGGTTTTTTGGATAATCACTAACCAATATTAACACTTTTAGATGTCCAACAACATCCCAATATATCATGTGTATGATTCAATTGCAAGTCATTGAACCATAATCTTGCCAAAGTATGCCATCTCTAGAAAATATCACTATGTAATCATGTGAGCCAGGATGCATGTAAATTGTTTGCTTAATGTAAACTCCAATCTGATGAGAGAGAACCAAGAAAAGTGAATCAGCTTCTAGTCTGACACATCCCTGAAAAATGCCTGACAACTCAATCAAATACCAAGCTGCAATGCAGAAGGATCCTATTGTCCTCTGCTAGGTCGAATGACCATCTATGTGAACCAAATGTCCACATCATTGCTCTCAAAATCAAAATCTATATGATTCAACTTAAACTTATTGAACCATAATTTTGCTAAAGTATGTCATCTATAGACCGCAGTTGCCCATTTGGAAAATTTCATGCCCATCTGACATACTTGTTGTCGAAAATCTGTTTGACAACCATCTTCAATTCCATCATCAATTCCCCCCTTTTTTCAGCTGAAAGGAGAGACCATAAGTGGTTTCATGAACCATCATCACTGGAATTTTGAACTCCCCCCTTAATGTGCATGAGATTTACATCATTGTACTCCCCCCTTCTAGGCTCAAGAGAGTACCATACTTGTTTCATTTGAGTACAACACAAAGTGGGCATGCAGAAAAAACCACATGTTATCTCATCCCATGAGGGCCATGCTCGAAATCTATGCCATAAGGTGACCACTTATGTGAGGTACAAAAATGTTATGTGATACAAGATTGGTCTTTACTCGAGATTGAATTCTACGGTAAGACTTATATAATCGATTGGTTGTTGATGACCATTTCCAAGGATCAATCCACTCATAGTGAATCTTCAATATTGCAGGTTTCTTCAGTGTTGAACATCTGTCTGAAGAATGGTTATGCTTACCACAATGATGGAAAGGATGGAGATCAAAACATTGATTCTCCTTGTGACCAACTCGATTACAATGTTGGCACTTATCATTCTGATGATGAACTTGAACAGGTGAAGTTCAAGCTTCTTGAAGGAATCCAACACTTTGGAACTTAATTGGTCTGGAATAATTAGGAATATGAAAGGTAACTTCCTTGTCATATCCAAGTCCTATTCTATTCTTGTTGCAGATGATTTCTTCCCAAGGTCTGATGATGGGCTTTGAAAGAGTATTATGAACATGTTGCTTTGAAATCCATGGAAGTGGATTTACTGCATGTTGATGTATCAATGAAAGGTTTTCTTCACTGAAATCAAAAGAAAACTCTTGAATTGTAGGTTCATGAATAAATTCAACTTCGTCTGAAACTGATTCTGAAGTTGTATCACTGTGTTGTTCCTTCATTGACTATTGATCAAAAGCGTCATCATCATTAGCATCATAGAGAGGGTTGTGCTGAACAAAAACTAGTTCATAACACTTCACTTGCTATTGATTTTTGAGATCAATCAACTCATCATTCAATAGTTGGGATAGATATTGAATAAGTCTAACTTTAGCTTGCATCACTTGCAAACAAGTTAGCACTGATTGAAGAGTTTCTTTGTTCAATGTCATTGTGTTGTCTTCAGTGATGTTTATTAGAGTGTTCAGTAACTCTAATAATTCTTGACTTCACGCCATTTCAAAAACACTAAATGAGGTCTCCTTGTGAAGGTAGATCCTGATTACAATTTGAATTGACACAAGAAGGTTTATTTGCAACTCGCTCACTTGAATCGCTCACTTGTACTTCATGCTCGCTTTCTATTCATGCTCATTTGAACTTGCCTTGCTTAAACTTGCTTCCAGGAAGTTGAGAATGTCAGTTACCACTGAAAATGCATCCCAAAGACTTGATGTTTACAATGATTTGAGTTTCAAGTACTCATCCTTGTCAATTACGACTCAAAATGACTCTTGGGTGTCGGGCTCATCCAAAAATGCACCTTATGACAAATTCAATTCAACTCAACTTGATTTTAAAAAGACAAGTAAACCTACAAAGGGACAATTTGCAAGTTACAATAAATCCTGATTAAGTAATCTTACAGCAAACATTGTTTGCAAGTTACAATTTAACTTCAAATGCTCCATGATGTGTTGAGTTCGAAAAATTTGATTTGTCCATTACTGATGTGGTTAATGACTTGATTGCTTCAATACGATTCTTGATTGAGTTCTTTGATTGCTTGTACTTCACTAGTGTTAATTGTGTGCTTGAATTAACTTGTTTGGAAGGCCATGTGTGTATTGTCGTATGATAAAATGTAAGTGTAGTTATGTCAAAACTAGACATAAAAGACTACATAAAGAAACCATGAAAAAAATCACCAGTGCACACTATACAAAATGTACCTAAGATCCCCTTATTCAATTTCGAGCGGATCTAGGACACAATCACCACACCAAAAATAATAATTTTATTAATAAAAATGTTGCATGAAGCTTTCAACTAAGCTTCATTTCTCCTCATTCTACAAAATTCTCCATCCCAGAAGTGCAAACAATTTTTACAATTACCATTCTCTCTCCAAATGTCCCAACTCTTCCAAATCCCAAAGAATTTAAAATTGAGAGACCAAATCCTTGAATGCAAAATTAAACTAACATCAAATCTTCCTCTTTCACAAATTTTAGAAGATTAATATGTCACTTTTTCTTATCACTCCCAAAAAGAATATTTTAATAAAATATTCTTCATATACTACTCCAATCACTCCAATAGCTTTCAGTAGATTCTTTGATTTGCTCTTTTCCATTAATTTACATTTTAAAAATCCTTTGAATTTAACACTTTGGTTTCTAAATCTCGATTCTATGATCATAACTGAATAATTCAATGCCGAATTTATTTTGGAACACTGAAATGTTGTACCTGTGTGTACGACGAATTGATGCGACCATGAATAAACAAATAAGAAGTTCACTTTCCACAATTGCCGCAAATTTTACAATCAATTCCAAAACCGGGAACTCATAGCTTTGCGAAGCATGCCTTCAGTGTTGAGATCGAAGGCATCCTTTGCAAAAATATCACCACCATCATTTTCTGCAAAATTCATGTAAATCAAGCTCGGCATAATCTCAACGATCTTTTCCCGCATTTTCAACGAGTCAATACACGCAACTGACAATTGTTCTCTGGGAGCTCCACACTTCCACGCACACACGCAACAGCCAATCACCCTCCACATTCACCACACCAGTCCACGCTGCAATCTCCTTCACCATACTCCTTTACACAACCTCTGACCAGGAATCGATCTTTGGAACAATGGATTTTCTCCGGTGCAGTGGACATTAAAGACACGTAATAATGCAATTGCATTGAAGTTCTCTATGATGCCAACAGATCTGTTGCAAAATCTCATGCAAGTAGCAATATACAATCGTGTTTAGAGCTTGCATGCTCTTCATTGGGTTCTTCTTTGTACATGGGGAAAACAATAGCATTTACAGGCATTTTAAGTGATCTTCAATAAAAAAATCCAGATTTTGATAATTGGAACCGCGTTATGGTTAGATACTATGACGGATCGTCATTCACTGGAGATGTGGAGGAGGTAGACCCAGGTAGGAAGCTCCATTTGAGAGGGAAAAGGATATGGCAAGCTGTAATGGGAGATCTTTTGGCACAAAGGATGGACAAAGCTAGATAGGCTCTACTCACTAGCTGCTCAGCGGGTGGCCTAGCCTCATTTATTCACTGCGATCAATTCAGTGATCTTCTTCCTAATCGTGCTAAAGTCAAATGCATGCTAGATGCTGGGTTTTTTTTGGATTCAGAGAACCTAGCAGGAAGTAAGCAATTTAGATTTTTCTATAATCAGATCGTCACATTTCATGGATCTTTAAAACACTCGCCAGATGCTTGCACATTAAAAATGCATCCTGCAAGTCTATGTTTCTTCCCACAATATATGTTACAATTGATCAAGACACGACTTTTTTTGGTAAATTCTGCATATGATCCATTGCAGATTGGAAATATTTTGGTACCTTTTATAGCGAATCCCAACAATAAATGGAAGAAGTGCAAGATGAATATCACGACTTGCACTCCATGGCAATTGAAAATAATGGAAGGATTTAGGAATCAAATGATTAGAGCACTAACAACGGTTTCTTCCTCAACGAATGGAGGGTTGCTTATCAATTCATGTTATGCACACATGTAAGTGTGGTCATGGATCCATGCGCCACAGTGAACTCCAAAACCTGATCTTCAATTCAGATATCCAGATAGCAGCGATGGCCAACTGATCCACGCAACAGTCGATAGCTCCAACACTAGTTGACGCACACTAAACAACTGTGGTAAGCCTCTGATATTATCAACCGCTCTTCCCATATCAACCTCTCTTCACCATATGGCTTTGGACCTCTACTTCACGAGCTTCTCTACACAGGTTTTGACAATAACTCTTTTTCCACTCAACACTAATGGATCCATAGCTCTTCCTCATACGAATAATGGATCCCGTGGGCATCCAAAAAAATCAAAATCTAGAAGTAGCTAGAATATTGATATTACAAACATCGATACGCACAGTTACACACAAAAAAAAAAGGTTTATTTTTCTAAAGATCTATGTCATCGAGCGAGCAAAATTTCTATTTCCCTTACCGATAAAATGTCCAATACTCTCACCATCTCCATTCCATTAGCGGTGGCTTTCATATCCATAAGCAGCACATGAAATTTCGTTGTTGTTGTATCTACAACCAAAATAATAACTGGACGCCCAACCAGGTACAGTTGGATGGCTAGAACTTCTTCACATGACAATCTCATCCAACATGTAGACTCCACCTCAAGCGCTGGAAACTCCTATAAGTCAAACACATGCCTCTACTCTGCTCATGTGCCTGGGCACTCCCATGAGGGAGTCACGCCCATCCCTGATGCTCCGATACCAATTGATAAATTAGAAAAAAGAACAACAACAATTGATAAAATAGAGACAAGAACAACAACATGGTGGAAAAGGCTCAAAAGCCAACCCTAAATTATTCACTCCAGTGATACATATTTATAGTACAATGGGTGATGCCACCTCATAGAGAGATTTTCTCTAGATCCTAAAATCATGCATGATGACTAGGCTAGGAAATCTTAACTAACTCATTAGTCATCACTTGAGGATATATTACTAATATCCTAACTGAATAATACAAATATAGGTGACAATTTTGACTTAGTGTTTGGAAAAGGTAATTCATAGGATAACGATATCAGGGAACAGAGGCCTTCGACTTCGCAAGTCATGAAGTCCTGAAACACCTTGGGACTTAGCCCTAGGTCATGGGAGAAAGTTCGAATGGTGAGAAGCGAAGGGAGGCACTAGCCCATGGATTGGCATTTTGAGGTCCGGGGGCTCAATGGAGAAGGATTCATGAGACATGGATTCTCGACTCACGAAACCGCAAAATGATCATGGTCGTCGATCAACGAGGATGTAGGACCATTAGATATGGTTTGGAGAAGGATCGAGATTCGTGGTTTTGGGGATTGGAGTGTTGGGTTTACATTGCACCAACACCCACAAAATCGCGAAATGAAAAATAACCTTTCGGGTGTAGGCCATGTTCATAGCATCATGGTCACATGAAGGAAGGGTCACATGTCGGAGATATTGGAGGGGCTAGTTGTGGAGATAGGCCCTGTTTCGGGGTTCGACATTTCATAGGACAGGGAGTTGGGGAGATATCACATGCAAAAATCTCGAAACATGAAAGGTGTGCAGCCTTAAGGCTTGGGTAACAGCCCAGGGTCATGACAGAGAAAGGGGTTGATCATAAAGGAGCTAGCGACATATTGGCGTGTTGGTTCAGAAAGAAGAGGATCGTCAAAAAGGTGACGTGCACGCAAGGATTCTCAAAGCCTGCATCAAGGACAAAGGGAACTGTGAATTTGTTCAAGAGGTTCCAGCAGGGAACCAGAGAGCCATTTCGGCTCAGGAAAGAAAATGATCCAGTGACTGGGTGGTCGTGGACCCTGCTAAGGTAGGGGGTCCACATCACATAGGTTTTAAGTGATTCAACCCTTGCCCTGGGGATACATCCACCAACTCTTCTTCTCTATTATTTCAGTCAAGAAGTTACAACATAGAGGCTCAACAATCCTTACTCCGCACAAGACATAAGATCTGTGCAGGTCACTAGATCCTTCTTCCTTACGTTGCAACACTCAACCTTTCACAATCTATCAAAACCACTTGCACTCAGCCCTGCAAGCCTCTTACAATCGTGCAAAAAGAACACAAAACCCTACTTGCACTTATCATACATTCACATCACTTGAATCTAGCACTTAGCTCATTCATTACTCTAGCACCTAGCTCATTGGCCCTTCTTACATTGCCTAGATACTTATTTATATACTACAAAAGTGAGCCTTAACATGGGTAAACCCACAGGCCAATATCCCTTTCCGATTACATTATCCCAAAAACCCAAAAGGGGGTCAAGATCCCATGATCTCTGCTTTGTCTTACGCTCCTCCTTTGACAGGATGGCGAAGTCCCAAAATAGGTCAACATGACCAAGAAAATTCCAAAACTTTGTCAAGGGCCAACAGGCCCCCAACACTCACATGTGACTCATCCTAAGTCACTCTGATCTTAGCAAATCTGCCTCAAATGCCTCGATATTGGCTCGAGCTGCTTCGAGTTGCTTATTTTTTGTAGCCTCTTTCTCAGTGAACTACTGGATCAGTGCGTCGTTCACTGGTCCTTACAAGAGCTACTCTGCTGAGAGGATTCCATGTTTAAGCTCTGCTCCTTGGCTCTCGATCTCTGTAAATAATAGTCGTGCTTGATCTTTCATAGGTTGAAGTCATTGAGTGACTTCCATCACTTTACTTTGAAGAATATGAACCTGTTGTTGAGCTGTGCATTGTTCATGCGATCTCTTCATCATGTCTATAGCTAACAGGGCCTTTAGTTGTACTTATAGCATATCTACATGTTGTTTTTCTTCTTGGAGCTGTGACTCCAGTGTCTGCAGTTCTTGATTCTCTATAAGCTTTTCATATGGCTGGGTGCTCTGATTAATTAGTTGCTTTCACTCCAAGGAAAGAGCTTTTAATCTACCAACTATTCTACTACCAGTTGCTTCTCGTTGGTCTCTTATCTCCTGAGGGGTTTCAAGTACAACGCGGATTTCTAGATCTACGATGCATTGTTGTAGCTTCTAGATTACCTCTTCCAATTGTCCCACCTGTTGTGGAATTTGGTCCTCAATCTATACTTCAACAATTGTCACAGAGCAAAGTGCTTTGTTGACCCTTTCCTTAAATTCAAGTTGCTCAGTGAGCAACTTTTCATTTCTTTGTTGTAGCTCTTCTTTCTCTTCATCAAACTTTTCTTGCATAACAATCTTCTCTCATTCTGCATTACTGAATTGTTCTAACAGATCTCTTTGTGCTTGTGCCAAATCTTGGGTGGCTTGTGTTGTTTCCTCCTGTGCTCGTCGAAGGTGAGCTTTGTCCGTATCAGCAATCCAGTGGAGTTGAGTTGGCTCATCTCCCATTTCTGGTGTTCTTGTCGTCAGGGGCGCAGTGGATACTGTGTGTCTGGACTATAGTGCCTCCTGCACTTCTTGAAATTCAAACTTGATCGGACTTAACATATCCTCCTTCTTGTCTTCCCTCTTCTTTGTTATCTCCAACGAAGCATCGTTCAATGCAGTGGTGATGAATTCGAAGTCGTTTGAGGTTAGGGTGGTCTCAAACTTGGTTCTAGTTGCTTTCATTTTCTTCCTTGAAGAAGGTTTGAAAGGGGAAACCTTCATTTTCTTTGAGGGATTGTCTTCATCTCTTGGTGGTGTGACATCGTCCTTCTTCTGTTCGAATTCAGTCCATCTATCTCTTCGCCATCACCTCCGCGCTCGGGTGAGATAGAGAGAGTCTGTGCTGAAGTGTTGTGGACATCCTGGGCTTCTTCATTCTTCTTGGTATTTCTCTGTCCAGGTGTATCGTGCACGGATTATGGACTATCAACATCAGAGAGATCTGCGAGGTCATCTGGGATGAGGAGTTCCACTGACCACTCCTTAGTAATATCTTCTAATTCTTCCTCTATTATTTTTTAATATGACTATAGTTGTTGGTGATGCTCATTAACACGCAGTGTGATGTAGATGAAGTGGCAGTCTGCGCTGAATTTCATCAATGGCCTAAATCTGTGAAGTGTGTTCAAGGTGATGTGAAGCATAGCCTAGATTGTGATCTTCAGTTGGTTATAATAAGTGTGGAAAAAGACATTGGACTACCACTTCTTTTTCATGTCGCTGGAGTACCACAACGTACTGAACTTCATGGCTAGTGGCTCAAAGGGCTCGACATCCGGGAAGGTTGCACCTTCTGGCATATCTCATGCGATGAAAGTGATTAATATAAGTAGCCAACTAAAATGGAACTCGTACCCTTGGTCCTCTACTTCCATGTAGTCTAGTTCTAGCTAGTTCACCAAGTATTTGGCCCGATTCATATGTAGGCCCTCTGTACACTTTCCTATGAGGTCTACTACAAATACGGTCACTTGGGTCGGTCGATTCTTGTGAAATAGCTTGCCTACGATCAGATGATAGGAAAGGCGCACTGTGTCGCTCTAGATAGAGTCTACCTTCTAGCCTCACATGCCCTTCTCGACATCACCATGCATATCCTTTATCTTCTGCGCAAGAGTGTGATCTACAATCATGCCAGGGTAAAAATCGTGTGGGTCGGGGCCCTGCATGTTTATCCCTATGATATGATTGATCAAAGTTGGATCCACTGTGATGTGGTGGTTCAACCATAAGTATCCTTCATGATAGTAGGACAACAACAACTTGATGCACGCGTTCACTTCTTGATGCCTCTCGACGTGAGGAATATTCATCACATTGAGTAGGGTTGAATGAGTGAGGTTCTGGGTCCATGATTGAGCGATGATCTTGGATTTATTTTCTTTGGTTCGCGTTATATACTTATGAGGGGTGAGCATACTGTAAGATTTCCTGTCGTCGAGGTTGAATTCATTGAACTTCAATGTGGTGAGTTTATCCTGGTTGGCACGAACCGCACGCACTTCTTTCGGAAGGTATGTAGTGATCAAATCATACTCAAAGTCATGGGGCACACTGTCATGAGTGATGGCGCCACTTAGAGGTGGTAGATAAGCAGGTAGAATTCTCAGAATCAGTCTAGCGTTCAAAATATCATCTCTATGCTTAGTTCTCTTTTTGTTGACTGGTCGAAATGGTCCAACTCGAGTAGTCGACGGGGAGACTTGCACTCCTTGCATCGATGATGCTTTTATACCTATAGACAGTCCTCTTCCTGACATGGTTCTTTTAGCCATTAAGTCGATCCGAACTTTTATTGCAATTTCTTCTTCGGTGGTGAGCTCTTCGGACATACGTTCTCGGGCTAGATATCTCGGGTTCTCAAAGTAACGTGGGAACTACAATAGGGTAGAATAAAAAGGCATAGTGATCACTGGGAAATCTTAATCAAGGTTGCGAGCTCAATTTATCAATTATCAAAAGTGTTTTCATTGCATGGCATGGTGGGATAAATAGACAACTTGTATAACAGATCGCTTGCAATGGATATGAATGCTTCATTAACTCCATTCTTTCCGTTATAGCATGGTCCAATGGTCTGATGATGAATATTTATTACTTTTTTGTTTCATTTGGAGCAGAATTCAAATGGATATATCAGTCCCAACAGCTATATTGCTTCGTCATGGTGAAGTGCCATATGTCATTGTTCTGATATCCCGACAAAGCTCAAATTCTATAATTTTTCTTTTTGTGAGGTCTCCTCTAGAACCTCCTGTAGTCTTTCAGTATTATCCCTTCTATTTCTTAACTTTCCAACCTTCTTTCCAGTGAGCTTCATCTCGGTAATGCTTTTCTCATTCTGATTCTTTTCTTCTTTGGTCTTAGTTACTTCGCATTATTGAAATTATTTCCTAGGGTTTTTGGGTAATACTTATTTTGTGTTGGGGGTAGGTAATTCAATCTCCTAGAGATCCTCTAGTGTTATCTTAGCTTAGACATCCCAATTTATAGTATTAAATATCTGCAATCTGTTGTTTGTTCCTCAATCAAGTGCACGATCCTTCTGGTCATAAAATCTTTTAACTCTTGCTTCTTATGTTCCAAAACTTCTTCTTCTTCCTTTCATCTGGCTTGATCTCTATCAATCCAAGGTTTTCCTATTAGCATGGTAAATGGGGTGCTATCTTCAACAAATTTAATAATCTCAAAGTCTTCTTCTGTAGAAGTTCCATTGATAGTCATAGGTATCTGAGCGAGCTTTCCACATAGGTTTACTAGCTTTCCTCTGAATAAACTTATTCCTCCTACTGAAGGGATCATAGTAGGCCTTCCTATAGCTTCCCAAGTTCTCTCTGGCATAATATTCATCTGTGTTTCCTCATCCAGAACACAGTCAATGTCGAAGTCCCCCATTCTTGCTTCGATGCATTCCTTCTCTTTGAATATCTCTGATAATCTAACATGTTGGTGGCCATTCAGGGTTTCTTTTATTTTTATCCATACTTTCTCTAATTCTTGATGGGGTTCTACCTTTTCTGGATCTCCCTTAGGGTTCTCTTGACTCAGGTTCATTCCTTCAATCTTAGTGATCATTCTAGGGAAATCCAACACTTCATGGTCCATAGCCTTACAACAAAGGAAACTAGGTCCTTTGCCACGACATTCCTTAGCAAGATGTCCTAGTCTTATGAAACTATAATAGAGGGTTAATCCTCTCTTTCTTCTAAATGATCCCCATATTCTTCTATACTGCACACTAGGATCATGGTAGCTAACCTGCAACAAATTCTTTCTAGGATCCTGCATCCATTTGTTAGTCCAAACATTCTTTCTATGCATAGGTATAACATATCTTTCATTATTCTTATCAGATCTATTCATATCAAACTTTATTTTATCTATTAACACCCTAGATTTCAAACTAGGACAAAACCTATCAGATATACCTAGATCCATACTCTAGAGACAAAAATTTCCACTTATCTTACTTTTACAGAGCACAAAGCTTACAGATCTTACCTTTTTCAATCATAACTTCTCACTTTTACTTTCCTTGGAGCACAAATTTTCCAGATCCTGCTTCTTTTCTACAGATCCGACCTTCTTTCTTTCAGATTTGGCCTTCTCTCTTCAGATCAGACTTCTTTCTCTCAGATCTATCCTTCTTTCTTTAGCACCGAGATTAACAGATTAAGTAGAATACTATGCACTAGGGCACAGATCTACGCACAGAGCTTCCATAGTTTTAGGATGAATTTTTTGCACAGAGCTTCCTCCTTCTTAGTTCCCAGCAATCATAGTTTCATGTCCCGGTAACAGAACCATTTCTTGGTATAGGGGCAGACCCAGGGTTCAATGCTACAAGAGCGCACCAACAAAACCCTAACTACCGGCCCTTTCGGAAACACCTGCAAAGAAGATGAATTCTCACCTGAGGTAGAGGCAGGGGTGGTTTCATGACTCGAGTTTCTGCAACCTTAGCTGGGACACATTTCTATGATTATACTACTTAATAAAGCGTTCAACACCTTTATTTATTTAACATGCAATCATTTTCTACTTCATTGGTAAAACAAAGCTTCTCATCCTTCACAGAGATCTTACCATATTTAAGAACTTAGCATCAACAGATTATCCAGATCTAACAGATCAAGAACTTATCAAATACATATAGATTAGATATAACAATCTACACATCATTATCATTAAGCATCATCATATCTATCTATCAAGCACTCAACATATAACATATGAACATACAAAGATAAGGCACAAAGAAAGATGAAATAGGGTTTGCGTGGTTCACCCCCCACCCTAGGCCTACATCCATCAACTCTTCTTCTCTATTATTTCAGTCAAGTAGTTACATCATAGAGCCTCAACAATCCTTACTCCGCACAAGACAAAAGATTTGTGCAGCTCGCTAGATCCTTCTTCCTTGCGCTGCAGCACTCAACCTTTCACAATCTGTCACAACCACATGCACTTGGCTATGCAAGCCTCTTACAATCGTGCAAAAAGCATCCAAAACCCTACTTGCACTTAGCATAAATTCACATCACTTGGATCTAGCACTTAGCTCATTCATTACTCTAGCACTTAGCTCATCGACCCTTCTTACATTGCCTAGCTACTTATTTATATATTACAAAACTGGTCCTTAGTGTGGGTAAGACCACGGGTCGACATCCCTTTCCCACGGGCCAACATCCCTTTCCTGTTACATTATCCCAAAAACCCAAAAAAGGGGCCCAAAAGGGGGTCGATATCCTGTGATCTCTGCTTCGTCTTGCGTTCCTCCTTCGATAGGTTGTTGAAGTCCTAAAATAGGTCAACATGACCAAGAAACTTCCAAAACTTGGTCAAGGTCCAATATATATATATAAATGAAAAATAATAAAACACTAATGTTTGTTTGAAGGCCATTGGACTTTGTTCTAATGCAAAAATGTTTAGTGTAGTCCTCAAAGGCCCACATAATATATGACATGCATCCATATCAAGTAGAATTTTCTAGCTAGATTATAACCATTGGTTGCACATAAAAATTACCATAACTCGAATGTGTCATTTTCACTTCAATTGATAGGCCATCTCTTCAAGAAAAACAAATGAATATAATATTAGCATCATGGATTTCACTGCATGCATAGTAGGCATTGAAAATCAAAGTTTTATCTTTCTATATCATTATTATAATTGTTGTATTTTGATCACCACTATTTTTTTTCCTTATGGACCCATGTGGCATACTCCCACTTTGTAATCAATACCAATTTTTATGTTCTTAAGAAAAGAGATGAGCAAGTAACCCAAAAAATATATAGCGGGTGCTCCCATAAATTCTTCCTTTCTTTCACATGAGAGTTATTATAGAGACATTAGCATAAATATGGATGAAAATTTGGGATAAATTGATATAGAATATGGATTACAAGTGTCATTAAAATCTCTTACAATGTAGCAGATGAAATCTATCCCCTTTATGCCAATAAAGGCTTAGAAAGGTACTTAAAACAAAAGATCTTCGTGTTTCTAGGAGAAAATTAATTTTCTTAATGTTAGTAACTTTGTACTTTCCAAATAAAAGAAAACATGAAGTTCCATTTCATGATATCATTAATTTGTAATAGATATATGGGTAAAAATTGTTCCTATATCTCTTAATGCATGATTCTGAAAAATTGGTCCTTTTTTGTGACCTACTAGATTTCCTATGATTCCAAAAACCTTAGTATCTCTACCCAATTTCTTTATCTTGTATTTGGTTATTAGATCAATCAATACTAGTTGACCTAAAGTTGATTCCTTCCCTACTCCCAAGGAGACAAATGTAATATATCCACCAAAATTTGAGCAAAGAATCCAACTAATTATCCCTCTTGTAGAAATCATCGATGCAATATTGAAAACTTGAGAGTGAGAAAACATTTGAAAACCCCAAGCCACATTGGTAACATTAGTGACATTTGTTGTAAATTTTACAATGTTGGTTCCTATGGATTGTAATCATGCAACAATTTGACCAAGTTTTTTAATTGATGAAGTAATTTGAAATTATGATTTGAAACTATGATCACAAATTCTTGATTTCTTGTCATGCATGATTTTTATGAAAAAAAATTCCACCTAGAGCTCCACATCAACATAGTCGACATCCAATTCCATAGCCAGATAAAGTACATCAATATGTGTTGCTTCATCACCTTCTTACTCACCTCCCACCCAATTTGGCTTATAATTAATGGGGATGGATAATGGTCTTTATTTTAGAAGAATTACTAAATGATACTTTGGATTGAATTTATTTAAAAAATTTATTCTGACATCAACAATGTATGTGTCATCAACTTTGACTTGTTACATTTTCTTTAGTGCCTCTTCCACTGAATGTAATATGATAAGGAAACAAATAAGAAATCCTTTATTTTGAGCCATTGTTGTTTTATGACTTCGATGTATTTGAATTGAAAGGGTATAATGTGATGTTTTTTAAGACAGATTGAGTATATTTCCCATCCCAACCCATTTCCCAATGAATCCTCATCTGTTTTGTATTATATTTTATACAAATATTTATAATTAGAATTCAATATTTGAGGTTTGGTGACACCGGGAGGGGACTTTTGAAACAAATCTCAAACTTCACTCATAGTTAGTTCATTGTGTTGCAATATAAATAAATAGGGTTCAAGGACATCAATTATTATTATTATTTTTAAATAAATCTATGTCATCGCAATAGCGACAAAAATTTGTGATGAACTATCGACCCTTCATCCCAAGAGAGACGAACAGTATAGATTCTTGCGACAAATTATATATACTATCGAAAAACCTTTTTCGTCGATAGTATAGATAATTCACCGCAAGAATATATACTATTCATCGCACGACCGACGAACTAGGCTATCGTCGCTCTTGCGACAATAGCGCTACTTCTTCACTCTTGCAACGATATCCCTTCTTTGTCACTTTGGAGATGATATCCTTATTTTTTCACTCTTGCAACAACATAACTATTTTTTCTCTCTTGTGATGACCGTTGTTGGTCGTATGTATTGCGACAACCACCGTTGGTCATGTCGCTTGCAACAACTTCCTTGGGTCGTCTCTCTTGTGATGTTTTCTTAGGTTTTTTGCAATTTCCACGAAACATGAAGCAACATTTTGGAGGCCCAAGATTCTTCGCAATAACCACGACATAGCGTCACAAGAGAGTCGAAAGAGTCGTTGCAAAATGACCCAAATTTACTAGGGAATATTGAGCTCAAAAGAATTGTCACCCATAGCCTTGGTGATGGTGTAAGGTCTATATCGAAGTGGACAAAGCTTCCAATGGGGTCTTGTAAGGAGATCTTTCTGCAAATGTAACGAGATATTGTCTCCCACCTTAAACTTTTGTGGCACCCAGTGTTGATCATGGAACTATTTGTACTTAGCATTTCCTTTAAGTAAAATATCATGGACCTGTTGTCAGATGTGTTGAATTTGTTCAATAAACTTGGTGTCTTTTTCAACCTCATATTGAGCATGGGATGATTTTTCTTGTGTGGATACTAAGGGTAGCACAACATCAATGGGACCCAATGGTTTAAATTCCATCCCCGCCTAAAAGGGACCGTGGTTGGTTGAGCTATGAAGGGATTTTTTGTAGTTGTTTTGAACATAGGGGAGACACTCATCCCGTGTGCACAGATGTTTGGAGTTGTAAATGCACAAGATATGCACGATCATTATGTTGATGACCTTTATCTGGCCATCATTTTGGGAGTGGAAGGCAATGGATTTGGTGAGATTTGTGTCCAATCGTGACCATAAGTTGGACTAAAATGTGCTTAGGAACATTTTTTCTCGATCTGATATGATGGTATGTGGGATATCGAAGTGTACCCACACCCATTCGAAGAAGATCTTGGAAGTGGCCTCTGCTGTGATATTATTCTTACAGGATGTTAGGATAACCATCTTATAAAACTGATCAACCACCACAAAAACAAAGTAATTTCCCTACTTGATTGAGGGAATTCTTGACATATTGTTCATCGAGATGGATTCTCATGGATTATCGAAAGTCGGCAAAGGGGGATACAAGCCTTTCTTCTTAGTGGTTGGTTTGGAAATGGTGTAGGTAGTGCATTACCTAATATACTTTCTAACGCCATGTCAAAGTTTCAACAATAGAAATGATTATGTATTACTTCCACGGTATTTTCTATGCCAAAATGTCATGCCATCTGACTGTAGTGAGATTCCCAAATAAGATTTGCATGCTCTCTTGAAGGAACCTAGAGGTGGCCCAGATGGCATAAAATTTCAACCTGAAGATGAAAGTTAGTGATATTCAAACATGTTCCCAACATCTGGTAAGTGGTAGAGAAGTCAAGATCGCTCTTTTAGATTTGGGGCCACTCGGATCTCCCATGGCCACAGGAGTAGAGCACTCTATTTAACACTGCAACTGGAGGTCGACTGAGGCATTCAATGACATGATTGGTGCTCCTTGCCTAATATTTGATGTTGATATGGAACTTTTGCAAGTATGTGGACCACTTTTGATGGAAGTCATTCTACAATTTTCCTTGTTTATATATGAACTGCAGAGGCTTCTTGTCAGTGTGGATGAATGTCTCCTTCCCGAGAATGTAGTGCTTCCATTGTCAACAGGCTTGTACAATGGAATACATTTATTTTTCATAGGTGTGTTACTTGAAGATATCATCTGATAGTGTCTCACTATGATATGCCACCGGATGACTATTTTGTATGATAATTGTGCCCACAACATAGTTTGAGGCATCAGTCTCAATCTAAAAAGGTTTTTTCAGATTGGGTAAGAAGAGTACTGGAGTTGAGCACAAGCGATGTTTCATATCTTCGAACTCTTGTTTTTGTTACTTCCCCCACATAAAATTTTCCTTTCCACCATCCTTGGTCACTTGGTTGAAGGTCCATGCAATATGGGAGAATCCCAACAAGAACTTGTGATAGAAGTTGGCAAGTCCTAGGAAAATTTGGAGCTTGGTTACTGTGCTCAGGGATGGCCAGTCACGAATGACTTGGATCTTGGATGGATCCACATGCACACCTATTAAGAACCAAATATCAATATAGCATAGAAAAACCTCAGAAAAAGTACTCAACGCCTTGAAAAAGAGATAATTTTAGATAATGAGCCTCTTTGAGGAGGCAACCTCCTTTTACCCCACTTAAATGTTCAAGTACAAGATGATTCAAAATGAAAATGAATCCTTGGTATATATAGGAGAGTAGGAGGTATAATTACAACTAATGGCCTAAAGCCGACATAAATAAAATAATATTACTAATATAATATGCCCCAATAAAAGGGAAATGATCCAATATAAGGGCTTAACATGCCCCTCCCATTGAGACAAGTGTTGTTCGCAACACTTGAGTAACTATGGATGCTTCTATATAAAAGACTCATCTTCCCAAGTGGAATCTTCAGCTGGTAGTTTCCTCCATTTAATGAGATACTCTGAAATGGATCTATTCCTCGGCCGGTGAATTCTTTTGTCAGTGATGGCTTCAGGCTCCAATATGATTTTTCCTTCCTCGTCAAGTTTTGGAAATATAGTTTGAACTGGGATCTTGTTGCCTATAGCCTTCTTTAAGAATGAAACATGAAAAACTAGGTGTACTCTTGAAGATGCAGGCAAATCCAATTTGTATGCCATAGTACCAATCTTTTGCAACACCTTATAAGGGCCATAGTACTTTGGTGAGAATTTATTATCCTTCTTCGTTTGCTTGAGGGACATCTGTTTGCATGGTTGTAGTCTTAAAAACACCCAATCCCCTACTTCAAAACTTCTTTCACTATGATGTTGATCTTCTTGTTGTTTCATGCGACTATGTGCCATGGTCAGGTTGTCCTTTAAGATTTGGAGAACTTGTTGTTGATTCTCGATGTGATCTTCCACTGCTTGAACCTTAGATTTTTCTTTTAGAAAAGAAGTGATGGAAGG
>JZKD02S1674164.1:144582-160921 GCA_000966675.3 Picea glauca
ACCCTTGGAATGTGGAAGGTGCATTTGTAAGGCTAAAAGGCATGACCAAAAATTCATAATGGCCTTCATGAGTTCGGAATGTTGTTTTTGGGATATCTTCTTCCTTCATTCTAATATGATGATACCCTGAATGCAGATCCAATTTTGTGAAATAGATTGCTCCATGTAGTTCATCTAACAATTCTTCAATGACAGGAATGGGAAACTTATCTTTAATAGTGATCTTTTGAGCTCTCTATAATCTGGACATATACACCATGAGCTATCTTTCTTGAATATCATTACCACTGGTGCAGAGTAAGAACTTTGGCTAGGTCTAATAATGCCATCCTCTAACATTTCTTCAACCATGAGCTCAATTTCACTCTTCTGGGCGTAAGGGTATCTGTATGGCCTGATGTTGAGATGAACATTCCCAGGTGTTATCACTGAAATTTTGTCTGCACATGGTTACAAGAACTCAGCATCGTCAAATAGTGATGAAGTCATACATGGATCTGAATTAATACCACAACATTCAAAAAGGTCAAAAAACTATACAAAGTAGTGAAAATTTGAAGAGTTCTATGCAGACATTGGGCGTGTGCACGCATGCACGGAACAGGAACACAGAAATCGTGCACAGGTGCACGATGCACGACTGTTAGCGCAAAAATTCATGCACCTGCTAAATGGCGCATTTATGAGAGTGGTCGGCCTCTCACCCACTTATGGTTCATCTCCCAAGCCGATTTGACCCTCAAATTTGGACTGGATTCGACTGGTGGGCTGGTCAAAGACCTAAGAATGCCCTAATTGGCCTCTTTTCACACTACAAAGAAGTTAAACAATAACCCAAATCAATACTATAAAAAGCCATGAATGCACCTCATTTTCTCAAGGAATTCAAAGTAATGTTATGCTGCCTCTATTGTTTTGAGGAATCCATCCTTGGCAAGATCATATTGGAACCATTACATTGGACAATCCATATCACCATTGAGTGGATTTGTAAAGAGTTCTTTCATCACCATTTTCCATTTTTCTTTGTTGTAAGAAGAGCTAGCTAGTGGGGGTCCAAGAGCCCTCCCTTGGAGGAAGAAGGGACTCATAGTCCCCTTTCTTCTTGGTGCTTTGTTTTCACTAATAGATCAGCCTCAAACATTGGTGGCATGGGTCTTATGGTTCTTTTTGTTTCTATGTCCCTATGCTCATGAATTTAGTTTTTATTGCATCTCTTAGTTTAATTTTTAATTGTAGTTTTTATTTTCTTTCTCTAACTCTTTTCCTTGCAGCTGTCCTACTCAGCTGACCCAACTAAGCTTGCAAGCACCTCTATTTTACTCACCAAGGTGACAAAAGAGCTGCAATAGATTGCCGACTCCACTGGGGAAAGGTATCAATTTCCTACCTCATTTGGTTTTTTCTTTCTCTTCTTTAGTTGGTTTAACTTGCAGGTGCACTAACTGGCCTAAGCCGACCTGCCAACCAGCCAATTCCAAGTTGAATTGAGAGAAAACCATTCAGATTTTTCATTCTTGTCCATGTGCCACATATGCACGGGTTTTTCAGCCCACAGACACACATCGTGCACCCATGCACTTGATTCACAGTTTTGTTTTGCGCACGCCTACCTGTTGACTTGTCTCTGTTCATGCGCATTCGCTCTGCGCGCCTCTGTCTCCACTGGGACCCGTGCATCTGTGAAAATTTTCATATTGTAAAGTTGTTGAGATGTGGGGAAGGCCATTTTCCTTCTTAAAAATGATGTCAAGCATGTATGAAAGCTGCACCACACTTAGTCCCCTCATCATATAAAGGGGTTAGTCAAAAAACACATAAGCACTTAGGAGGATAAAATCAATTTCCCTTATTTGTTTTTTGCCACATGGATGGCTTGTTTTGACTCACAAGATAAGTTGGAAATCATTTTTAATCACATTTAACTTACATTGGGACTAGAAGTTGAGTAACAATCGCTTAGTATGCTCTTCTCTTGCGCCTCCAAGCGATCTTGAGAATCGGAAAAACATTGTGAAACGATTTCATCTCCCTTAAACAACATTAAAACCTTTAGGACAGGACAACAACCCTTCTTGGGACTCCTCTTAGTTTGCTTTTTTAGACACATCTTAATATTGTAATGGGCCCATACATGCCCACATGCTACAAAGATAGGATAGTGTTCGAATTTTTGCTTTCTTAGATCAAAACACTAGGAAAGTTTAAAGGTTTTGTAATGGGCCCACACATGCCCACGTGTTCAATCTAGGATAGTTTCAGAGCTTTTCTTAGATTACATCACAATAGGGAGTTAAAGGAATAGTAACGGACCCACATATCCACATTCTATCTTCCTAGGGACTTTTGAATTACGCAAGGTTGTACCAAAGGCACTTAGTTAATTAGGTAATCAAACTCTTGTAAGGACCAAGCGAAGTCCACATGCAGCAAGGTGACATCTAATTCACTAAAAATTGGCACACTTTCACTCACACACAAAATTCACTTATCACTCACATATCTTCTTCTTGAAACTTGGTGGTCAAAGTAAGTTTCCTCCAAAGGGATTCCGAAAACACCCCACCCTTTTCTTGACGAGACTATCCACTCTGATTTTTAAATCAACGAGGTTGGTTTGCACCCCCAACCTCCAAAAACAACTACATATAAATCTTTCTAAAAAATCACTAAGTTTTCCTCCACAGGAGGGGCCAAAAGAATTTTTTTAGTCTAGGTAGGATTTTGGGGATAGGCATTCAAATAACTCCTCGTTATCTGGTTCTCACATTGTCAAAACATAGAAGTTGTCAAATAGGGAACTGAAAATCCTCCAAGTCAAGTGTTCCTAATACCATAAGGCAGGGAGATACCCATGAAGGGTTGAAGGCTGAGGTATTGTTGTTCTATGCGTTCCCCCTTGAGGCACCCACCTCTTGGATGGGATCCAGCCCGTGACCCATTTCTTAGGCCGAAAATCTGAATGTCGCACTTTGACCGGGGTACCTAGTGACCAACTTTAGGAAATCTACCCAGGTGACAATTGTGGGCTGCAATTGCACCTTGATTGGATTTTGTGTGGCTATTGGGAAATATCGCCATCTCTTTCAGGATATGCCCCCTTTACCCCTCATTATAACCAATTATTTCATCCTTCACTAGTTTCTCTTCCAGTGACTTCATACCCCACTGTTGAGTATTATTGGAAGGTCTGGTGCTATTTGAGAGGAAGGACGTTACATCTGCTAGGACACGAGCATTTGCTTTCTTTTGATTCCCCATGCGAAAAAAACCCACTTACCCACATATATGCTTCTTTTTCAAAAAACATTTTATGTATGATGCACATCTGATTATAGTTTGATTTGGATATATATATATTGTGTAAACATTCAACGCAAATGCTATTGTTTCTATATTACTCTCACCACTTTTTGCACACATTCACGCAACTAGTCTGACATCATAGGGGAACCACAGAACCCCCATCATTCATGACGCTTGCTAAACCTCCCTCCTATCTTAGGGGGAGTGTCTGGTCGTGCCCAGTCGTCGGCACCTCCTTCACCCACTCCTGTGACTGCTACTATTTTAGGATCAGCTTTGCTTGGTTCTACATTACTTGGGTCCTCTTCCCAAGGTCATCTATTCACTCACTCTCCTTTACACGGAAGCGGGGGACCCACTTCCTCTCAAGGAGGAAGCACCAACCCACCTAGCCCCCCTCAAGGGTCAGGTTCACAACACACTGTGGATGGAGCTAATCCTCCCCCCCCCCCACTCCAGATGCCATATTTTGCCTCTCTCAACATACCGGATCTCTACAAACTCACCAATGATCCTATATTGCATGATCCCACATGTTCTGCAATGCCAACCAAACTACCTTCAGACATACCAAAGTTTGAAGGAAAGGCAGGTGATGACCCTGCCAACCATGTCATGAATTTTCACCTATGGTGCTCCTCCAATAGCATTATAGATTATTCAATCAGACTACAATTATTTCAATGCACACTCACTGGCCCATTGGCCAAATGGTATGTCGAAGAAAAATCAGGGTCCCACGCAAATTTTGAGTCATTGGCCAAAGCATTCTTGACCTTCTTCCAATTACCCATCCGCCACGACAATGGTCTAGAACTACTTTCTAATTTCAAACAAACCTCAGCCACACACATCGTTGACCACATTCACAAGTGGCGTAGGCGACGTAGTTTGTGCAAAGCAGAAACCACCAAGCAATAGTGTCTTGACTGGTTTCTTAGATCACTTGTCTCTCTCCTCAGTAAGGATGTAGCTTCCACCTTCCCTCAATATGAAGAGGAATCCATCAGTAAGGCCCAACAGTATGACCTCATCTATGCACAGTCTGGGTACTTATACACTGTACTTCCTGATCTTCCAAAACCTATGCCATTTGGCCAAGACAAACCTGGGATGTCTCAATCAGCTGACGGACTGCTTGGTTCCACCACTCACCACGGTCCACAACTCTAACCACCACTAATGTATGGAACACCTTAATACCCTCCGGCATACGGGGGAAATTCTTATTACCCCCCACCCCCTTATCAACAGCCATACCCTGTTGCTATACCTCCACCCATCAGTGGACCACCACCAGCACCTTCCATACATCCACCTATTCAAACAAACTCTGGTACCCCCTCTACCTCAGCTTATAGTACTAGCGAAAGAACTACACCTTCCTATGTACCTTATGGATCAGTACCACCACAGAATCCATACTTTCCATTTCCTAGTCCTCCCCAACCCTTGGCTACCCCACATCCTCATGCGGGGGTGAATTTTGTTCAACCCTCTGTTGTTCAACAATACCAAAGTTTTGAACAGTTGAATACAGCCAATCCAACCCATCCATTGAACAATGCCAAGAAGAAAGGATGGAACATGAATAACAACAACCCAGGTCAGGGCAGGAATCAACCCCCACAACACCAACCCACTGGAGGAAACCAGAACCAAGGGAACCAAAACCCCTAAGTGGGCAATAATAAACACCAAGGGAGAAATAATGTTAAAACCATCTTCCCTTGTGCCCTTTGTGGTGAGTTTGGCCATTACACTCATCATTGCCCCCAAATCGTTGATTTCAAATGGTTGAAAAAATCTGGCAGTCTTCCCCATTCTCCAACACCACCTTCCCCCCAGCAGGCACCACAACAATATGTGCAACAACCCCCTCCTTCCATGCTACAAAATCCGATTCCACATCAAGGTGTGATAAACACCCAACAAGACACACAACATCCCCCACCTCAAGTGGGACAATACCTCAACCCCAACAATCCAGCAGATCGCACAATTCTCCTCACAAGTGAGGAAGAAATCCTTCTGCAAACACATCATCATCAATATCATGCACCTGTTAAGTCTCCTCCCATCCCTCTAGAGACAAACCCTACACCAACATGACCCTCATTGGTTATCCCTCGCCCTTCCTCCAAACCACCGCTTCACATCCATTGCATCCCATTACGTAGGAATGTCCACAACCCACAAGCTAGGGCAGCTCATAACTATAGTTTGGTAGACGACTTAACACAATCCCCGGCTTCCATGTCAGTATTGGAGGTCCTCCAAACTTATCCTACTCAGTGAAAATCGTTACTTTCCTCCTTGGGGGCAGTCGACCCTGCTGATACCCAACTCATCACCTTTTATCTTGACAGCGGAGAACCTCATCTTCCCGCCTTGATCGCTTTTCAAATACCAGTGAAAATACAGAACATCACAGTTCATCGGTGTATCATCGATGAAGGTGCATCGACATGCATCATGTCCAAAACGGTATGGTAGAAACTTGGTTCCCCATAACTCATACCCTCTGCCATCACATTGCGAGCTTATGACGGACAACCATCCTCTTCTGAAGGGATCTTCCAAAATTTCCCCATCGAACTCGGGGGCAAGACTATTCTCATCGATATTGAAGTTATCGACGCCCCTCTCGATTATAATATCTTGTTCGATCGTAGCTACATGTACGCTATGAAGGCAGTGGCATCTTCCATCTTTCGGACAATGATGTTCCCTCACAATGGGAATATCGTTACCATTGACCAAGTCTCACATTATGAACCTAACCCATCTGCCAACATTGATAACATTCTTCCTCTCATCCATACCAGCCACGACGCATATCCACTTGTAGAGATGGGTCTTAGGATTTTTAAAGATCCATCCTTGTTAGGAACATACCATGGAGCACCACCACTCCTGCATCCTTCCAATCAAGTATATGTCATATCATCTAACGGAACTCACACAGAGGATACCATTCCTCCTACAGAGGCTTCTGTCATATCTGACGTCCCACTCGTCATAGAAACCCCTCCTCCAGAAACTCATGGACACTCGTCGACCTCGCCAGTCAACGATTCCACCTCTCCCCAAGGACATGTTCCCGTTTGGGAGATAGTTCCCCAAGCCATCACTCAAATTCCCTTCTTTTAACCTCCACCAGGTATCGAAGCTTTTCAGGTATCCACCACACTCACACTACCTAATATGGTGTTAGCAATCCCAGTTTGGTATTTACACCCACCAGAGATGGTCCCTCGACCATCCCTTCCACCCTAAAAAGAAGGAATCCCCATGACGATTCCCATTCTTACTCCAACCACACCCCCACTCACTAACCCTCCTACCACAGCTGGGGGCAGGAGAAAGAAGAAGGAGCCCACAGCTCCACTTCCTCCACGCATCCCACCACCTTGCGCACTATGTGAGAAAGAGGGCCACCAAACCAACAACTGTCCATCGCTACCAGAATTACAGAATTTGATCCCACTCAATCCAACTCCCCCAACACCCACCACTACAGCAAGTCCCGCCACTACCACCCCCCCTTCCAGTAGTAAAGGTTTGAGGACCAAATACGCTTGTGCTATATGTTCCGAGTATGGCCATTATACCCACCATTTCCTAGCACTGCCATGCTTTTAGAAGACATTAGCCGCAGTACGCCAAAACTTCCAGAGAAACCCCAGTCCTACTACATCATCCTCAACAAATATCACTGACATCTGCTATGTCACCACTTCATTCAATGAACGTATGAGACGCACTTGCTCTCTCTACGATTCATTAGATCATTTTACATTCCAGTGTCCTATGATCCTTGAATACAGGAAACATCAATTGACCCTGCTTCACAGACCCGCAGAGGTGATAATTGACATTACCTCGTCACTAGAGGATCTTCATGTCATTTCTCCTGAACTTGAGGCACTCCCAACACCTCCATGGTTCTTAGATGACGTATCTGAGTATTCACCCCCCAACCCCCCCAACTCTCTTGCTCATTCCCCTACTGACATTCTCCACCCAACCACCATAGGTACCCCTCAGTACTTCAATATATGGTTTATGTTGAGTGAACCCTCACCATATCCTAGCATTGTTCCCCCTGTTTCTTCCTCATCAAGGGGCAACCACATGACCACTGTCACTGAGATCACTCCTCATGACCCCTTGTATTCCTGTCACTTCCAATGAGACGAAGAAATACTCAAAGAGTTAAACCACCCAGACTCTCCCTCAGATGCACTACACCACCGCGCACTCTTCTCTCCATAGGAAGCCTCCATGCCTCCTAACCAAAACCCCATTTACGCGGTCGAAACCAAGGATTTTATCCCATCAGGGCCTATTGACTAGTTCAAAAATCCCATTCCTGCCCCTGATGCTTTTGAAGAAGGCAACATGGCCAAAATTTCCCCCACCATTAAAATCGACATTTCCATTAAAAATGATATTGTCGAGGAAATCACCATTGGAGCTACTTGCACTCCTCAGGAAATAACTGCATATAAATCCCTCTTCCAAGAATATCAATATATTTTCGCCTGGTCATACACGGAAATGTCTGGCCTCGATCCCTCTATTTTCGAACATTGCATCGACACCTAGCCCGACATTACACCAGTTCGCCAAAAACAGCGACCACTACACCCATCAAGAGCCGCAGCTATCAAATCCGAAATTGACAAATTGCGTGTTGCCGATTTCATTTACCCCATTGCTTATATCTCATGGGTTTCCAACCCTGTACCCATTAACAAAAAACAGGGCACTATCCGCGTTTGCACAGACTTTCTCGATCTCAATCACACATGTCCCAAAGACAACTTTCCAATGCCTTTCATCGATCAAATTATCGACGACTGCGCTGGCCACGAGGCTCTCTCCTTTATGGACGGATTCTCTGGTTATAATCAAATTCAAATTCACCCCGCCGATCAGTATAAAACCACATTTACTACCACTTGGGGTACTTTTTCATATCGTGTCATGCCTTTCGTCTTAAAGAATGTCGGCGCAACTTTCCAGCAGGATATGACATACATCTTTCACGATCTGGCCCACATCATCCTCGCCTACTTGGACGACCTCACAGCTCGATCCAAGAAATGCACCCAGCATCTCAATGATTTACGAATCACTTTTCAACGGTGTCGTCAGTACAACATCCGCCTGAATCCTCTCAAGTGTGTGTTCTGTTTCACCACAGGGCGTCTCCTCAGTTTTATTGTTTCCCAAAGCGGTATTACCGTAGACCCCCTCAAAGTCCAAGCCATCACCGAAATTCCACCTCCCCGGAATTTACGACAACTTCAGAGCCTACAGGGTAAAGCTAACTTTCTTAGGCACTTTGTCCCAAATTACGCCATCCACGCACATGGTTTCCTTCATTTACTACATCACGACATCCCATTTCACTGGGATGACCACACCCAATAGTCATTTGAGGATCTTGAAATAGCGCTTTCGAATGCACCTTTAATTAGTGCACCTGACTACAATCGCGACTATATCCTCTACGTATCAGCATCAGCTGTATCAGTAGTTGGTGTATTCATCCAGCTAGGTGATGACAATCGTGAGAATGTCATTTATTACATTAGTAAAAACCTCTCAATGACACCCTTGAAGTATAAACATGAAGAGAAACTTTCTCTTGTAGTCGTCCTCGCAGTCTAGAAACTGTGCCACTACATTCTACTTCGCACTACAAAGGTTGTAGCAGATTTCAACCCTATGCAGTACTTTCTCAGTCGTCGGCAAGTTAAAGGAAAATTTGCTCGATGGATCATTATCCTTCAGTAGTACGACCTCGAGTTCTCAACACCTAAGAGCAAGAAGGCCCTCGTTCTCACCAAACTTGTCACGGTCCTCCCCTCTGACACCACTAGTGCCCCCGTCAACACCGACTTTCCCGACAAACATCTCTTTTACATCACTTTGGATGATCCTTGGTACGGTGACCTCCTCGTCTACCTCTGAACTCAAAATTTTGGTAAACACCTTTCATGAGATGATCGTCGACGTATTCACCATCAGGCCCCCTGCTACCTCCTCATCGAAGACATCCTATACCGACGGGGCGTCGACACCGTTCTTCGTCGATGCCTGACTATTGATGAGGTTGATAGAGTCTTAAATGAATGCCACAACGGTGCATGTGGGAGCCATCTTTCAGGCATATCCACTGCTCAAAATATTATCCGAGCCGGTTACTTTTGGCCTACCTTGTTTCATGATTTCATTCATGCCGTGAAAAAATGTGAGCAATGTCAGCTCTACACCAACAAACCCCGAGCTCCTCCCACTCTTCTCCACCCTGTCATTACTACCGGCCCTTTCTGTAAATGGGGCATCAACTTCATGACATCTAATCCCCCCTCTAAAAATGGTCACAAATACATTGTTGTCATTGTGGATTACTTCACCAAATTGGCAGAAGCTATGCCCACCTTCAACAACATCGTTGACACTACAGTGCGTTTTTTCTTTAACCACGTCATATCCTGCTTTGGAGTACCCCTCCAACTCATTTCCTATCATGGGGAACACTTCGAGAATGAGATCTTCGTCGAACTCTCATCTCGGTTAGGCTTCTCTCATGATTTTTCCTCACCATATTACCCTCAATCTAACGGACAGGTCGAAGCACTTAACAAAGTCCTCAAGACCATGTTACAGCGCATGGTTAATAAACATAAAACCAATTGTCATCATATGTTATTTTTTGTGCTATGGGCTTACCGAACGGCTGTGAAAATCGCTACTGGTTTCACACCATTTCATTTAGTCCATGGGGTTGAGGCCACTCTTCCCATCGAGTGCAAAATTCCCACCTTACACACTGCAATTGAGCTATTACCCGACAATGCTCCAATGGAGAAGCACTTGCTGAACTTGGAGTCTCTAAATGAAGATCGTCGATCTTCCTTACAGAACAATGAGGCAGCTAAAAAATGATCCAAGGCTACCTTTGATCGCCATGTAAACCTTCGATCATTTCGCAAAGGCCACCTCGTCCTGGCTTATGATATCGCTCATGATACCTTTGGCCATGGAAAATTCAAGTCACTCTCGCATGGCCCATACATCATCCAACATTGCCTCACCAAAGGCGCATATATTATGGCCTCTCTCGAAGGCCTCTCTCTCAAAGAACTCGTCAATGGGTTGTACTTAAAGAAATTTTACGCTTAAACGTAGTCATTCTACTTTAGGTTATCTCTTTTCTAGAGTTTTTAATATTTTTCTCCTTCCCTCACATCTAAACTATCCTTTGTGCTATTGACAGATGCTTCCTCCACCATCCTACCACATCGGTTACACCGACGGTGCCATCCATTGGACACAAAATCTCGCTTCGACTGCTTGGGCTCTCTATACCCCCTCACATGAAATGCTCCATTCGAGCGGCATATGTTTGGGGTCAACAACCAACAACCAAGTCAAATACACTGTTTTCATTGGCCTCCTGGCCGACGCCTAGAATCATCATATTTGTCACCTTAGCTTCTTCCTCGACTCTCAACTAGTCATTCTCCAGCTCAACAATGTGTACCGCGTCCGTGATCCTTGCCTCTTTCGCAAATACCTGCAGGTTAGGCTTTTATCTCGACATTTTGATTCCATTACATTTACACATATTCCAAGACAATTGAATTAAATTACAGATAACCTAGCTAATATTGTGTTAGACTAGCATATATCACATCAAGATACCTCTACACATACATAAACATATAACACAAACCTGTCACAGCATATACATAGAATAGACATCATCAAAACATTAACCAAAGAACATGTAAACACCACATAGATCTCAAAAATGTATACTCATGTATATATATAGGTCCACAGTGCCATCCAAATGTTTACATACAAAAAATACAAGTATTCGCAGGCCAATGCAGCACCTCGGTACAAAATGGGCTCACCATCCTATATACAAAAAATATATACATCAAATGCATCAAATCACCACTCACGGTGCCTCTAGAGCACCACCACCTGCTCCTCCCTCAGGCGGTGGCGGCCTACCACCTCCTGCCGCAGGTGGTGGTGGTCCACCCCCAACAGGCCCCTCCTACCCCAGCAGCAATCGTCCAGTCGTCATCATAGCAGCCACTATTGCCCATCGTACTATGGCACACCATGGTGGCGGCACCCCCCCACACTACTCTAGGAAAGCCTCATCCTGGATACACGACCATATGCCCTCAGGCACATCCTGTAATACCATCTCCAGTCAACGGCTGATGTCCTAAAAGTTATCTCCGACCGCCACCGAAGGAGCGTGTGATGACCCAGCACCAGGGTCATCAAACCGGTGCCTCCTCGCTACCCTCTCTGGCTCAGCTAGTTGCATGTGGTGTCCTTACGCTGACGTCTCTCTCCCCGCGACGGTCTCTCTGGCACTCTTTGCAGCTCCACCTCACGCTCGCAAGATGCCACATCTACACATGCAAACAAACACCACATAGTATTAGCATCTATATCATATACATAAGGCATGCTATCTCAAAAAACCACAAAACATACATATCAACATCATCAAATCAACATACCTCGGTGGTCAAAAACCTCCCCTAGAGGTAGCACCATGTCTGGATCATACTAGAAGTCAACCCCGGCATAGGGGTAATGTAGTATCACTTGCGGCATCTACCGCCATACCTGTGTTGCCTCTGTCGTGAAGAAGTGGCCACCCTCGCCACCACCATGGCGAAGCAACACCGTCGACCATCACCGCAGTTGCGGCTCTCGCACCTCAAGCGCACCCAATAGAATCCAAGGGTGCAACATCGACACCCTCTCCAGAAACCACGCCACCAGGATCTACCTGAAGGAAAGCTCACTTGTGTCCATGGACCGATAGTGGTCCAGCTGCCCTATCATCCGGGCATGCAGAGTCAGTCCCCAAGCGAACTGCTCACCATCCAGTACTCTCCCCAGTACCAACAACTGGCCCCCACTGATCCGTTGGGTCGCCAGTGACCCATATACTCTCACAATCATCATTACTATAGAATGATGCGCCAGGGCATCTATAGACCCCACGCTCACAACCATCCCTGACATAAAGTTTTAACCTGAACAATATCTCCGGCCAATGATTGCTAGGGCCAGATCCCTCTGTAGCACCGGCTCCGCTGGTAGGGAAACACCCCGAAATGGGAGCCCAGTCAAGAAGTACACATCCTCCACTGCAGTGAAGGGGATCTTTTCTCCTCACACAAGGAATCAATGGAGCTGATGACTCCACATCTAAATCAGGAACTGTAGGAGATACTCCTGCACCCGTATCAATGGGCACTCAAAGAACTTTAGCAGCCCACAGGTTGCCAAAGTCGCACGCACACCTGGATCCTCAATGGCCAGGGCATCTCGCAGCTGAGACCAATCTCGCTCTCGCCAACCCACTGGCATCATTTAAATTGTCCACCTGTAGCCACAACACAGAGTCTTATATCAGCCCACGAGACCATCAACAACATCACAAAAACAATTTTACACTCGTCAACTTTGCCTCTTAGGTGCAGCTGTTTTAACCCACAGGCGCGCACACATGCGCGTTTTTTCACTACACAGGCGCGCACATATGTGCACCTGTTAGCTTCATAAGCCCACTCTCAGGCGTGCCTGTTACATACATAGGCACACTCTCAGGCACGCCTGTTACCTACACAGGAATGCACTGGTGCACGCCTATCCATGTCACAGCCGCACACAAATGCGCAGCTGTATAGACGACAGGCACGCACATACTGCACGCCTTTAATTCCCTCACCAGCACCCCCATGCACGTCTATCTGGTGGGAAACTGTGCATGTGTGTGTGCCTACTTTTGGATCACCCATGCATGTGGGGCCCACACCCACAAAATACCTCTGTACGGCCCTCCGTACAGCCCCTGCCCAAAAATGGAATCCTATTTCTATGCAGGATGATCAGACCACTAACCTGAAGCTCGCTAATCACCAATCGGATGCCTCATCCTCTCTGAATCCCCAAATCTCCTCTAAAAACTACTCATCCAGTCACTATTGCAGCAGGTACAAATGAGGTGGCAATGTGGGCCCCACAGCTATATATAGGCCTTTTTTCCAAACTTCCACTCACCATTCCGGGAGCCCACAGTGTCTATTTCTCGATATGTCTTCAGCCACGGAATCAACATTCTGTCATCTACATCACAACAGTCCCTAGGCCTCTTTTCATCCTGAGCCCCCGGGGCACCCTTTTTCATATCCTGGTCAGGTACGCATGTGCATATTCATGCTTATCACATACATGCTCATCTCTTCGATTCTCTTTAGATATTGTTCACTTTGGGTATTTGGTTTTCCTGTGTGCAGGTACTTGATCATCATACATCGGCACAACCCCTTCAGTTATATACTCAGCACTGGCATGTAGCCATTCCCTCTGTATCGCACTTACATTTCCAGTCACACCCTCTGATATTTGCCTCTAGGATCCCCATTCCCAGCTCTACAGTACCCACACCTCCATTTGCATCTTCGGTACTATCACCCAATAGCATTCTTCCCCACATGAGTTGTCCCATTCATAGCACCTTGTGGCACTTCTGACACTCATGTTGTTTTTTCAAAACCCTTAGGGATGGGAGTCCCAATAGTCTTTCATGATGTCGCGAATCAACCACATACTCCTTCTCCTCATTTTGCTAGCTTTCCCACACGGATGCCCAGATTATCTCTTCACGGTTCTATTTTTTTACTGCACCTCCACAATATCATGAACCCTCCATTTCATCCACAATCAGTTTACCCATCTGCAAATCTACTTTAATTTCACCTACCTCATATAGAAACTCACCAATGGGGCCCCCACCCTTCATCAGTTTTATGAACAAATTCTGCCCTACATGGGCCACCCATATCACACTGGGGCACCCGTTTCTGTATTTGTACATTTCTCCCCAATTATTCATTATTTATTGTACAAACACCTTTATTTCCAGTCATTACATTACCCTTTTTTGTCGTCACCTTTGGCGACCTGCTTCCCTCTTTTTGGCCAACCACAACCCATGTCACCCTTGGTTGGGGCACTACTTATCATCTACCCTTTCCAACATCGTCCATATCTTCAGAGTACCCCACCGGTCACTTACCTCTACCCTCTGAATTTGTTCACCTTGTCCCGCCTCTGGCACAACTTATCCCCGGTCTTGTCGTCCCCCTAACACTCGACCTCGTTGAACGGTTGCGGCCACTTTTTATCTCATACATCCTCCAAACAAGGGAAGTCTTGAGTCTTCCCACATCTTGACTTCGTCCATGTACCTCTGCCACTTCCTCACCTCACCTCATAGATTTCATGAAGCCATTTTCTTCTGGGAGTCGTGTCCCCTTTTTTGTCGACATCAGCACAGTTTTCTAGAAGGGCGATAGTATCTTGATTCTCATTATCCACTCAATGAGAGATCTCGGACGGCATAGGGTGAAACACCATTGCTCCTTGTTGTCGTTGACCCCCATAACATTTGATGCCAACACTTTCTCATGTTACGGTGGGTCTTACTTTGCGACTATTGCAGTTAGTTCTTTCATTTTCTGAAGACCCCTGAACTTGGTAGGGCTATCAATGCCCACATCATCGTTGCTACTTATTACCACGATCACTGCCTACTATTCAGAGTATGTTCATTTGCAAAATTGTCTTCTGCCTTTATCACAACCTCCCCCAAGGTTCCTGCAGTTGTCTACACCAACACTTCATTCATATTTTTTTATAGTTACATGACACGAGCATGGGGCATGTCTGCCTCGTTTGTACACAGTTTTCTATTTTATACACCTCATGCAAGGTCGGGTCCTACCGGTTCCTTTTTTCCTCCAACAGATCTCTCCGGACGATCCCACTATTCCTCTATCTTACAACAACATTCTCAGTAGAAGAAACATTGATGGATTTCGGCTATATGTATGCTCCTAACCTCATCCATCAGGGGGCATCTGTTATCACTGAAATTTCATCCGCACATGGTTACAAGAACTCAACATCGTCAAACAGTGATGAAGTCATACATGGATCTGAATTAATACCACAACATTCAAAAAGGTCAAAAAACTATACAAAGTAGTGAAAAATTGAAGAGCGTTATGCAGACATTGGGCACACGTGTGCATGCATGGAACAAGAATGCTGAAATCACGCACAAGCACACGATGCATGACTGTTAGCGCAAAAATCCGTGCACCTGCTAAACGACGCCTTTATGAGAGTGGTCGGCCTCCCACCCACTTATGGTTCAGCTCCCAAGCCGATTTTACCCTCAAATCCGTACTGGATCCGACTGGTGGGCTGGTCAAAGACCTAAGAATGCCCTAATTGGCCTCTTTTCAAACTACAAAGCAGTTAAACAATAACCCAAATGAATTCTATAAAAAGCCATGAATGCACCTCATTTTCTCAAGGAATTCAAAGTAATGTTATGCTTCCTCTATTGTTTTGAGGACTCCATCCTTGGCAAGAGCATATTGGCACCATTACATTGGACAATCCATCTCACCATTGAGTGGATTTGTAAAGAGTTCTTTCATCACCATTTTCCATTTTTCTTTGTTGTAAGAAGAGCTAGCTAGTCGGGGTCCAAGAGCCTTCCCTTGGAGGAAGAAGGGACTCATAGTCCCCTTTCTTCTTGGTGCTTTGTTTTCACTAATAGATCAGCCTCAAACATTGGTGACATGGGTCTTATGGTTCTTTTTGTTTCTATGTCCCTATGCTCATGAATTTAATTTTTATTGCATCTCTTAGTTTAATTCTTAATTGTAGTTTTTATTTTCTTTCTCTAACTCTTTTCCTTGCAGTTGTCCTGCTCAGTGGACCCAAATGAGATTGAAAGCACCTCTATTTTGCTCACCAAGGTGACGAAAGAGGCGCAACACCAGGAATTAGGTGAATTTCATGATCATGATTTCGAGTGGGTGGAAGACCTTTGGGAATATCTTCAAATACTTTGGAATGCTTATCAATGATCCTTTGGAGATCTTGAGGAATA
>JZKD02S1674164.1:167675-193185 GCA_000966675.3 Picea glauca
ACGGAACAAGACCTCATAGCCCTTCTCCTCAATAGTAGAAACTAACACTAAGTTCTTCTTCAAGCCCAGAACATAAAGAACCTCCGTCAAAATCATGGGAGGCAAAGACTCCCTCTGAAATGATACGGTCCCACAACCAGTCACCTTGACCTCCCAGTCATCTCTAAGCACTACCTCTGCATCTCCACACTGAGTAAGATCTGTCAAGTGCTCATGAACTATTGTCATATGGAAAGAGGCACCACTGTCAATATACCAAGTATCGGGAGTAGTGGTCCTCGAGGATAGACACACAATCAAGGAAAATTCCTTGTCAAACTTGGTGGAAAACTCTTCCACCTCTGCTGAAGCTGTTGTTTGTCTCGACCTTGGCATCTCACCAAAGGTCTGACCTTGGCATCTCACCAAAGGTCCCTTCTCTTGGCATCTCACTGAAGATCCTCTCCTTGGTCTCTCATCAAGTGACTTCCTCTTGAAGTGACTGTTGTCCCAACTTTCTGTCTACTGAAATTTCTGCCTCTCTTCAACTCAGCTCTGATACCATGTTAGAAATTTTTCAGATCCCCAACCCAGTTTTAGTCTCACTAATTTTTCAGCCAAAGTTAAATGCCAAAATTCCATTTTCAGCACTGTTTCAGCATATGTCTCAGCACTGTTTCAGCATATGTCTCAGCACTGTTTCAGCATATACTCAGCACTGTTTCAGCATATACTCAGCTCTGTTTCAACATATGTCTCGGCACTGTTTTAGAATGTACTTAGCACTATTTCAACATATACTCAGCACTGTTTCAGCATATACTTAGCATTGTTTCAGCATATACTCAACACTGTTTCAGCATATGTCTCAGCACTGTTTCAGCATGTACTCAGCATTGTTTCACCATATACTCAGCACTGTTTCAGCATATACTCAGCATTGTTTCAGCATATACTCAACATTGTTTTAGCATATGTCTCAGCACTGTTTCAGCATGTACTCAGCACTGTTTCAGCATATACTCAGCACTGTTTCATCATATACTCAGTGGTGTTTCAGCATATGAAACAGCGGTGTTTCAGCATATAAAAACTTAACAAAAAATAAACTTCATAACTGAAACATGAGGATTTTCAACATTTTTTTCAACGCAGAAATAAAATATCAGCAGTATGAAAAACTCAGAAAATATAGACACAAAGATATTCGGTCTAACTTCGACCCTGGAAAAACCCACAAGGGGAAAACCAGTGAGAGAGGGCTTTGTATTATTTATGAGCTTCTGAGAAATTCTTTTACAGCATATTCATCTTCAGATATTTACACAAACTTATCTGGACATTCCTGTAGCTTTGCTCCTCGATTTCTAAACCAGAAATCCGTACAACTGTACGGTTGTCCCAACAATTAATATTGTACGGACTGTCTCGAAATTTGTGCCAAAACTCTGCTAAGACTCAATTTTTTTTCCACTAAATGTTGTTCGACAGCCTTGGAATGCATGCCAATACTCCCAAAAATTGCAGCTTCTATCTCTTTTCTTCATCTCGACCTCTCTCTTGCTCTCTCTTATTCTCTCAACAAGAATGCTTGAACTCCTCTTGTTCTCTCAACAAGAATGCTTCAACTTCTCAAGAATGGGTGCGCCCTCTTGCCCAAGTCGACCTCATGAAGGAAGGTGAGGGGTTTTCTAATCTAACGGTTGAGATTAGATCAGATGGGTGGCTGAGATTTGGTGTCTCTTCACTCACCCTCACTTTAATCATAAAGTCACCTTTTAATTTGCATCTCACAAATTAAATGACTAGGACCCACATTCGACACTTTCTCCCCCTTAGGCACCTAGGGAAGAGAAACACTTGCCTAGGTACTTTATTTTAATTAAAAATTTAGCAGTTATCCATCGTCTCGTTCCTTTGTCATGCAAGGGCTTCCTCAAGCAACCGTTTAAAGGATCTCCTTCTCCTTCGTCTCAGTTTTCTTCCCCTATGGGAGGCCGTCAGGGTCAGAGATAAAAATATTGCAAGGGTTCAACTACTTCGAGTCCCAACTCCTTGTACCCTAACCGCATTGGGGACATGCACAAAGAAACAAATAAGAGCATATCTCTCTAATACCACTAATTTATATTTATAAATGGGATGAAATGAAATACAGATGTATAACAAATACATACACATAGATACAATAAAACTTGACTTATATTAATAAAGAAAATATGTTGAAACTGTAAAAATGTGGACTGAAACAAACTTGCTTGAATGGTGGCAGCTTATCTCTGAGAAGACATGTGATGGTTATGCTCATTCACAAGAAGATGAGTACAATGAGGATCCAAAGGCCCTTTTAACATAAAACATAAATGAGAAAACCATAAACATCCAAAACCCTAACCTTGGGAGATAAAATGTCAAAAGGTTTGTGGGCCCCAATGGGGGTAGTTGATATATTAACTTCCCAAGCGTGTAACTTTTTCATATGATCTTTGTTTGGGGCACTCGAAACATTGTTGGAAAGGCATGACCAAGGAGTACATATTCAATTCATCCTAGTATTTGTCTTTGGCTACATGTCAGGAGTTGCCAAGAAAAAAAAACATCGTTTAGGGCCTCAAAACAGCCCCCAAAGTTTGGGTTCCAAAAAACTATAAAACAAATGCCAAAATGGAAAATTGTTCTTTGATCTAGTGGAATAGTTGGGTGGCCACCGATATCCACCTGGATCATCACTTCTTCTCAAGACCTTCATCTTTTAACCAATGGAATTTTTTACACCTATCCCACTCGTGCAGATTCAATATTTTTTAAATTATATTAATCTTATTATCCATCCTTACAAGTGTTATCTACATTCATAGGTGCATGTGAAATTACCAATTTTTAAATTAAAATAATTCATTTCTCTCACCCACCTTTCCTTTGCTTCCTAAAATTTATCCTTCTTGTTTCTAGATTTCCTCCCAAAATCCTATTTTTGTTGCATGAGAATATTTTATCTTAGTTATTTAATGCATTCTCCACTTAACTCAACCTACCTTTTTTTAGTTTATGATTTCCAATTGAACTAAGATTCTCCCCCACCCACCAAAATTTTCATTGACTTAAGAGCTCTCGTGAAATTAAATTTTCCTATATATTAATTAATTAGCTAAAAATAAAAACATGCACAACATTGAACTCAATCTTACTTTCTAATTGTTTTTATTTTGTTCAACTTTACCAAAGGTTACTAAAACAATCTTGTTTTAGTCTCTTAATTTAATTTTTTCTATTTTCTAAGTAGATGGAATAATTAAATTTTTTCCACATTTGTAAATCATAAGAATAATTTTTATTTGAATCATGTCCTTAAATTATTTTTCACTTTTACTTTTAATTCAGATTTCACAAGGATACTAAGAGAGATAAAATTTTGCTTGGTCAATTTTAATAAAAAAAAATGGAATTTAAAAGATACAATAAGCTCATAAAAGGGAAAATAACGTGAATCCATTTACTTGGTGTTAATGTAACAAGGGTTGTTTTTTTATGACCCAATGAGTTATAAAATAAGCTTACCATGGTAAAAAGATCAGTTCTCATTTGCAAAGAGAGGTGATTAGAGAATTTGCTAATAAACCCTCCTCCAACTGCAGGCTTCAGTAGCTCATTGTGGAATATTTACCCAACCAAATTTCAATCCATGTTATCTAGGTGAGTTGAATGGCATTCCTACAGTCAATTTCATGGGTAACATTTTGCAAATTGTTGAGGAATTATTTTTTTTAGAAAAGTTCTTGAAAGCCTCGATGCACCCTAGATGTCATGTGACATGCACAAGTGTCATGTGTCCTATCACATGATTCTTGAATGGAATCTAGTGATAGATTGTGTGACACATATATGATGGCACATGACCCCCTAAGAAAATGGGGGTGGACTAGGGGTTGTGGACATTAGGGGATGATTTTCTCTTGACAGGATTTTGATTGGAAATATGCAAGGGACCAAAGAGATGTTTGAAAGGAAGCAGAGGACCCATGAGACAGATGATTTTTCTTCCCATTAATATTCCCCCACTCTCGCAACCCTCTGTAACTGTGGATTATTGAATTTATTTTGTTTTTCATTAGTAGGCTCTCATGAGGATCTACTAGAAAATATGGTATGGTACTGGAATCCAAAGCAGGAGTGCTTCATTGTAGAAGGAAATGTGTTGTACCTCAATATGTAGGAAATTTACTTCTACATAGGACTGTCATGGAGAGGGGTTCCATGGAGGGTATACAGGGTGTCTAATGAATATGAGCAGTCCACCATGGACTACATATAGAAGTATTGTTGGTACATATCATGAAGGACAAGTGGAAATATCCCAATCCAGGATATCATCGAGTTGTCTCTAAATACCATCCTCTTTAGAATAATCCGAGAAGCAAGGTGAACGACACCACATCTGGTGACAAAATCCAACATGCATGTGGCAATTATGTGTTTAGAACCAACAATATTAAACTAGAGTGAGGGGTGTTGGATAACATGAAGGTTTAGCTGACACAGTGCAATAATGGGAGCCAGAGGAAATTTGGATATGGATCCATATTAGTGACTTTTTTCTTGGAAAGGGTGCATGTATTGAGAACTTGAATATTGATGAGAAACCAAGTTTCAAAAGATATAATAATCATGTTGTGGGAAGAACACTCAGGGGAAGGATGGATGGCCACTATAGGATTGGCTTTGTGTCATGGTGGTGCCATCATATAGTAGGGATAGAATACTTCTCATATGTGATTATGGACTTTAGGTCAGATCCAGAGCTTCCCCTCCCTCTAGGATAGGCATGGAGACCCCTTAGTGAGAGTTATTTTTTGGAAATTTATATTTGTATTGTTTTAGTATTTTTGAAATATATAAATTTTTGGTGGTGCAATATAACCGATACAAGAATGTTTGTTGGCATAAATGTAGGACTAGAGTGTTCAGTAGGATGGGAGCGAGCCAATCACCAAAGCAGTGATAAGGAGTCAACAAAGGAAGTGGGAGGTATGACAATGGGGAGCTTAGAGATGTGTAGAGGAACATATAGGAGATAACTCTAGGAGTACCCCCCCGGCCCCTGTTTCGATGGAAAATATTCCATCACATATACAACATCACATTGTAGGAGTATCCTTCCCATTTCATTGACTTCTCTAGAAAGTGGCTCAGGAGATGTTGTGTTATCATGACACTCATGATTGGGATGACTAGATGGAAATCTCCCCATTTTATACTAGACTAAATATTATTCGATCAACAAATTTTGTATCGATAGGTCAGCAGAGCCCCAAATTTTGGAGATGAACCTCTTTTTGAAGGATGTAACAAACTTTTATGATATATATGTATATATTCTTACTTCAATTGCTACTTATAAATGTCCAATGATGTGATTGTCGATCGTGTTTTATGTACATGCATGTTAAATGACTCAATTAATGTGGAAAATTTGATTCTAACACATAATTAACCAATGAATCATCCAAGGTATTATATCATGTTGGAACATGACAAAACTCGTTATACTCAAAGTAGCATTCAAGAAGTTGAACCCTCAAATACTTTCGCAACAACACAAGATGTCTCACACTATAAGCACAATTCAACTGGGAGACCACAAGTTGTGAGTCCAACCTGAAAACTATGTTGATGTTTGTAGCATCAAACAGGTACTTCCACATATGTCTAAGTGTCTAGACGTGGAAGTCGATGAAAGCCTTCTCCCTTGATAATTTACTTTAATTAAAGGAATTATTAAAGTAAAGTTCATTTATTAGTGAGTTGAGTTTTATTTAAATAAATTCTTTAATTAGAATTATTGAATTAAATAATAGTCATTGATCTCAAGTGAGGTGAGAATTAATCTCAATCGTCAACCACTTTGGATATTAGGGTTAGGTCATAACTTAAGATTATAAAACAAAAGCTAGAGTGAAGGAGAAAGACACTTATGTGATACATTGACAGAATGTTTGACATAAAGAGTAGAGGAATTTTTCTTAGGAGGATTGGATCGTAAAGGAATGTGATTCAAGGATATATTGGATAGGTGGAGAAATAATTATATATAGAGATCAATTCAGTGAGAAGAGAGAATAGAGGTAGCTACAAGTGGGTTTCAACAAATTGGAGCCATAGCAACAGGGCCACGTCGTATGGAGTTGTACAATATTTGAGTGTGTTTATGTGGGTTTCAGTGGAGACATGAACATATACATGGGTTTTCTAAAGGAAAGGCACATACATATTGTGAAACGTGAAAAACCAAGTTCATACAGCAGATCAAAATTTGATAGGGTTTGCAAGTATTGTCTTTAGTTTTCTATATTTCTTTGTGGGCCATTATCCCAAGTACAAGAACTCTTGTAAGATTTGAATTTATCTGAATGATAATATTAGTTGATGGGAAGAATATATTTGTGTATTTTGTATGATTCCATCATTACTTCTACTATATTTAATTGAGTTGAATATTCCATCAAGTACATGTTGTTTTGTGAGCTACTAATTTGACTTACAACAAGGAAATCACTAGATAACAAGATACCTAGGTGCCAGAGTAGGGATTTCAACATGGTATTAGAATAACTACTCTGATAGGAAGTAAAATATCATATCCAAATAATATCTATCATATCTAGAAGTATATCTTAGCAAATCCATAACCAACAATAAGAAATCAATGGTTGGATTTCACGGAAACAATGATATTGAGGAAAAACTAGGGTTTTCCAGTTTTACAGAGTTGTTCATAGGTTGTAGAAGGAACAGTCATCTACATACGCAGACTTATTTGGAGACAATCTCATATATGTTGGTTTCAATAATAAAAGTCACATACATGCGTGGGTTTCAATGGTGACAAGTGCATACAGGGTCTTACAGGTTAGTACAGGGGAAATTTTAATAGCAGGTTATTTCTAGGGTAGTTTATCAAGTCTAAGGGATGGCATCAGTAAGTCTGAGATTTGAATACATATTGGATGGAGCATCCAAATTCCTATTTTGGAAAGAAAAAGTTACTTTAGTGTTGAAGGAGTATGAACTTTGCGAGTTAGTGGACATAGAAGTTGTTCCACCAATAGATCTAGTATCTTTGGAAGCTCACAAGAAGAAAGAGATCAAAACTAAGGGGGTTATCTTAGATTGAGTGAAGGATCATATAATTCCACAGTTATTTGAGAATAATATGGACAACGAGATGTTTGAGTCCCTAGTAGGATTATTCCATAGCACTCTCATGAATAGGAAGATGGTCTTAAGAAATAGACACAGATTTGTGTAGATGTCTATATCTGACAATGTGACCATATATTTCATGAGGCTCACTCAAGAAAGTGGTCATCTTGCAGCCATAGGGAAGAAATTAAATGACGTAGAGCTCATGAATGTGGAATTGAATGGTTTTACCAAGTCTTGGGAACCATTTGTCAAGGGAGTTTATTCTTGAGAAAAACTCACAAATTGGGAGAGTCTTTGGGATGATTACATCTAGGAAGAGACTCGGGAGGAGTCTAAGAGAAACAAATAGCGAAGTAGTGATGAGAATTTGTACCTTGTTAGTAATACAAGGAAGGGAAAAGGAAAGAGTTCCAACAAAAATGGAAATAGTGATGGAGGATCATTGCAGCCAGGGAAGAATAAGCTTGAGTAAAATGAAGTTCTTATCATGTCATAAGAATGGTGATGTAATCTAGGGGAAAGTAGGGAGATTTATCAGTAGTCCTTACATAAGAATCATAGAATATACACACATATAGATATAGAAAAATACATACACAAGTAGTGAGAGCCAAAATATTTGTATTTATTAAAGGATATAGCAATGCAGTAAAATGTATACAATCTCTCACACAGAGATGTTAGAGTCTCTATGTGCTTGTCTATTTATATTCATATATGTATAGTTACTAGGAAGTTGCAACTACTTAACTACCTAGGTCAGTTGGTTATCATATACTTTGATTGACTTACATTTACAACTACAACATTCGATCAACTATTTCTTAGTCAACAGAGTCGACTAGCCCCTATAACATCTCCCCCCACCTCAATTCCTTCCTTGTCCTGAGAAAGGGGGAGTATAGAAAATAAACTTTACAAAGATTTATTACAATATTTAGAAGTAGAAGATGAAGAGAGGAGAAAATTTGAAATAGGAGGAGATAAATGTTCATGTGCTTAATCGGCTTAAGGTGTTGCATCCAACCATTCTGCTACACTTGGAATTATGCCACTATTTGAGTCAACTGCATTGTCCTTTTTGGTTTATGTGTTTAATCTGGAGGTGGCCTGAATGATACTGGGGGATGAATGCTTCATTTTTTGTGCAAATCCACACCATACGTTGATCTCTTTTTTTTATTCTAAGCTTAGTAGTTTCATTTGGGAAACCATGTCGGCGTTTTCTTCTATCTCTGCTACCTAAACTGAGACTGACTCTGGGTTGAACTATTGCTTTGTATCTTGCATATTATATTTAAGCTGAGTGATATCACTAACTGATTGATCAGTTTCTAATTGTGCCTTGTGCCCCTCCATATTCCATTCCTTCTCTTGTTGGGAAAGTTGTAGCTCCACTGCCTTTTCTTTTGTTATCTACAAAGTGAGAGCTTCTTTAATTTTGTTGTCAGTTGTCAAATTTTGTTTTCTCTCTATGATTTCAACTGCAACCTTTTGTATCATGTATTTGTTGCAGGAATCTGCAAAGTGATTCGACCAGTTGCTTACAACAGAGTGTAGTAGTACATCTTGTTTAGCAATTTTATCCATATTTTTTCTGAATCCTTTAATATTATTATGTTATTCCACCATGGTTGTGGATATCTTCTCTTGAGTATTTTGAATCTCCTTGCATGCCAAGTTGAGTTGTTGTTCGGCCTCTGATTTTTCTTTTTGAAGTCATGTTTCCTATTGCTGGTGTTTTGTACTGATTTTGATCAGCCTTCCAATCAAATTCGTAAACCCTTCTAAGGAGTTTTGTACCTATGGAACCTACTATATCCCTTCATGCTTCCTAATTATTTACATTATTGTTGTTGGATTACTGAGAGGGGAGGTGAATCAGTAATAGAGAAATTTAATATTTTTTAACCATATAATGCAAGTGCTATATCAGTGTATCATTATCATCCAATAATTGCAGAGTAAATAAACAATGAGCAAATGAGAAATCATACACATACACAATACACAATTTTTTTTGATGCAGGAGCATCATCAACAAGACCACGTGGAGGGACAACTCAAAACCATCTCACCCTTTTCAATTATTGGGAATCTAGAAATTGGCATTTCTTGAAGATCCATTTTGAACGAATGATTGAAAACTGAAGAAGAGCTAAATGCTCAGAAGATAAATGAGTGCAAGTGATCTGGGAGTTTCACTCCCAAATGTTAATGTAATGGAACTCAAGAAGTTGTTAGTTGTTACTTCGATAGGAGAGGTGGTAGGAGGGAACCCTAGAGGACCTCTTGTATATGTAGATGGACAGTATGCCCGAAAGTGGATGCTACAAATTAGATAGGATATTGTTGTGATTTAGTTATCCTATTTCATAGTTGTAGCCATTTTTCATTTGAATGAATATAACAAGGGAAAATTGATCCAAATGCATAGTGTTGGTACTGTTTGTGATTCTCTGTTATTATTGTTTTCATGAATGAATTATTTTTGTTTCAAGTATATGAAACTATGATATGTTGGTATAATTTTCAATTGTTTCTCTTCATTGATTTCATGCAAGGTGTGCATATAGTCTGCAAGGAGTGCATTGATAGAGTCTGTTTCGACTCATAAGCTCAGAAGAGATAACAAGAAATTTACAATTTCTAGGAGTGAAAGGGTACTACTGCAAGGTGTGCATAGTCACCCACAAGAAATTAAGTCTTGCGTAAGAGTCTATTGCAAGGACTACACAGACCCGAAATTAAACTAAGTGTCGAAGTGGCTCTTTAAGAAGTTAAAGGAGCATAAGTGCAAGGAGTGCAAAGGAAAACTCTGTTTGTAGTTTAGAAAAAGACAAAGTTAATGAATACTTGGTAAGGAGGAGCCTTAGAGTTACTGAACACTCTGGAGGTAGGATTGTGTAGAGGAGACATAGAGAGACAGAATTACTGAGGATTGTGTAGAGCTCTTCCAGGAGGGCATCTAGTGAGTGCAAGGAGTGCACAAGAGAACTTTGTTTATAGTTTTGTAAGAGGAAAGGTGTAAAGGAGAAGACACTTACAGAGTTATTAAATACTCTGTAGGCTCAGCAAGGTGTGCTTGAGCAGAAGTTGTCAGAAGGGCACTTACACCCCTTTAAGGATGCAAAAGGGTCAAGACCCTTAAGAGATTGAGTAAATCGTAAATCTCAAAATAGATAACACTTTCATAAGTGAAGACAAGATCCCAGATACCGGACTCGGAAGAAGAGAAAAGGTTGAAACCTTTGAACACTTATAAAATATTCTAATTTGGAGGAGATTGAAAGCTCGGGAGGAGGAGAGAAAAAATTCATCATATATGTTGTGGAAAGAGATCTGGACCATCGAACTTCACGTCCAAATAGGAGAGAAGCACAGAGGAAAAGAAAAAATCTGATCCGTTGGATCTGAGGATTGACAACCAACAGTCATTGGATCCAAGGGTAAGTGCATGAAGGTTAAGTCCTTTTAAAGTGCGCAAGAGAGCGGACTTGCTAAAATTCTTGAAGTCCCAAAGTGATTTGGGAGCGCCCATCATCTGGAAGGACGCATGGCGTAAATCCATCAGTTTTGGGTGAAACTGCTACGGGAGGAACGAGCACTCAGAAGTTTGAAAATTTTGAAGCCCAAAGCATTGAAGATCTAAAGGGGTCAAGGAATCGAAGAAGGAATCTGGACCTTCAGATCCAGAAGGGACACGTGGAAAAGGATCGTGAACTCCGGGTGAAATCACTCAGGGAGAACGTAAAGGACAAAGGCTTGAAATCGTCGAAGTCTGACCAACCGAAGAAGTTGGGAGTCGTCGATCCACAGGAGGACATGTGTCATTGGATCACAGACTCTAGGTAAAATGTTTGGAGGAAATTTGAGTGAGGGGAAATTGAAATCTAATATTTCCGAAGGCCGAAGTCCCAAAGCGGACGATCGTTGTGGATCTAGTTGGAAAGGTGTCATCGGATCGTGTACTTCGAAGGATCACGTACCAGGAAAATAGAGCAGAATATATGAGAAAATACCCAAGGATCTGGGAGCTGTAGTGATCCTAGACATCCATCGAGAAGGAACGTGTGGCGAGAGATCAACATTTCACTGACTCGCACATAGGGAAAGTGAAAAATATAGTTGTGAAAATTCTTGAAACGCAAGATTGCAATTTGATCACAACCATTGGATCACAGGGAGTTGAGATTCATCGATCTAATACATGAGTATTTTGGGGAATCATGATTTGGGAGAAGGGAGACAAGCAACCCTCCAACTTTGTAAAACACGAAGTCCCGATTCGTGAAGGAGAGATCTAGACCATTGGATCACGGGAGGTCATGGACCATCGATATGATGTCGAGAGTTCAAAGGTCAAGGATTGGAAGCTGTAAGGTTGGGCCCCAGGTCATAGCCGGAGGTCATGCCAGCGGAAGTTAAGGGAGGAGCTAGTGGTTCTAGGCTCTTATTTCGGGTTTCGGGGATCGGAAGAGTCAGAGTGGGCTCGCATGAAATTACCCGATACATGAAATCATGAAATGCCTTTTGGGTTAGGTCGTGGTCACAGACAATGGTCATGAGAGAGGAAGGGGCTAGTCATAAAGGCACGCTCCCGTATTGTAGTTTTCTCAGGAAGAGAATTGGCACCGAAGGAATGAGCATGTGCAGGTTTTTCTCAATGCCCGTGCCAGGGAACTAAAGGACCTGTGGGTTTTTTCGTGGGGTTCCAGTAGGGATCTGAAGGGCTGATTCAGCTCAGAAATATTGAAGATCGAGATATCGGGAGGTCAGAAGACCCTGCTAAGGTAGGGGGTCTGCATCAAGTGGTATCAAAGCACATATTTTTAATTTTTGTAGTAGAGAGTAGATAAAGAAAATACTTTGATACCATCAAGTGGTATCAGAGATGTGTTTTTTCTTGTAGACAACATGCAAAAGAGGAAGAGAGATAAAGGATATAGTCTAATATCATCAAAGGTATCAATGTTAATTTTTCCGTAGATTTGAAATGAAGGAAATAGAGAAGACAATCTGACTACATCAAGTAGTATATAGAACTGAATTGTGTCTACAGATTGTAGGTGAAAAGGTGAATAGAGGTGATCTGATGACATCAAATGGTATTAAAAAGGGGATTTTTCCTATAGAACAATGGGTAAAGGTAGAGAGATAGAGTATTGATTCTCTGTAAAGATTGTTGCAAGATGTGCATCAAATGGTAGATAGTCAGGAGGGATGAAAATAGAAAAGATGGCGATTGCAGGCCATAAGTTTGGTCGAGGAATAGAACACAAGAAGAAGAGAAAGGCAGAAATTGACAAAGAGCTCAGGGAAATAAGAGAAAAGATGGAAAATCTAGCATTGAAGATGCAACAGAAGGCAAAGGTACATTGGAGGTATGAATGGCTTCTGAACAGGAAGGTAAAATGGCCTATTCAAAATTTGTTGGCCAGAAAACAACAACAAGAATTGAGGAATTGGTTGAGACATGATAAAAACCTTAGTGACACAAAGGAGAAAGTGATTCACATCTGTGAACCAGTGACTGGGAGGAATCTCAGTGATGAGGAGAAGAAGAGATCAGTTAAGGATCTCATAAACTACCAGGAGGGTAGAAGTGAACTTTCAAGTTACCAGGTGGGAAATAGAAGGAGATCAATGAATGATCTCATAGACTTCCAGCAGGGCAGTGAATAAAGTCCAGGTTTCAAGGTGGTAAATGGAGAGAGATCAGTTGATCTCATGAGCTTCTAGGTGGGAAGAGAAGAAATCCCTAGATGTCAGGTGGGTAAGGGAAAAGAGATGAGGCTATGTGAGAGTCTCTTTAACTCAGAGGAGAGTTTAGATAAAAAAAGGAGTGGTGACAAAGGAGGATAAGAAATACATTATGATCATTGGAGGAATTGAGTTATTCCTACCACATGTCCCAATTGAGGCCATCACATGTGTTACAGATGCAACAGTAGAAGAAGAACAACCAGCAGTGACTGTCATAGAGGAAGAGGAGGAGAAAACACTGATGTTTGCCCCAACAGAAAAAGAGGAGAATTCAGATGAATTGCTCACTCAATGGGAGTAGGAGTTCGATATGTTGGAGGATTGGTTGAACAATCCAGATCCAGTAGATGACTTCCATTAGGAGACAGTCATGCATATTGCAGGAGAAGATCATTCAACATAATTTCTCAAAACTTTCATCCCAGGAGCTGAACAGGAGATGACTGTAACACTGGAGCCTGAAGCAGAAGAGGAAGCAGACAACATAGATTGTGTTGAGCTGTATGAGGAATTGGAATTCCAAGAGAGAAGGATAAATATGCAGAGTAGACATACCCAACAGAATAATTTGGAGACAGGCAGAGGAGAATACCAACCTGGGGAGTAGCTAGAGGGAGTTGGAGTTGAACCAACACAAGAAGAGATGACAGAAGTCAATCTCTCAAAGGAGGAATTTGAGCAGCAATTTAGTGGGGAGACTATAGAACTCGAGTCTGCAATAGAGTGGCCAACTAGTTCCACAGGATATGAAGATAACATGGAAGTTCAGATTGATCAGATTGGTAAAAAGGAGGAGTACACATTTCAATGTGCCCCATAGATAAAGAAGGAAGAGCATTCAAAGGAATAGCTCAAAATTTTCAACCAAGGATCTGAGCAAAAGAAAACTGTAGAATGTGAACCTACAGTAGAGGAGGAAACAACATATAGCATAGATCTTGTTGATTTTTGTGAAGAGATGGAGGCCCTAGAGAGAAGTGTAAAGATGAAAAAGCATCTTATCCAACAAGTCAGGTTGGAAATTTATGGAGAGAAGATGCAACAAAACATGTTGTATAAGGAAAGCCATCCAGCGGAGGATTTGAAAGAGGTGATTGAGGAGATAATAAAGCTGATGGTGAAATCGGAAACGGAAGCTGTCAACAGAGAAGGATAGAACATAAGAAAACCTACAGGAGTAGCAGGGAAAAATAAGCAGTAAGGAAAAGGAGCAGATGAATAGATCCAAGAGAAAGTATGGGACCCTGGGGATCTCATCAACATGGAAGAGGGAGCCATCAACAGGAGCTCATGTTTTTCTCAGTTGTGGAGTATGATGCAGGAGCATCATCGGTAAGCCCATGTGGAGGGACGAATCAAAACCATCATGCCCTTTTCAATTATTGGGAATCTGAAAATTGGTGTTTCCTAAAGATCCATTTTGAATGGATGATTGAAAAATGAAGAAGAGTGAAACGCCCAGAACATGAATGAGCACGAGTGATCTGGGATTTTCACTCCCAGACTTTAATGTAACGAAACTCAATAAGTTGTTAGTTATTACTTTGATAGGAGAGGTACTCAGAGGGAACCCTAGAGGACCGGTGTATATGTAGATGCACATTATGCCTGAAAGAGGCTGCTGCAAATTAGATAGGAGATTGTTGTGATTTATTTGAATGAATATAACAAAGGAAAATTGATCCAAATGCATAGAATTTTTATTGTTTTCGATTCTATATTATTGTTGTTTTCATGAATGAATGATTTTCATTTCGAGTATCTGAAAATGTGATATCTTAGTATAAGTTTCAATTGTTTATTTTCGTTGAGTTCATGCAAGGTGTGCATAGAGTTCACAAGGAGTGCGTTGATAGAGTCTGTTTTGACTCATAAGATCAGAAGACTTTCCAATTTCTAGGAGTGAAAGGGGACTGCTACAAGGTGTGCACACTCACCCGCAAGAAATTAAGTCTTGCATAATAATCTATTGCAAGGACTTCACGGACCCAAAATTCAACTAAGTGTCGAGGTGGCTCTTTAAGAATTTAAAGGAGAAGAAGTGCAAGGAGTGAAAAGGAAGACTCTATTTGGAGTTCATAGAAATATAGAGTTAATGAATACTCGGTAAGGAGGAGCCTTAGAGTTACTGAACAATCTAGAGGTGGGACTGTGTAGAGGAGACATAGAGAGACAGAATTATTGAGAATTATGTAGAGCTTTTCTAGGAGGGCATCGAGCGAGTGCAAGGAGTACACAAGAGAACTTTGTTTAGAGTTTTGTGAGAGGAAAGGTATCAAGGAGAAGACACTTATAGAGTTATTGAATACTCTGTAGGCTCGGCAAGGTGTGCTTGAGGATAATTTTCCAAGAGGGCACTTACACCCCTTTAAGGCTGCAGAAGGGTCGAGACCCTTAGGAGACTAAGTAAATCGTAAATCTCAAAAGAGATAACACTTTCAGAAGCGAAGAAAAGATCCCAGAGACCAGACTCGCAAGAAGAGAAAAGGCCGAAGCCTTTGAACACTTTGAAAATATTCTAATTCAGAGGAGATTGAAAGCTCAGGAGGAGGAGCGACAACAGCTGTTAGATATGTTGTGGAAAGAGATATGGATCATCGAACTTCACATCCAAACAGAAGAGAAGAAAAGATCTAATCCGTTGGATCTAAGTGTCGAGGACCAACAGTCGTTGGATCCGAGGGTAAGTGCACAAAGGTTAATTCCTTTGAAAGTGCAAAATAGAGTGGACTTGCTAAAATTCCCAAAGTCTCGAAGTGATTTGGGACCATCCATCATCTGGAAGGATGTGTAGCGAAAATCCATCAGTTTCGGGTGAAAGTGCTCTGGGAGGAACAAGCACTCAGAAGTTTTAAATTTCCAAATCCCCAAGCATCAAAGATCTGAAGGGTTCAAGGAACCAAAGAAGGAATCTAGACCGTTAGATCCAGAAGGGGCACGTGGCGAAGGATTGTGAACTTTAGGTGAAATCACTTCGGGAGAATGCGAAGGACGAAGGTTTGAAATTGCCGAAGCCTAAACAACCGAAGCAGTTGGAAGTCATCGATCCATGGGAGAACATGTTTTATTGGATCGCAGACTCTGGGTAAAATGTTCTGAGGAAATCCAAGCGAGGGAAAATTGAAATATAAGATTTCTGAAGGCCGAAGTCCCGAAGCAGACGATAGTTGTTGATCTGGTTGGAAAGGTGTTCTTGGATCATGTACTTCGGAGCATCAGGTACTGGGAAAATAGTGGAGAAGATAGGAGAAAATACCTAAGCAGTTGCGAGCCGCAGTGATCCTAACCTTCCATCGAGAAGGGACACATGGTGAGAAATCAACGTTTCACTGACTCACACATAGGGAAAGTGAAAACCAGAGTTGTGAAAATTCCCAAAAAATGACATCGTGATTTGATCACAACCATTGGATCATGGGGAGTTGAGAGTCATTGATCTGATACATGAGTATTTCAAGGAATTAGGAGTCGGGAGAAGGGAGACAAGCAACCCTCCAACTTCATGAAATGCGAAGTCTCGATTCGTGAAGGAGAGATCTGGACCATTGGATTGCGGGAGGTTGTGGACCATCGATATGACATCGGGAGTTCGAAGGTCGAGGATTGGAAGTCGGAAGGTTGTGCCCCAGGTCATAGCTGGAGGTCACACCAGCGAAATTTAAGGTAGGAGCTAGTGGTTCTAGGCTCTTATTTCAGGTTTCAGGGATCGGGAGAGTCAGAGTGGGCTCACATGAAATTACCCGATATGAGAAATCATGAAATGCCTTTTGGGTTAGGTCATAGTCATAGACAGTGGTCACGAGAGAGGAAGGGGCTAGTTAAAAAGGCATGCTCCCATAGTGTAGTTTTCTCATAAAGAGAATTAGCACCGAAGGAATGAGTGTGCGCAAGTTTTTCTCAAGGCCTATGCTCGGGAACTAAAGGACCTGTGGATTTGTTCATGGGGTTCCAGCAGGGATCTGAAGGGCCAATTCAGCTCAGAAATATTGAATATCTAGAGACCGGGAGGTCAACAAACCCTACTGAGGTAGGGGGTCTGAATCAATTTTTACGTGGAAACCCAAAGCATGAGAAAACCATGGAATGATTTTTCTTATATGTCTTGAAGAATTAAATTCATTGGAAGCACCAACTTCCTTTTTTTCCATCTGTAATTGGAAGGAGGCTCCAACCCCCTAGTTTCTCAGGCTACAACCTGAGGGAATCTCCAACTCTCCAATTCTCTAGCTACAACCAGAAGGAGGCTACAACCCCCTAAGTTCTTCGGCTACAACTGGAAGGTGGCTACAACCACATGTCCTTGCCCTTTCCATCCACCCTGAAATATAAATTCCAAATATAGACAACCTGTCATTGTCACTGAATCAACCACTACCACTGTCAACCTTTCACTATCAACTTGTACCAATAACCTATAACAACTTGTACCAATCAACCTGCACCAAACAACCTGTACCAATAACCTGAACCAACATGTACCATGCATCAACATTGACTCATCAAGATGTACTAACATCATCAACTATACACCTCATGTATGTGCCAACTCATCAACTACTTGTCTCAACCATGTACCCAACATGTACCTCAACCATCTACCAAATACATACACCAATATAACCATCAAAAGTTATCTAACAATTCATCACTCTATCCATAAACCAAATACCATAAACCCTTACATCAAACCATGTGCCACAACCTCATTGTTATGTAGCCTCAAGCTAAACCAACAACTTCAAAAACACATCACAACCAAAAGACCAACACCCATATGCCAAATACCAACAACAAAATACCCATTGTATCCCTCAACAAACCTAATATATGCAGAAATATTGAACATCCAATACCATCACAAGAGCTAAACCCTAGCTCACAAAACATACCTCAAACAAGATGTGCCATATCTCTCATAAATATACCCCAACCATGTTGTTGCCACGATTTTTCTTCCACAATTTTTCTACCACACTTTTTCTATCACGATGTTTTTGCCGCACTTTTTCTACTGCAATTTTTCCGTCGCACTTTTTCTGTTGAGATTTTTCTGCCGCACATTTTCTACTCCAATTTTTCAACCATGATTTTTCTGCCACACTCTTTTTGCCGCACTTTTTCTGCCGTGATTTTTTTGCCGCACTTTTCCTGTCACGATTTTTCTGCTACACTTTTTCTACCGCGATTTTTTTGCCGCACTTTTTCTGTCGTGATTTTTCTACCACGATTTTTTTGCTGCACTTTTTCTACTGCACTTTCTCTGCTGCACTTTTTCTACCGCGATTTTTCTTCTGCAATTTTTCTGTCGCACTTTTTCTATCGCACGTTTTCTGCCGCACTTTTCCCGCCACATTTTTCCTGCCGCACTTTTTCTGCTCCAAATTTTCTCTATCAATAATATCTACCCAAATAACCTTTCAAAAAATAGATATTCAAGTGTGATTAAATGAGAGATATTTCCCTCTTATTTATACTTTCATGTAGCATTACACTTTCCTTATTTTAGGGAATTCTCCATTTACTTTATGATTTAAATAATTTCTTTTGCAAACACTTGACTTTTGGGGGATTCTATATGACTCATGAGGGTTCTTCAACTTCATATGGCCATAACTCTCTAAACATGAGGAGTTATGTGATGTTCCATATACCACCGAAAATGACATGACAAGCATTATCCATCTAGTATAGTTTCACTAAAAAAATCACTAACATATCCTTTACATACCAATATATATTTGTTCCTTTTAACATGTCCATCCTCATTCAATTCATTTAAGTATACCCACTTTGTGTCAATCACATTCTTATCCTTTGGCCTTGGAACCAATTCCCAAGTATCATTTTTCTCTATTTGATCCAATTCTTCATCCATGTCCTTATTCCAAAATTAATCCTTGTTAGCCTCTTCAAAACAGGTTGGTTCAATCGTAGATGAGAGTGCTACGTGTCTTTGTTCTAGTGAACAGATTCTTCTTCTAGTCTCAACTCCTGCATATTTATTTTCGATAATCTGATCTGAAGGATGATTGTTCTGTACTCATCTTCTAGGTGTCTTTGGAAGCACTTGTTGAACTTTCTCTTCTTATTTTGTTGGATCTTCTTCATCTTCCCCTTCTACATTCTTTTCATATTTTTCTTCTTCTTCGTAAACATGTTCCATTGATTCATTTTATTCTTCCTTTAATTTTTCTCTACTGGTTTCATCAATTGTTACGTTGATTCTTTCCACAACTTTGTTCAAACTCAAGTTGTAACATTGGTATGATTTCCTTGTACTTGAGTAACCAACAAGTACTCCTTTGTCCACAGAAGAGTCAAACTTTCCCAATCTGCCATCTTCTCTTTTGATGTAGCATTTGCTGCAAAAAACTTTGAAGTGCTTCACATTTGTTGGTTTTCCTTTCCATAGCTTGTAGGGAGTTTTGTCAATGTTTTTTTTGAGCATTACTCTATTTTGAATGCAAACTATTGTATGCACTGTCTATGTCCAAAAAATATCTGTCAATTTGGAATACATTAGCATTGTTCGAGCCATTTCTTATATTGTCATGTTCTTTATTTCAACAACTCCCTTATGTTGAGGTATCCTAGAAATGAAGAATTGCATTTTTATTCCATGACTACTACAGTAGTCCATAAATTCATTTCAAGTGAACTCTCCTCCATTATCATATCTCAAGCATTTGATTTTTGAATCCATTTAATTTTCAACCATTTCCTTATAGATCTTGAAGTTTTCAAAAGCTTCTGATTTATTCTTGAGAAAGAAAATTGCAATCATTCTTATATAATCATCAACTAATAACATAAATTATTTCTCACCTTTTAAACCCTTTTGTTGTAGTTGGCCCAACTAGATCAGTATGCACAATTTCCAGTGGTCTTGTCGTTGAATATTCCTTTGATTTGAATTTAGTCTTTGTTTTCTTTCCTTGTTGACAATGCTTGCATAAAGTGTTGGTTGGTTTCATGATATGGGGCATTTCTCTGAATACTTATATTTTTTTGACTTTGACAAGGTTATCAAAATGTATGTGACCCATTATTTTTTTCCATAGCCAACTTTCATCTTCCTTTCCTAGACAACACTTTTCATTTATAATTTCACTTAACACATAAATGTTTCTTGAAGTTCTCGTAGCTGTAGCAATCAATTTTCATGAACCTTATTTTCTTATATTACACTTTTGTGAATCGAAAGCAACTTTATGACCTTGGTCACAAATTGACTCACACTTAGAATATTATGTTTCATATCTTATACTATTAGAACATTTTCTGTCTTTGCATTCTTTTTCCCAATTCTGACTGTCCCTTTTCTAATGATTTTAGTTGAATCATCATTTCCAAAGGAGACTGGTCCATCTCTTTCCTTTCTTAAAGTAAGAAAATTGTCTCTATCACCTGTCATGTGTTTTGAACAGCCATTGTCAACATACCAACCATGTTTCTTCTATTTATCTTGTAGAGTGAGTGTGCATTATTCATTGCTATATTGATTCTGATTTTGTATCCATGTCCTTTTCTGAGGTTCATGTCTGTGATTGTTTTTATTCTATTACGGTTCTGTAGGAGGGATTGTCATTCTGCAATCTTTCGCCATGTGTCCAAAGTTGTTACATTTGTAACATTCCACTTCAGTGCTCAAGAATTCAAACCTATTGTAACTTCTTCTCTATGTTTCACTAGGCCTTATTGGATAACCCTTCTATGTATGACTTTCAAATTTGTTTATGTTACTGTTGTTAGCTCTGCAATTCATAGATTTATGTCTAAAATTATTATATGCATAACATAAAACAAAAAATATAGTTTGATACCTGGGGGTTGAAGATCTTTTGAAAGGAGGTACTCTTATGAATTCTTATTCTTCTTGAGGCCTATCTGTCATTTGGTGATTCTAAAATCTGAATCTTCTCGTGGAGGAGTGTCCCTGTAATATTCCTTGTAGATCTTCCTATCCCGTTTGATTGTTTCTGCATAGATTTTTGGATATGTTTTTTGCTCTATTGTTTTGGAGCTTGATTCGTTTTTTGTCTAATTGTATCCAAGTACAGACTTTTCATGATGAGGTTTTTGACTACTGATAATGTCATCCAAAACTTTTGAGATGTTTTGCATATTTTTATTTTGAAGATCCTTTCTTAATGTGACAATCTTTGCTTTCAAATTTCCAATGATCCTCTCTTTTTCTCCTAGTTTTTCTTTGAGTGTTTCTTCAACTCTTTTATCTTATTCTATTTGAACCTTCAAATTTGTGATCATTTGTTATAGTTCTTGAATGTATTCTTTCTTGTCTAGTTCCTCTTGTAGTTTCTTGTTTTTCTTCTTTTCTCTTCTGATAACTTCTATGGAACGCATCAATTATTCTCGATAGTCAACTTCTGCCTCTTCATATTCTTCTTCGGCTTCTTCATATTCTTCTTTAGAGTCTTCTTTATCAGAGTCTTCTACTGCCATGAATAGAACTCTTTTTGTCTCACTTTCACTGACTTCATCTTCATTTGTTGATGAGATGTCTTCTTTGGTGCATAAGCTTTTCTTGAAAACTTTATTTGTGGTTATTTTTCCTTTATATGTTAGTTTTCTATTTGAGTAAATTTCATCATTTATCTTTTTCTTATGAGGACATTTGTTAGAAAAATGACTAATAGCATCACAATTAAAACAAATCAAAGGAAGCTTACCTCTATACCTGTCATTGGTTCCCTTGTTCAATCTTTTGACAAAGTTGGCCACTTCTTCATCATCTTCCAAGACGTCACTACTGTTGCTAAGTTCTTTTTCTTTTTCTTTGACCTTTTGGATGATTCGAAGGCCGCTTCTTTTGTATCTGGATTTTCTTGTTCAGTTCTCATTTCATATGCTGTGAAGACTCCATGTAATTCATCCATGCTTATTGAGTTCGTATCTGGTCTTTCTTCTAGGGATGATATCTTAGGGTCAAATCTCATAGGAAGAGATCTTATTACCTTCTGAACAATTACAGATTAATTGATTTCTTCTCCCAATCTTATGATTGCATTTACTGTTTCATCAAATCATAAAAAGTAAGATGAAATATTCTCATCTTTCTTCATCTTAAGTTGTTCGAACTAAATTCTATAAGTTTGAATCTTTGTTGCTTTGACTTTTGAATCTCCTTCATAAATATTTCAAAGTTTGTCCCAAATCTCTTTAGCGGATTTACCATGTGAAGCTTTGGTGAATATCGTTTCACTAAGACCATTTAGAAGTGTATTTGTGGCTTTGGAATTATTCTGGCCAAGTTCCATTGCTTTGTCATTTGTTGGAGGAATTGTTGGTACTGTTTATCCATTTACAATTGATTGCCAAATTTCAAATACCTATGCCTGTATATATGTCTTCATCCTTATGCTCCAAAATGCATAATTTTTTCCATAAAATTGTGGTATTCCATTTTTATACAAGTTGTTACTCTCCATGATCTTCCTTTTAGTGGTTAAATTGATTTCTGAAGGAACCCCCTCTGATACCAATTGTTGGATTACTGAGAGGGGGTGTGAATCAGTAATAGAGAAATTTAATCATTTTTAACTGTATAATGCAAGTTTTATATCAATGTAGCATTATCATCCAATAATTGCAGATTAAATAAACAATGAACAAATGATCTATCATACACATACACAGTACACCAGTGTTTTTACATGGAAACCCAAAGTAGGAAAAAACCACATAATGATTTTTCTTATATGTCTTGAAGAATTAAATTCATTGGAAGATCCAACTTCCTTTGTTTTCTAGCTACAACTGGAAGGAGGCTCCAACCCCCTAGTTTCTCAGGCTACAACCTAAGGGAAGCTCCAAATCCCCAATTCTCTAGCTAAAACCAAAAGGAGGCTACAACCCCCTAATTTCTCCGTCTACAACTGAAATATATCTACAACTACTTGTCCTTGCCCTGTCCAACCACCCTGAAATATAAATGTCAAATGTAGACAACTTGTCATTGCCACTGAATAAACCACTACCACTGTCAACATGTACCAATAACCTGTAACAACTTGTACCAATCAACCTGCACCAAACAACCTGTACCAATAACCTGAACCAACATGTACCATGCATCAACATTGACTCTGTTGGATCATGTTGTCATTGATGCCAATGGTTTTTCATTGATGTCAATGGTTTGATTATTTGGGAGATTGTTGGATCATATGTCATTGGTGTAAATGGTTTGGTTTGATTGATGTCATTGATTGATTTCAAGTAATTGATTGATACGATGCCCTTGATAAGAATAATATATGTCCAAGTGGAAACCAATTGATAAAGATGAATCATTGATATGATGCCCTTGATGAGAATGATATATGTCCAAGTGGAAACCAATTGATAAAGATGGGTCATTGCTATGATGCATTGAGGAAGATGGATCAATGAGTTATCATTGATACATGATGCATAGTTGATATATATGATGTAGTGGTGAATTGATGCAAAGATGAATCATTATTGTCTTATCATGGTTGATAAGGTGCACAAATGGATGAACTCCAAAGTGGTCCCCTTATGGTGAAATCCCTCACGGGAAGATGATTTACGGATTGGGTTATCTTAGAAGAATGGTTGGAGGACCCATGCTTGCATGTGGATTAATGAGATGAAGATCAATGAAGTTGTTTGTGAAACTGTCCTAGATGGATAGTGCTTATCATGCCATTTCCGGTGGTATGTGGAATGTCACATAACTCCTCACGGTTTGAGAGTTATGGCCTTATGAAGTTGGAGGACCCCCATATGAAGGATTGAAGCCCCAAAAGGTCAAAGAAGTAAAAGTGCTTGAAAATAAGAAATCATTATTTAAATGATAAATTAAAGTGAAAAAATCAAGATGGATTATTTAAATGATAAAGTAAAGTGACAAAATCAAGAAGGAATATTTAAATAATAAAGTATTGGAGAAATTTCTATTCATGGAAAGTGGTTAACCCTAAAATAAGAAAAATAGGTTAAGTGACCTAGAAATGGGTTAAGTAACCTAAAGTTGGGTTAAGTGACCTAGAATATGAAAGTATAAATAAGAAGCTAGGATCTATTGTAAAATGTACATTTGGTGAGAATCCTTGTGGATCAATGGAGGGCTTCTTGTGAATATCTTTTGGAGTATTGATGGAGAGCTTCTTGTGAGAGAATCTTATTGGTGTAGATCTCTTGAGCATGATTGAAGATCTATTTTGAGGAAGAGAGTGAGAAGAGGATCTAATGGACGCATCAAAGTTTTGACAATGTCGAAGATCTTGACGGCAAAAGTCTCGGATTCACAGAAAACCCTATTTTCTGATGCCCATGCTGGTTGTCTATGTATAGGGTGCGTGTACATGTGGGTTGGTTGTGTATAGGGTGAGTGTACATGTGGGTTGACTATGTACAGGGAGCATGGACTAAATAATCTCATGGAGATTTGTGTTTGAGCTGGTGCCAAGCTCTTGGATGATGAGGCAGGTTCCAGATCTGCATTCTATGGCCTCAGATCTATCACTAAGACACTGGTATGGTTACATTATTGTCTTGATAGATGCTATTGTTTTATATGTTGTGAATGCTTAGGGAATTCTTGGTATGGATTCTATGATGTGGCTCAGTTTGGTTGGTTTGGTTGATGGAGTGAGCAACACTCTTGTGATTCAGTAGTGACATGATTGTTATGGAATACTAGTTATTTATACATGATTGAGATAGCATTCATATTGATTTATTGTGGAGCATGAGCAAGCTATTGGAGACCTTGGATGTATTGTGATTGGCTGTGGGTCAGATCGGATAGTGGAAGACAGAAGAGAAAGTGATTGAAGGTTGCAGAGGATCTGAGCATGTGAAGAAAAGCAAAACCCTAGTTGCTCAGAAGCATACACTTGTTACATTATACATTGGTCGCGTTCACACGTGAGTTGTAGTGAGCCAGGGCATGTGCACACATGGGCTACACTACTGATAGGTCATGTACCTATTGACATATTGATATCTGTTGAGGATTGTTGCCTCATCTCAGTTGGTGCTGAGAATGTAAGCTGAGTCTTGCATATAGAAGTGGTTCTCTTGTAGAGTTGTCCTCTATTCAGTTTTTGCTGATAAACCACAAGGATTGTAGTCCGTAATAAAAAGAAAATTGTACATACATATTGTGTTCTTTGTGTTCATTGTGGTGATGACTTGTTGATGATATATTGTTGATATATGTTGCTGATATGTACTCACATCTAACTGGTTATAAATGACATCAATGGGTAATGAAACAATGTTGAATGCTAATTGATGAGTTTTTGTGCAAGAGGGAAGTTTTGGGAAAAAGATCCCCACATGCATTCACCCCCCCTCTAAGTGTGGTATGTGTGTACAACAGAATCATCAAGATGTACTAACATCATCAACTATACACCTCATGTATGTTCCAACTCATCAACTGCTTGTCTCAACCATGTACCTCAACCATATACCAAATACATACACCAATATAACCATCAAAAGTTATCTAACAATTCATCACTCTATCCATAAACCAAATACCATAAACCCTTACATCAAACCATGT
>JZKD02S1674164.1:193235-220976 GCA_000966675.3 Picea glauca
TCATTGTTTCTCTATTTCTAGAGAGAGGCCTCCTCCCCAAATGAGGAGAGAACCCTCTTATTTATACATGAATGAGGATAACAAACTCATAATTACAGATCCACTTTTCTCTCAAACTGTCCCTTCAAATCCTCCACAAATATCTTGGATAATATATTCTATCCATGATCTTCACCTTGAAGTTAGCTTGAATGATTATCTCCAAATCAAAACTTGAAGATGAAATTCGAATTTGAATCTAGGTAGTAATTTTCGACTTTGTGAAAATCTTCAAATATGCCTGTAGTCATCATAAAACTCATCCAACTTTGAGATATAATAAAAATATGTTAATTTTCTAGTCTTTGATCAGAAATTCTCTTAAAAATACCTGAAAATAAATAATTTGGAAAAGGGAAATATAAACCCATATGTATTATGAAAGTGATGGAAATTAATGGTTTTATGGAAGGATAAAGTAAGAAGGAGGTGATAAATGGTGTATGATCAAGGAATAAAAGGTGTTTTTATGCGGCCCAACATTCCCCCCAATTGAATTTGTTGCGTGTCCTCATGAAAATATGCATTGATTCTCTTTAGATTTTTGGCATGTTAGTTGTGGCTTTACATGATGATAATGTGTAACAATAAATCATTTCATGCTAAATGATACATGAGTGGCAGCAAATTTTCTTATGGTTGGTTCTTGTGTTAACAACATTTATTCGTTTTACTTATTTTCTTGTTGCAAGACATAATATTGGAAACATGCATGTACTAGAGATGATAAGTCATCAATGTACTTAGAAATCCCTTTCTTATTCATATTTGAATCATGTCAATACATATCAATGCTTTTGGAATCAAAATGCAATGAAACATAGTTTGGGAAAAACATGTTGGTTAATGAAAAATGAGATGATGAATATGTAAATGTAATTATGAAATGAATATCCCCCCCCCCCAAATGAAGATGTGGTATGAAAAAGGGAATGTAATTATTGTGAGAGAATTTTTCAAATTTATTTATTTCTAGCATTTAAGGAATTGCATGATTAAAGATTAGAAAAGAACATACCTCCACTTACCCAAAAAGTTGATGAACTATGCAATAGGAATATGGCGGTTGCTGCTGAAAAATATGAAGTGAAAGCGGAAATGTTAGAGTCTCATATGGCTGAAAATAATGTTGGCTAGTAGTGAACAGGTACTGAACAAGTGCTGAAAGAGTGTTGAAACAAGCTGGTGCAAAATCGGTATGAAACGGGTACAAAACCGGTATCGAATTGGTACAGAACAGAATCTGAAAATACTGAAAATGGAAAGAAACAATAACTGCAACAAGAACAACTTGATCAAAGTTATATCTAGTCAGGTATCGATCTCCAAGCTCTGTAACTGAAAACCAACTGCAACTGGGCAAGCATCCAAAATCGGTTGAGGTACAGAAAAATTTCCATTTTGGAGAAAAACAAATTTCTGACTAACTCTGAACCTGTCCTCCTTTTATTTCTAAGAGGAATCAACCAAAATCATAAAATCTGCAATAGCTTCAAAGCTCATACTCATGGTACAAATCTTTATTGTGTGAATAAATTTTGTTGAAGTCGAACACAAAAAGAAATCATTGGATTACCGACCATTAATGTATGTCATTAACCAATGCGAGAGGACCCACCATTAATGTCAATGTGCCTCAAGGTACCAATAGTACATCTTAACAGGTATGAATAAAGGTTTTGATTTCGAGTCCTCTGTAAGATCTATCAATCAAGAGACATTAATGCATTCCCATTATTGTTAGCGAGGAAATCTGTCAGTAAGGCATGTAGATTCCAAGGTACTAAATAGTCTCTAGCCTCAACTCCAAATAAGGTGTTGATGTCGATGGAGTGAGACTTGTTGGAAGGTGGACCTTAATGTATCCCACATCATCCAACATGAGTGCAAAAAATTTGCAGAAAATGATTTGGTGGAAGAATGAACACTTACTAGTGGATTCGAGCCTTAGTTAGTTTATGCTCGTTTCTTTTTCACATTTCAAGAGTCTGAAAAATGGCTAAAAGAAGACTCGAGTATGAGGCAAAAGGTGAATGAAAATCAGCCAAAATGTATGTGATTCAGAAATGGTAGTCATGTGGAAAATCATGATGTATAAGGAAATTGAAATACTGAATTTCAACATGGATGAGTATGAAGGAGGGTGGTAAAGAAACATATCATGACGCAATTGATTTTCTGAAAGATTGGTTACAGAAGCAAATGTCGTGACATGCGCAAAGGAAAACTCGACCCCTTCAAGTCTTTAACAAAACATCTTTCTGAAAAGTTTTTTTGATTCTTGAACTCGCCTCTAAATGCAATTTGAATGTTTTTGACCTTGAAAAGAAAATGTTAGCAATTTCCTGCAACAAACTTGTGAGAATATTGATAAACGTAAAGTGCAAGAAATATTTTCTTAGCAAATCAAGTCAAAGAAAATGAATGCAATGTATTTTATACCTGATAGCAGTAACTCCTCTTAAGCAGTCTTCGTCGTCAAAACCTGTTTCTGAATGACTTGCGAAAACAAGTTAGCGTAAGCATGAAATTTATGGTTTTGAGAGGATTTGTAAGTCCATTCACAATTTTGTAAATTTGTTTTAATTGTTTTTTATTTATTTTATTTTATTTTTTTAAGTTTTTTTTTTTATTTACAAAAACCCTCTTTCTAAAAAACATTATTTGTGTTTTTATATTTTTGTATGTGTTTTTATATTAGTTTATATATAGATATATTTATAAACTAATGAAATTTTATTACTTTTATGTGTTTTTTTTTATTTTATTTTATGTTTTAAAAAAAATACTACAACTTTATTATCTCAAGTAATACCACTTTTGATTGGTGAGTTTTTTTTTTTTTTTTAAGAAAATGTCTCATTTTAAAACATTAATGTTAACCAACCAAAAGTATCGATAAGCAAGTGTTTTTTATTGTTTTTGTTTTAATCTAAAGAAAATTAAAATAATGAAAATTTTACTAAACCATAAACTAGGATTGCAAGCAAAACACAAGTTACAATTGCTTATACAAAATTTCAATTCTTGACAACCGTGTCGTGCCACAATCATTCCTTCATATAGTTCAAGATGAGTAAGAGGCAGTTGGATAACTTTTTATCTTCTAAATTTGAACGTGAATGAACTTCGTTGCTCTCGATTCTCCATGAACCTTCTGTCAGCATGCATCCATAAGAAAATAATATTCAAACCTCCATGTTGATTGGTATCCAATTTGCATTTAGTTTGAGTAATGACTGGGCATTCCACTTGGCATAGACGTTTCTTGCAAATTCGTTATTTCCTGAAATTTGGCTTTTACATGTTCAGAAAAACACAAACTTCTCTCAAACCAAGAAGAATTTTGGCTAACCGTTTGCGTGTCAACTAAATAAGACCCTTCTGCACGAAACCCATGTGGCCGATTTTCAAATTTTTTCTTTGTTGCTCAGAAATTGAACCCGAAGTTGATTGTCTGCGAGTGGACATTAACTGACAGAAATATTGGACCAACAAGCAAGATCGTGCTGCCAAGTATGAGAGCATGGAAGATAATTGTGAGTATATAATAATCAACCCAACCAATCACATGAAACCTTGGCTTATTCCCTTAATAATCGAGCATTCAAACCTCATTATTCTACGATCCACACCGAGATCTCGGTGTGGGTAATTAATTGGATGTTGTTTTTTTTTCGTGCGTTGAATGGAGTTTGCAACAAACCCATCTGATCACCCTATTCTCAGGCTGATACCTAATATTTGATAAATATGCAACGGAATTTGATGGATATTCCAGGAGATTTGATGGATATGAATCTTCTTGTGATGGCTATATCAGATGAAGCAGATCTAACCAAACTGTTAAGAAAAGAGTGGAATTTTTTCTCACAACTATCGGCCAGTCAATCCAGCGTGGAAAGATTTGATCCCGGATCCTCCTCAAGAGACATTACTATCTCTCCCGTATGAATAAAATAAGCATCTAGGTAAGAAAACATCCCATACTGTGCTAAGGGTCTCTAGCTTGGCCACACAAACTACGTTCAAAGCACTAGAAGTGAAGATTGAAGCAATGGAAAAGAAAATTTTGTTTGTCCAAAAGAGACTACCATGAGTCTATAATGTCGTTGCTCCAACTCAAACCAAAGACAAGTTGGCTGAGACAAAAGATTATTGTGGCAGAAATTTAAACGAAGTTTAAATGAGAACAAGGTCTTTGCACAGTCAACGAAGTTTTAGGAATAGCATAGTTTTAGTTTCACTGTTCTTGGCCCGAGCCAAACAATGAACTTTAAACATTCAGATCTAGGCAATGTGAAAATTTAGAAAAGTTTCAGATCTTAATTTTTGTTTTTTTTGTTTGCAATTTTTAGTGTGGCAGGTGCAAGTTGATATGATTCTACCATATTCAATGTAGACTAAAATTCATGCAAGGAAAAATGTGCAGACAACTAAGGTTTTGAAAAAGAGTTTTTTTTTTTATATAGTTTTTTTAATGTGTTTTTGTTTTATTTTTATTTTTTTTATTTTGTATTTTATGTGTGTTTTTTTATGTTTGCAGGTTTTATAAGGGAAAAACTAGAATGTACAACAAGAATTATTTTTATGAATTTTTGTATGTTGTTTTTTTAGTTTTTGTTTTAATGGTTGTGTTTTTTTTTATAATTTTTAAGTGCGCATGCTTATTCATAATCAAAACCTACCTATTTTAATCTAATTAGAAACTAAAAATTATCTAAGTGAAATGAAACTTCCAATGTAACCATCTACATAACAAAAGTAAACAAAGATTTACATTTAATTTTGAAAAATGAAATCTAGGATGTACAATAATGTGCGAATTCAACTGCTCAAAATGTAAATTAATGAAATAAAAGCAAAAACAAAATTGATCTATCCTTGTACTTACTTGAAAATAATGTTCAATGAGGCTTTCGTATGCATGATTTACATCCTCATTCAGCTCACTTGATACCTCTTCTTCGTTCTCTTGCTCGAATAATTCTTCCCCATTGGATGCGCATGATTCTTCAAATGTCAATTCGTCTTTCTCTTCAGGAGGAGAATTTAAATCTTTGATTGTTGTCAAGATCTCATATTCTTGAGAAGATGAGATCCCGGCTTTTTCTAGGATGTGAGTGAGTTGTTCAAAGCTTACATTCATTCTAAAATCATTTTACAAAAATCAAAATCAAATTCTACAAAACAAAATGAAAAACGAGTATAAAACAAACTAGTACAAAACTAGTGAAAAACAAGTACAAAACTAAAAATGAACAAACCTACAAAATCAAAGTAAACTAGTACAAAATAAAAACTAATTCACAATCCAAACTCTACACTACAAAAATGTAAAATGAAAAAGCATACTAAAAACAAACTTGCAAGAAAAATAATTACAAAATCAAACTAATTTGCAAAAAAACATGCTTGGCTTTGGATATGGACCCACTAAAGTGGAAGCGTAGGTTCTTACCTTTCGTCTTACAGTAGTGTCCTCCCCCAAGCTATTCACAAAACAAATTTCAAACAACTAAAAATAGAAATTCCTAAACTATAACCCTTTTAACACCTCACCGGCAATGGCACCAGAATGTCGAGCTAATTATATGATATTGATTTCGACATAAAATTGTCAACCCGGGGTTCGTAAACTTAGAGATGTAAGCACAGTATATGCAGGGCTAAAGAAATCTATTCTACTCTAACATTCAAAAGGAAACACTTTGACTAAAACTAAATCTAAAATCTAAAAAGTATGAAATTGCATCAAAGGAAATTAATCTAATAAACCTTGCGACTGAAACTATCTCTAACTATGAAATAAACTGAAATTGAATCTAACTTTTGGAAACAATTGAAATTGAATCTAACTACAAAAATACGAAAGATAAAATTAATCTATGAAAACATGGAATTGCATAAATCAAATCTAATAAAAGCATTGAAAATTACAAATAACAAAAGGCAAAATGAAAAGCATGTGAGCTCACATGAGAAACTAAATTAACAAATCAAAACATGAAGAAATCTAACTCTTTATTCAAAAAGTATCAATCCCATTACAAAATGGTGAGATCCATATATGACTCTCAAAATGACAAACTATTTCATTGTTTCTCTATTTCTAGAGAGAGACCTCCTCCCCAAATGAGGAGAGAACCCTCTTATTTATACATGAATGAGGATAACAAACTCATAATTACAAATCCACTTTTCTCTCAACCTATCCCTTCAAATCCTCCACAAATATCTTGGATAAGATATTCTATCCATGATCTTCTCCTTGAAGTTAGCTTGAATGATTATCTCCAAATCAAAACTTGAAGATGAAATTCGAATTTGAAGCTAGGTCGTGATTTTTGACTTTGTGAAAATCTTCAAATATGCTTGTAGTCATCATAAAACTCATCCAACTTTGAGATATGATAAAAATATGTTAATTTTATATTATTTAATCACAAATTCTCTTAAAAATACCTGAAAATAAACAATTTGGAAAAGGGAAATATAAACCCATATGTATTATGAAAGTGATGGAAGTTAATGGTTTTATGGAAGGATAAAGTAAGAAGGAGGTGATAAATGGTGTATGATCAAGGAATAAAAGGTGTTTTTATGCAACCCAACACACATCACAACCAAAATACCACTACCCATACACCAAATACCAACAACAAAATACCAATTGTATCCCTCAACAAATCCAATATATGCAGCAATATTGAACATCTAATACCATCTCAAGTGATAAACCCTAGCTTACAAAACATACCTCAAACAAGATGTGCCATATCTCTCATAAATAGACCCCAACCATGTTGTTGCTGCAATTTTTGTGCAGCGATTTTTCTGTCGCGATTTTTCTTCCGCACTTTTTTTTACGCACTTTTTCTGCCGTGATTTTTATGCCATTATTTCTCTATCGTGCTTTTTCTACTGCAATTTTCCTGCTGCACGTTTTTTGCTGCACTTTTTTTACCGCACTTTTCCTGCTGCACTTTTCCTACTGCAAATTTTCTCTATCAATAATACCTGCATAATAAAATTTTCACAAAAATAGATATTCAATTATATTCAAGTGTGATTAAATGAGAGAGCTTTGCCTCTTATTTATACTTTCATGCAGCATTAAACTTTCCTTATTTTAGGGAGTTCTCCATTTACTTTATTATTTAAATAATTTCTTTTGCAAACACTTGAGTTTTGGGGGCTTCTATATGACTCATGAGGGTTCTTCAACTTCATATGGCCATAAATCTCTAACCGTGAGGAGTTATGTGACATTTCACCTACCACCAAAAATGGCATGACAAGCATTATCCATCTAGGATAGTTTCACTGAAAAATTCACTGACCTTCATCTCATTATTCCACAATTAAGAATGGGTTATCTAACCATACTTCTAGAATAACTCAATCCTCAAAGCGTCTTCTCGTGAGGGCTTTCACCATCAGGGGACCACTTTGGAGTCAATCCATTTTTACTTCTTATAAACCATGACAAGACAATAATGAGTCATCTTTACATCAAACAAACTTGGGTCCATTACCCAAACCTTTGTGCTACCAAGCTTTCTTCAAGGGTTGACATCAATGAAAACCAACCTTAATCAACACCTATAACATGTTTCTTTGCTCTTTCTTAATTTTTCTACCTGACTTACTTATTTAATCACTTTTTTCCACCTCCTCGTTGATTCTCTTGAAATGACTTCATGTAAATTGAAGAGTTATTCGTTAGAAATATTGGTTGGGTCGATTGTGACCTCGACAATCAAACCAAATGGGTTGGTTGGTCAGATTATTCTGAAATTGATCTTTGATGACTTATTTTTCTTTCTTTTGTGTGAGGAACTTGATGACTATCCATATTTATCCTGGGATGATATTGTTTGTTGTGTGGATGGAATGATCTGTTTTTGTACTGAAGGATGACTTTGTGGAAGAGGGATGTTCTATTGGGTCGTTTCCTCTTTATCTTCTTCCTCTTCAGGGATGATAGGGTGAATTATGGGGGAGTTCACCTAAATATACTGATTATCTAGAATTCGGTATGCCTAGTATCTCACTGGCTAGCCTTGACTCCTGATTATTATTAGGCTAAAGAGTATTGACTTGTTGGCTTTCCCCCAAATCCAAGTTGTCTTCTTTTTGGATTGTCGAATTCTCCAACACCATGGATGGTTGAACCCATTGGTCTTGTACCTGGATGACTAACTCTTGTTATTGCATTGACTTGACTATGTGGGTTGTTGGAGTCAGTACTTTGTCGATAGACTGTTTCTTTTGTACCGACTCAGTCAGGTGAGTCGACTCAATTGGTATCTCATTGACCAACTTTTGTTGTTGTGTTGAGACTATCTCAATGTATTCCTCATTCAAATCTATTGGTTTTTCAGATGTTGTTGCTTACTTTTTCTTTGTTAGTTGTTCTTCTATTATGGCTACTGGGTTGGCTAGGGGTGATTCTCTATTTAGGTCAATTGTTGTGTCAGCTGCCTTTTTCTTTCTTGGTGTTTTTCTCGGCCTTATCTCCCATTCTGTCATGTTGATTGTGACCTGTGTTGACATGATGATGGTAGTCTCGGCTTCCATTTTTTTTTCTCTTAGTTCCTCTTGTCTCAATTTTCTATATTGTGCTCCTTATTTTCTTTACTTACTTATTTTGTTCCTTGGATTTTTGCATGGCCTCTTTAATCCTCAATCCTATTGATGAAATGTATATTTTTTTCATGGTGTTATTATATTGTCGAGTTTTCTTTATTTTTTCAGCAATCTTGGTCATAATGCTTGACAATTTTTCTTGGACTTCTGGATCATTGAATTCGATGCATTCATTTGATTGGAATGTTTCCCTCTATATTTATTCTATGTCGATTACTAGTTCTTCTCCTCGGTAGCCTTTTTCCATTTATCCTTTTTGGCCATTGGTTTTCTTTTCCCTGGAGATGGGTTTGCAGGGTTGATTGCTACAGCGTGTGAATCTTCAACAAAGGGGATCGTATGAAACTATTCTTCTCTTTCTTCTTCATTCTCTCTATCGTTTATGGGAAGTATTAAATGTACCCTAGATTATTGTGCTTTGGGAGGGATTTCTATGTCCTTATTTCTCTATCTTTCGAGTTCCAGAAATATTTCTTCTATCTTCGGTTGATAATGCAACTCTTTTGGTTCTAGGGCCAACTCAAATCCACACCAGAGATTCATATAGTCGAGCTCGAGTTGAATGTGGCAGGGTTTTGGTAAGGCCTCACGAACTACTTATTCAACCTGCCATTTGTGTGAGATTTCGTTTAGGCTTTCGACCCATAGTCAGAACATTTATTGGGAAGGAATCAAACTAGAAGTGCATGTTTGATTGGATGAGAGGATTCTATACTTCTCCATCGTCGGCAATTTATTTACTGTGAATTTGTTTTCAACGACAGGACCAAATTGCTCCATTTCTAGCAACATTAGTAGGGATGGAAATTTTATGGCCTTACCGGACTCTTGGCACTCTTTACAGTTGGTCAATATTATGTCGACTAAGTGTTCAAACCAGTTGAATCTTCTGGAATTATTATAGAACTGGCCTATTGATTTGACCATCATCATTTTCACATCTGATGCTCAACCTACTGGTGTGAAGAACAGAGGTACAATTATTGTAGTCTAGCAGACCTTCAGGTCGGTGATTTTGTTAATGAGAAACCCCATAGAGTTTTTATTTGTTGTTGATCCGGTCAAGAACTACATTTAGTTGTTGGCGCTAGATGACTTTGGTACCTTAGTCCCTATCTTTGGGAGGCCAGTAATACGGTGATTGAGTCTCCTCATTATTGCTATGGGATTGTCTAGCAAGAGGTAGCATTGGTGATACCAACTAATGATGAACGTTGTTGCTTCTTCTTTCCATTGTCCCACATCACCGACTTGTGGAGCTCCCAGTATGTTTCTAATTCCTTCTTTCTCTAAGAATTATTTTTTGGGCTTCCAGCTGCCATTCTCCATTGCCCATTCTGTAAAACATTTCCAATGTTTTCTCCAGTCCAATTCCTCTAACCTCTACTACCAGATATTCTACATGTAGATTTGTAGCAGTGTTGCAGTTGCTCGATCGAATATTTTTCTTGGTCTTGCACCGTTTGATGTGTCAGTAGCTTGTCCTCTCATCCTTGGAATTTTTGAATCTTGATTGGTGATATTTGGAAAAAAAATTAAATCAGTAGGTGCGCTCAACTCTGTACTTAGTTACGGAGGAAAAAATAAAGGTGAGTTGAATTTGTAATCTTCTTCAAGATTTATATCCTCTACCAAAATATTTGGATTGAATGTGTCCAATTGTTCTCTTAATTCATTCCCTTCCTCCATAATTTATGGATATACAACTAGGTCGAATGATTGGATATCTAGATTTTTTATCAGATGACATTCATTAGGGTCTCATCGATCTTTAAATGAAACATCTTATCATTGGGTATAGTATGTGTCAATGCAAATGATGGTTACATTGGTGGTTGTGTAACAGTCATCCCAGTCATGTTGGTCATTAATGTTTTCTTTATTCTCGTTGATCCTTCCCTGACACAAATTGAATGCACTTTCTTTACACTTGTCGATGTTTCCTTGGTTGGTAGTTTCCTAATCTTGAATAATGAGATCTCCTCTATTAATTCATGGCCGATACATTGTTCTACCAACTATTGTTCTTAAATCATTAGGTTTTTTGTTGTATGTGTGACTTAGTCGATGTTCTTGGTGACTAATGCACTCATCCATTTTGTTATGCCTGGCTTTATCTGAATGATATCATCATTCCCTGCACTCACTTGATGTCGATCTGTCTCGATCACTTGATTTTATTTTTATAATTATTTTCCTTAGGCCATATGATGAAGTGGTATGTCAGTCATGTCTTCATCTATTTTATCTCGGGATCGACCAAAGGCTTATTCCTCTCTCCATTTTCATTCTTTGTTGATTTCTCTTTGATGCTTTGATGGGTCTTTAATGCTTCAAGTTTCTCTAATGGTTTCCTATACTTAATTTTTATAACTGAATTTTGTAAATAAGACTAAACAAGGTTTATTTTTGTAAGTAAATCATTAATCCATAATGTTCCAATTCTGACTAGAAGGTCAAATTTGCATCCATGTTGGCAATTCCCTGCTAGATTTTGCCAACAGAGTTCTTATCTTTCAAGGGTGATAATTTTTTAGACATGCACCATTAATTAATTTTTTGAATGGGTGCCCCAATATTGTTCAGAGTTGGAATACTATGGTCGATCAAATATCCTTGACAACAAAAGGCCCAAGCTATGTTGTCTCTAGTTTTCTTGGTTTATCTTTTATACGACTATCATAAAACAAAACTAAATCTCCATTTTTTATATCCTTTTTATTTATATGTCACTCGTGTCACCCTTTCTATTGTTTTCTCTAGACCTCTTGATGATGCATTTTGATTAGTCTTCCTTCCTTCAGCTTGTTCAGTTGATACAATCATTCGTCCATACCTTTTTGTTGTCAAATATCGCTACAGCTGCAACCCTGTCGAAGTTGGTCCAGAAGTGCAAGGGAATAACATCTTCTTGTTCATAGACGATATTGAATAGAATTTGACTTATCGATTGTTTATATGCTTATCTATATTCTCATAGCACTACAGGAATGTTTTCATCCCAGTCATATTTATTGATGTTGCAAATGTTTTTAAGTCCTTTATGTAACATTTTGTTAAAATATTCGACAACCCCATTTTCTTGTGGGTGATTGGTTGTCGTTCGCCTGTGGTAGATAAAAGAATTCTCTAGAAGGATTTTAATTGTTTCATTAACAAAGTGTGTTCTCTGGTCACTAATTAATATAAGAGCATGGTCAAACCTTGTGATTATATTCTTGTAGATGAATTTTTTTGTGACCTATTTGGTACATGATTTGACTGGTTCATCTTCTACCCACTTAGTCACATATTCTATAGCAGTGATGATATACTTAGCACCAATTCTTCTTTTCCTCTATGGAAAGGGCCAAAAAAATTCGATGGAAAAGATTTCAAATGATCAATTAGGATTTACTGAACTTAGAGGCATTTCATTTTCCCACATGGGTCTCCCAATCGTTTTTGGCGCAGACCCCCCTTCTCTCTCGGGGTTGCTCGACTTCCCGATCTAGGATCTTCAAATATATGAGTTGGATTAGATCTTTGAATCCCTGCTACAAACCAAAACCTATTTACACAGGCCCTTTCTCCCTAAGGCGCAGTTTGTATGGTACCCGAGGCCCTCTCCTTAGCGTTTTTCACATATCAACGCCAACGGGCTCTAGTTCCTTTCCACTATTCCCTCTCTCCATGTGACCTCAGGATATGACTCGGGGCTTAATCTCCTAGGCGCTCTAGACTCTAGTCTTCGGTCACTTCAACTACAGTCGTGGAAAAATTCTCTGAAACTAGAACTGGGAACATAAATTGTGCGAGGATAAACGGTCCCCACCACTTCCTTAAATCAACGACTCATCGTAATTTCGGGCTCCAATGCTTCAGGAAATTTTGAAACACTTCTCCCCAAAACCTCCGAAATGCTAAGTCTCCGGACTAGTAGATCTTCTACCAAGTGTCCCACTTCACAGATGACCCTAATGACCTCACAACTTCAGAATTCATGAGTCTTCACTTCTCCTACCTCTGTCTCTCCCAACTAGAGAATTAGAGAAGTGTTGATGTAGTGCCACGTGCCCTGTCTCAATGGACGGCTCTGATGATCTCGTGACTTTGGCTTCACGACTTAACGAGTCTTGACTCTTCAAGTATGCAAACCCTTATCTAAATGACAAGTGCCCACTGAATGAATGACCCAGATATGTCAAGCAATGGACGGCTCAGACTTGTCCAAGGTCTTCGGACCTTCATCTATCTTTGTAGTACCTCCCTTTCAAACTTTTGGAGTTTGGACTTTGAAACACACAGATCTTTGCCACATTTCCACGTGATCAACGAATCTTGTTATTCTCATCTTTTTCTCAGGTGTATTCTCTTGGATCACGTGATATATCAATGTGTGTCCCTCTCCAGATCAACAACTCTTATTCTCTCTACTACTCCATGCTTCGAACAGTTAGCTTACTCCATCCTTACTTTCCTCTGAAGGGTATCCTTCTGTACCCCATGGATCTCTGCCACGTGTCTTCTAGATCAAAGTTCCAGATATTCTCTGCCCTTCACCACTTCGTGAAGTTTCTCCCTTGCTCCTCGAAATTCTTATGGAGTCCATTCTCGTGGACTCTTGGATTTTTTTCCACGTATCCGCCTATGGATCTATGGTCTAGATATGTTCTCACACTAGATCTGATGCCTGGGATTTGATTTTATCATGCGCACTCTTCTTTGTCCTGGACCCAAATCCAGTGGTCCAGATATTCTTCAGCACCCTACTCTTTGGGATTTCTTTCACCTTCTACACCCCCTTTCTTTCGAAGTGCTTCCTTTCAAACTCTATGATCTAAATCCATGTGCCTCCTGGTGATATATGGCCAGGATATACTCTGCTCTTCGTAGCTTCGGTGATTTCACACTCTGCTTGTTTGAGAACTCCCAGAGTACTTCTACTCCAGAGTCTCATATCTATCGCCACCTGTCTCTCTGGACGATGGACAGTCCTAATCTGTTTCGGTACTTCAAGACTTCAGCTATCTCATTCTCTTGTGTACTTTGAAAAGATTAAGGTCAGTGCACCTTACCTGGATCCAACGGTTTTTGGTCCTTCACGCCCAGATCTGATGGATAGAATTTTTCTCCTCCTTGGTGCACTCTTCCTATATGGATGTGGATTTAGTGGTCTAGATCTCTTGCTTGCAGCTGATCCAATGGCTATTGTTTCTCCTCCTCCTGAGATTCTTCCTTCTCCCAAACATGGGAAAATTTGTAAGTGTTCAAAGGTCTGTGGCCTTTGAGATTTCTCCTGCGAGCCTGACCATTGGGTCTCGACTTGCTTCTGGGAACGCTATCCCTTCTGAGATTTCAAACTTGAAACCAGTTCTCTCCTACGCACACTCCTTTCGCTTAATTGAGCCTTTGGATGGCTTCTTTCAAAACTTCATCTAAGAGTTGTCCTAGTGCACTCCCTGCACAGGTATTCATGCAGACTCTTGGTATTTCTGAGGGTCACTGATGCACTCCTTGCATCCGCTCAAGGCACACTTACGAAGCTTGTAGAGTATTCAACAAATTTGTGGGTGTCCTTTCCTTGACACTCCTCTTATCAGAACTCGAAATAGATTTCACCCATGCACACTTTCACCTCCTCAATGCCCTCCTGGAAAATCTCTATAGAGTCCTCAATAACTCTATTCTATGCTTACTCCTGAGCAAACTTTCCTCCAGGGTATTCAGTAACCCTAAGGCTCCTCTCTAAGTCTGTAAACTATTCTGGTGTACCCTCCTAGCAATTTCTCTTATGAACTCGAAGCAGAGTCTAGATATGCACTCCTTGCATTGGCTCATAGATTTTACAACACTCTGTCATGCACTCCTTGCATTTAGCCTAAAGAATCCAGAAATAATCCAACAAACTCATAGATAGATAGGGAAGTCTATCTATCACCTGCATATGGAATATAACATACATCTATAGAATACATTCAAAGAAACACACATATGACATTCATGAAACAAACATTCACCATATAGGGATTTATAAACAATGAAATCTATTATTTTGTATTAAACCTAGAATGTCAATTACAATACATTAGCTCGGACTGCTACAGAGTCTCATCTCTCTCCTATCCTCTCTTAACTTCCTAATCCAATCTAATACAAAGATATTTTTACCAAATAGGGGATCCTAGATCCTTTCCCTCCAAGCTACCTAACTTTCATTAATTACATTGAATTATATTCAATGGCCATCTAGTCTGAATCGGTCTCGATCTCACTAGCCTGTCAGCCATTAAATGCGACCTTATATACAGCCTGCACAAAGGCATGAATCATCTCTTCTCAAGAATTACAACATTTAATTTCATTAACTTCACATTTAAAATTTAAAACTTGGGGGGAAAATGAGAGGGTTGGCACCTCTCCCCTTCTTGAATGCACATTGATGAGCTACAATGTTGGTGCACTGCTGAGGTGGAGTGATGCTCCTACATCATACTCCACTGCTGGGAAAATCATGACCTCCTTCTCATGGATCCCTATGCTCCATTGTTGAAATCCCCCTAGATCCTAAACTCTCCTTTGGAGTTGTCCTCCTGCTCCTTTGTTTTGTTGTTGTTTCTGTTGCTTTCCTGCTGCTCTCGTAGGCTTCCTTCTACACAACTTCTCCTTGCTGGAAGTTTCTTGTGTTGACCTCAACATCAACCTCCTTACCTCCTCAATAACCTATTCCAACCGATCTATTGGTTGTCTCTTCCTTTTTAGTCTTCTCAGCTGCAACTCTTCTTCATCCTTATACACATCAAAGGGATGATCATCTTGATCCCCCATGATGTTTTCTTATTATGTGGAATTAGCTTTCCACCCTGTTGTAGACTTGAGTTCTGTAGTCTCATCACTAAGTTACTACTTAGCTTTATCCTTTGAGAGATTAGCTTATGTCAGCTCTCCTTGTGATGATACAACTCCAGCTTCTTCCATCTATACCCCAGGTTGGTATTCTCCTTCACCTATTTTCAACTTAGCCTGTTGGATGTGCATTCTTTGCACTATCACCCTTCTCTCTAGGGATTCCAGTTCCTCGCACAAATCATCAACGTCTATGTTGTCTTCTTCCTCTTCTATTGAAGACTTCATTTTTGCAGTCATCTCTTGTTCATCTTCCTGGATGGAAATTTTGAGCAATTTTGTTAAATTCTCTTCTTCTTCTGGTGGGGAAAACATCAGTGTCTACTAATTCTCCTCCTCCTCTTTGACAATATCTGTTGGTTTTACTTCTATTGTTTCATCTGTAACATGCACTCTGGCCTCAATTGGACTACTTGGTAGGACTATCTCGATTCCTCTAATGATCATAATACTCCTCTGCCAGCACTCCTTGTTGATCTGAACTGACCTCTAAGTTCATCTCTTCTCCCTTTCCCACCTGGAAATCTGGGATTTATCCTCTTCCCTCCTAGAAGTTTATGAGATCAACTGATCTCATCTCATTGCCCATTTGGCAATCTAAATTTTCCTCACTGCCCACCTGGCAGTCTACGATATCTCTGCTTGATCGCCTCTCCTCATCATTGATTTTTTCTCCTACTTCTAGTTCATAGATGTAAACCACTCTCTCCTTTATTTCACTAAGGTTTTCAACATGCCTCAGCCACCTTCTCAGCAATTTTCGATGTCCTCTTTTCAATAATGAACATGTCATTTTTTTTCCTTTTCATAGACCATTCATATGTCTTGTGTACCTTTGCTTCTTGTTGTATCTTCATCTCTAGCCTCTCCAACTCTACTCTGATCTCCTTGAGATCTTAGTCTGTATATGATTTAATTTTATTCTTACGGTCTGCTCCTCGACCACACTTATGGCCTTCAATACCCATCTTCTTCCTCTGCCATCCCTCCTAGAAAGTCTGTGGATTACCCTACAAATGAGAGCACCTCCAGCTTCTCCTACAACCCACCTAGTTATCTACTTGACTGCTGCGAACTTGGAAAAATACTTCACATGGAGCATCCGTACTATGTCTCCTCCTTCACCTACTGTCTACAAGAAAACTCAAGCTCTGATACCACCTGATGTAGACCCCCCTTCTCTCTCAGGGTTGCTCGACCTCCTGGTCTAGGATCTTCAAATCTATGAGCTGGATTATCTCTTAGGGTCCCTACTGGAACCCAAAACCTATTTACATAGGCCCTATCTTCCTAAGGATCAGGTTGTATGGTACCCATGCTCCCTCTCCTTAGAATTGTTCACATCTCAACGCCAACGGGCACTAGCTCCTTTCTGCTAGTCCCTCTCTCCATGCAACCTCGGGATATGAACTGGGTGTTGACGATTAAAATGGAAACTAATTTTTTCCCACAAAGTGTTGCTAAATCCTATTATTATTAAAGTTAAATAATACTAGTAGGTGGGACCCCCTTGTATATTGGATATTGGGTCTGTTCATATGTGATGTTGTGATGATGTTCAACATGGCTTACATGGTTAATGAGATCTTGTTTTTATTGGATATGATTTGAGGCTTATGAAGTATTGTTTTTTTGTGTTACTACGGACTATACTATTCATTGACACCACTACTACCTATTCTTGGTACACTTGCATAACATACATGTTAGTAACACATACAAGCAATTGGAAAGAAATGAAAACAATGAACCAATTGCAAGGGGAAGAATTTGACCTATGCTATACTACATGCATGAAAGATTAAATTTATTATGGTTAAATCCTATCTAGCAAGTAATGGTTATGTGATTTGGTTGAGTTATATTGGTAATATGAATATGGTATATTTTAATGGATGGGATGTTGGTGGCACATTTGACAAGGTAATGGATGTTAATAGCTATGTGATTTTGTTTGGGTTACATTGTTGATATGCACGGTGATTATTTTATGGCATGAGTTGATATGGATCGCGCTATTGGTTTTAATGGTTGATGGTTCCAATACATGATCTAATTAATTGAGTTAATGGATTATTGGTTGACTTGTACTAATGACTTAATTGATTGTGGGTGGAGGAAACATGCATTTACTGCACGTCATGTTTACTCCTTATGTTGGCCACCACCCTAGTCAGGTTATTGTGCAACCTTGTTGTTGTGGTTATGCTCTAATTTCTTAGCAGAGGGGAATCGCTTGGCCAACTCGTGTTTTAAGGTGTTCGATTACAGGTATGTATTTTTTTGGCCATTCATGAGTCTTCTCTGGTTATGAAATGATTAATGGCTCGGGTGTATCAGTTTTTGTTTTCCTTAAGTATTGCAAATCTATAAAATTAAGTTATTGAAATGAAGAGTTGATGGTTCTTTCTGCAATAATCTTGAATTCATAGAATTTATTGGCCATCCTGGGTGTTATCATCGATAAGGGCTCTTTGTTATCCTTTTTGGTTTAGTTGGAGGGTTTTTGTTTGGTGTTGGGTGGATAGCTATCCTTACGTATTCGTCACTATGTCGAGTCTTTGGCTTTTGTGGGTTTAATGGTTGGAGACACTATGTGTCACTGGGTTTGTTCACTTGAGCATTAGTTTGTTTCCAACACTAAAATATAGATGAAGAGAGGAAAATGAGTCTCAACGTCAATTCATGGTGGGACTATAGGAGAGATAATGGGACAATGGGAAATCGCAACATGGGAACCGAATGGAAATTTGGGTGCTAATTAGGGCACCCGTGAAGGGTAGGAACTACCTCTCAGGTTATAATGTGCAAAAATGGAGTGGCTAATGTCATAAACAGACCAAATAGAACCTAAATATTTTGATGCCAAAATGGGTGGCTAACAATGAAAATCATGGATGCAGGGAAAAACCTATCCCTATATGTGAGTTTAGGAATACATACCTCAAGTTCAATGTAACTCGCCATTTTCATAAATAAAAAGTCCCCATTATCTTTTTAGAACATGTAACTAGATATGAGGGTCAATTTTAATCAAAAAATGGAATTTAAAAGATACAATAAGATCATAAAAGGGAAAATAATGTGAAGCCATTTACTTGGTATTAATGTAAAATGGGTTGTTTTTTTATCACCCAATGAGTTATAAAATAAACTTGCCATGGTAAAAAGATTAGTTCTCATTTGTAAACAGAGGTGATTAGAGAATTTGCTAATAAACCCTCCTCCAAATGCAGGCTTCAGTAGCTCATTCTGGAATATTTTCCCAACCAAATTTCGATCCATGTTATCTAGGTGATTTGAATGGCATTCCTACAGTCAATTTCATGGGTAACATTTTGCAAATTGTTGAGGAATTATTTTTTTTAGAAAAGTTCTTGAAATCCTCGATGCGCCCTAGACGTCATGTGACATGCACAAGTGTCATACGTCATGTCACATGATTCTTGAATGGCATCTAGTGATAGGTTGTCTGACACATATATGATGGCACATGACCCCTTAAGAAAATGGGGGTGGACTAGGGGTTGCAGACATTACGGGATGAATGTTTCTTGACAGGATTTTGATTGGAAATATGCAGGGGACCAAATAGATGATTAAAAGGAAGGAGAGGACCCATGATATAGATGATTTTTCTTCCCATGAATATTCCCCCACTCTCGCAGCCCTCTGTAATTGTGGATTATTGAATTTATTTATTTTATCATTAGTAGTCTCTCATGAGTATCTACTAGAAGAGATGGTATGGTAATGGAACCCAGAGCAGGAGTGCTTCATTGTAGAAGGAAATGTGTTGTACCTTGATATGTAGGAAATTTACTTCTACACAACACTGTCATGGAGAAAGGTTCCATGGAGGGTATACAAGGTGTATGATGAATATGAGCAGTCCACCATGGACTACATATAGAAGTATTGTTGGTACAAATCATGGAGGACAAGTGGCAAGATCCCTATCTGGGATATCATCGAGTTGTCTCTAAATACCATCATCTTTAGCATAGCCCGAGAAGCAAGGTCAATAACACCACATCTGGTGACAAAATCCAACATGCATGTGGCAATGATGTGTTTGGAACCAAAAATATTAAACTAGAGTGAGGGGTGTTGGATAACATGAAGGTTTAGCTGAAACAGTGCAAGAATGGGAACCAGATGAAATTTGGATGTGGCTCCATATTAGTGACTTTTTTCTTGGAAAGGGTGCATGTATTGAGACCTCCAATACTGATGAGAAACCAGGTTTCGAAAGATATAAGAAACATGTTGTGGAAGAACATTCGGGGGAAGCATGGATGGCCACTATAGGATTGGCTTTGTGTCATGGTGGTGCCATCAGATAGTAGGGATAGAATACTTCTCATATGCGATTATGGACTTTAGGTCGGATCCGGAGCTTCCCCTCCCTATAGGATAGGCGTGGAGACCCCTTAGTGAGAGTTTTTTTTTTAGAAATTTATATTTGTATTTTTTTAGGATTTTTGAAATACATAATTTTTTGGTGGTGAAATATAACCGATACAAGAATGTTTTTTGGCATAAATGTAGGACTAGATAATTCAGAAGGATGGGGGAGATATAGTCACCAAAGAAGCGACGAGGATTCAACAAATGAGGTAGGAGGTGATGGCAATGGGGAGCTTAGAGATGTGTAGAGGAACCTATAGGGGATAACTCTGGGATTACTCATCCCCCCCCTGTGTCGATGGAAAATATGCCATCACATATACAACATCACACTGTAGGAGTATCCTTCCCATTTCATTGACTTCTCTAGAAATTGGCTCAGGAGATGTTGTGTTATCATGACACTCATGACCGGCATGACTAGATGGCAATCTCCCCATTTTGTACTAGACTCAATATTAGTCGGTCGACAAATTTTGTATCAATAGGTCAATAGATCCCCAAATGTTGGATATCAACCTCTTTTTGGAGTATGTAACAAACTTTTATGATATATATGTATATATTCTTACTTCAACTGCTACTTATAAATGTCCAATGATGTGATTGTCAGCCATGTTTTATGAACATGCATGTTAAATGACTCAATTAATGTGGCAAATTCGGTTCTAACACATAATTAGCCAACGAATCATCCAAGGTATTAAATCATGTTGGAACATGACAAAACTCGATATACTGAAAGTAGCATTCAAGAATTTTAACCCTCAAATACTTGCGCAGCAACACAAGATGTCTCACACTATAAGCGCAATTCAACTGGGAGACCACAAGTTGTGAGTCCAACCTGAAAACTATGTTGATGTTTGTAGCATAGGACAGGTACTTCCACATATGTCTAACTTTATAGACGTGGAAGTCATTGAAAGCCTTCTCCCTTGATAATTTACTTTAATTAAAGGAATTATTAAAGTAAAGTTCATTTATTAGTGAGTTGAGTTTTATTTAAATAAATGATTTAATTAGAATTATTGAATTAAATAATAGCCATTGATCTCAATTGAGATGAGAATTAATCTCAATCGTCAATCACTTTGGAGATTAGGGTTAGGTCATAACTTAAGATTATAAAAGAAAAGCTAGAGTGAAGGAGAAAGACACTTATGTGAGACATTAAGAGAATGTTTGACACAAAGAGTAGAGGACTTTTTCTTAGGAGTATTGGATCATAAAGGAATGTGATTCAAGGAGATCTTGGATAGGTGGACAAAGAATTCCATATAGAGATCAATTCAGTGAGAAGAGAGAACAGAGGTAGCTACAAGTGGGTTTCAACATATTGGAGCCACAGTAGTAGAGCCATGTTGTATGGAGTTGTCGTACAATATTTGAGTGTGTGTGTGTGGGTTTCAGTGGAGACATGAACATATACATGGGTTTTCTTAAGGAAAGGCACATACATATTGTGAAACATGAAAAAACCGAGTTCATACAACAGATCAGAATTTGATAGGGTTTGCAAGTTTTGTCTATAGTTTTCTATATTTCTTTGTGGGCCATTATCCTAAGTATAAGAACTCTTGTAAGATTTGAATTTATTTAAATGATAAGATTAGTTGATGGGAAGAATATATTTGTGTATTTTGTATGATATTTTGGTTTCCATATTTACTTCTACTATCTTTAATTGAGTTGAATATTCCAGTAAGTGCATGTTGTTTTGTGAGCTACTAATTTGACTTACAACAAGGAAATCACTAGATAACAAGGTACCTAGGTGCCAGACTAGGGATTTCAACATGGTATCAGAGAAACTACTCTGAGAGGAAGTAAAATATCATATCCAAATAATATCTATCATATCTACAAGTATATCTTAGCAAATCCATAACCAACAATAAGAAATCAGTCGTTGGATTTCAAAGAAACAACGGTATTGAGGCAAGACTAGGGTTTTCCAGTTTTATAGAGTTGTGCATAAGTTGTAGAAGGAACAGTCATGTACATACATAGACATATTTAGAGACAATCTCATATATGTTGGTTTCAATAATAAAATTCAAATACATACGTGGGTTTCAATGGTGACAAGTGCATACAAGGTCTTACAGGTTAGTACAGGGGAAGTTTTAATAGCAGGTTATTTCCAGGGTAGTTTATCAGGTCTAATGGATGGCATCAGTAATTCTAAGAGTTGAATACATATTGGATGGAGCATCCAAAATCCTAGTTTGAAAATAAAGAGTTACTTTAGCATTGAAGGAGTATGAACTTTGCGAATTAGTGGACATAGCAGTTGTTCCACCAATAGATCTGGTATCTTTGGAAGCTCACAAGAAGAAGGAGATCAAAACTAAGAGGGTTATCTTGGATTGAGTGAAGTATCATCTAATTCCTCACTTATTTGAGAATAATATAGACAAGGGGATGTTTGATGCCCTAGTAGGATTATTCCATAGCACTGGCATGAATAGGAACATGATCTTAAGAAATAGACACAGATTTGTGTAGATGTCTATACCTGACAATGTTACCAGTTATTTCATGAGGATAACTCAATAGCATGATCATCTTGCAGCAATAGGGAAGAAATTAAATGACGTAGATTTCATGAATGTGGAATTGAATGGTTTTACCAAGTCTTGGGAACCATTTGCCAAGGGAGTTTATGCTGAAGAAAAAATCACAAATTGGCATAGTCTTTGGGATGATTACATCCAGGAAGAGACTCAGGATGAGTCTAAGAGAAACAAACAGTGAAGTAGTGATGAGAATTTGGACCTTGTCAGTAATACAAGGAAAGTAAAAGGAAAGAGTTCCAACAAGAATGGAAATAGTGATGGAGGATCATTGCATCCAGGGAAGAATAACCTTGAGTAAAATCAAGTGCTTCTCATGTCATAAGAATGGTGTTAGTATAGGGGAAAGTAGGGAGATTTATCAGTAGTCCTTACATAAGAATCATAGAAGATACACACATATAGATATAGAAAAATATATACACAAGTAGTGAGAGCCCAAATATCTGTATTTATTAAAGGATATAGCAATGCAGTAAAATGTATACAATCTCTCACGCAGAGATGTTAGAGTCTCTATGTGCTTGTCTATTTATATTCCTATATGTATAGTTACTAGGAAGTTGTAACTACTTAACTACCTGAGTCGGTTGGTTATCAAATACTTCGACTGACTTACATTTCAAATACAGCAGTTGATCAACTATTTCTTAGTCGACTGGAGGGTCTAGTCGACCGAGTTGACTAGCCCCTATAACATCTCCCCCCACCTCAATTCCTTCCTCATCCTAATAAAGGGGGAGTATGCAAAATTAACTTTACAAAGATTGATTACAATATTGAGAAGTAGAAGAAGAAGAGAGGAGAAAAATTGAAATAGGAGATAAAATTTTCATGTGCTTGACCGGCTTAAGGTGTTGCATCCGACCATTATGCTACACTTGGAATTATGCCACTAGTCGAGTCGACTACATTGTCCTTTTTGGTTTATGTGTTGAATCTGGAGGCATCCTCAATGATACTGGGGGATGAATGCTTCATTTTTTGTGCAAAGTCACACCATACATTGATCTCTTTTTTTTATTCTAAGCTTAGTAGTTTCATTTGGGAAACCATGTCGGCTTTTTCTTCTATCTCTACTACCTGAACTGAGACTAACTCTAGGTCAAATTGTTTTTTGGTATCTTTCATCTTATCTTTAAGATGAGTGAGACGACTGACTAATCAATCAGTTTCTAATTGTGCCTTGAGCCCCTCCATCTTCCATTCCTGCTCTTGTTGGGAAAGTTGTAGCTCCACTGCCTTTTCTTTTGTTAGCTACAAAGTGAGAGCTTCTTTAATTTTGTTTCCAGTGGTCAAATTTTGTGTTCTCTCTATGATTTCAACTGCAGCCTTTTGTATCAGGTATTTTTTGTAGACATCTGCAAAGTGATTCGGCCAGTCTCTTACAACAGAGTGTAGTAGTCCATCTTGTTTAGCAATTTTATCCATATTTTTTCTGAATCCTTTAATATTATTATGTTATTCCACCATGGTTGTGGATATCTTCTCTTGAGTCTTTTGAATCTCCTTGGATGCCAAGTTGAGTTTTTGTTCGGCCTCTGATTTTTATTTTTGAAGTCATGTTTCCTATTGCTAGTGTTTTGTACTGATTTTGATCAGCCTTCCAATCAAATTTGTAAACCCGTCTAAGGAGTTTTGTACCTCTGGAACCTACTTTATCCCTCCGTTCTTCCTAACTTCTTCTCTACATTCTTGTTGTTGGATTATTGAGAGGGGGGGTGAATTAGTAATAGAGAAATTTAATATTTTTTAACCATATAATGCAAGTGTTATATCAGTGTAGCATTATCATCCAATAATTGCAGAGTAAATAAACAATGAACAAATGAGGAACCATACACATAAACAATACACCAGTGTTTTTGGTGCAGGAGCATCGTCAGCAAGCCCACGTGGAGGGACGACTCAAACCCATCACTCCCTTTTCTATTATTGGGAATCTAGAAATTGGCGTTTCCTGAAGATCCATTTTGAACGGATAATTGAAAACTAAAGAAGAACAAAACGCTTAGAAGTTGAATGAGCGCAAGTGATCTGGGATTTTCACTCCTAGACTTTAATGTAATGGAACTCAAGAATTTTTTAGTTGTTACATCGATAGGAGAGGTAGTCGGAGGGAAACCTAGAGGTCCTATTGTATATGTAGATGCACAGTATGCCCGAAAGAGGCTGTTGCAAATTAGATAGGAGATTGTTGTGATTTAGTTATCTTTTTTCATAGTTGTATCCATTTTTCATTTGAATGAATATAACAGAGGAAAATTGATCCAAATGCATAGCGTTGTTACTGTTTGTGATTCTCTATTATTGTTGTTTTCATGAATGAATGATTTTCATTTTGAGTATCTGAAACTGTGATATGTTCATATAAGTTTCAATTATTTCTCTCCATTGAGTTCATGCAAGTTGTCCATACAGTCCTCAAGGAGTGCGTTGATAGATTATGTTTCGAATCATAAGATCAGAAGATATAGGGAGAAATTTCCAATTTCTAGGAGTGTAAGGGGATGACTACAAAGTGTGCACAGTCACACGCAAGAAATTAAGTCTTGCGTAAGAGTCTACTGCAAGAACTGCACAAACCCAAAATTTGACTAAGTGTCGAAGTGGCTCTTTAAGAAGTTAAAGGAGCAGAAGTGCAAGGAGTGAAAAGGAAAACTTTTTTTTGGAGTTTAGAGAAAGAAAAAGTTAATGAATACTCGATAAGGAGGATCCTCAGAGTTTCTGAACACTCTGGAGGTGGGACTGTGTAGAAGAGACATAGAGAGACATAATTACTGAGGATTTTGTAGAGCTCTTACAGGAGGGCATCGAGTGAGTGCAAGAAGTGCACAAGAGAACTTTGTTTAGAGTTCTGTGAGAGGAAAGGTTTCAAGGAGAAGAAACTTACAAAGTTACTGAATGCTTTGTAGGATCAGCAAGGTGTGCTTGAGAAAAAGTTTCAAGGAGGGTACTTACACCCCTTTATGGATGCAGAAGGGTCGAGACCCTTAAGAGACTGAGTAAATCGTAAATCTCAGAAGAGATAACACTTTCAGAAGTGAAGACGAGATCCCAAAGACTGGACTCGCAAGAATAGAAAAGGCTAAAGCCTTTGAACACTTAGAAAATCTTCTAATTCGGAGGAGATCGAAAGCTCGGGAGGAAGAGCAGCAGAATCCGTCAGATTTTTTGTGGAAAGAGATCTAGACCGTCGAACTTCACATCCAAACAAGAGAGAAGCACAGAGGAGAAGTATAGATCTGATCTGTTGGATCTGAGCGTCGAGTACCAACATTCATTACATCTGAGGACAAGTGCATGAAGGTTAAGTCCTTTGAAATTGCGCAGGAGAGAGGACTTGCTAAAATTCCCAAAGTCCCGAAGTGATTTGGGACTACCCATCATTTGGAAGGACATGTGGTGAAAATCCATCAGTTTTGGGTGAAAGTGCTCTGGGAGGAACAAGTGCTCAGAAGTTTGAAACTTATGATGCCTGAAGCATCGAAGAGCCAAAGGGTTCAAGGAACCGAAGAAGGAATCTAGACCGTTATATCCAGAAGGGACACATGGCGAAGGATCGTGAACTCCGGGTGAAATCAATCAAGGAGAACACAAAGAATGAAGGCTTGAAATCATTGAAGCCCAAACAGTTGAATAATTTGGGATTTGTCGATCCATGGGAGGACATGTGTCATTGGATTACAGACTCTGGGTAAAACATTCGGAGGAAAGATGAGCGAAGGGAAATTGAAATCTAATATTTCTAAAGCCCGAAGTCCTGAAGAGGATGCTAGCTGTGGATCTGGTTGGAAAGGTTTCGTCGGATCGTGTACTTTGGAGGATTGGGTACTGGGAAAGTAGAGGAGAAGATAGGATAAAATACCTGAGGAGATAGGAGCCACAATGATCCTATCCATCTGTTGGAGCCGCCCCTGTTTTTCCTTCAAAATCCATAAAACTCTGGAAAAAGCTTTTTGTTGCCTGAATAAGTAATCCTTTTTCACTTACTAAGGGCCCGTTTTTCACAAGTATGTTTGTCCTTAAAGATTTTTCCAAGTTTCGTGATCTCACAGGCCAGACACCTCATTCCTTGAACTTACAAAGTCCCAAATCGCGAGAAGTGCGAACTCGGCTTTAATTTTCGTCCAAGGCAAGAATAGTATAAGACCTATGACCCTTGGATATGACATCCTCGGGGTTTCGCTCTTTGTCATTTCTCGACCCTAATTCTTTCTTTTCTCAAAACCGAGAGCCGAGAATACGATAATTTTTTCAACCATAGTCAAGCACCGAGGGTAGACAACTAATCATAGTTGAGCTTGGCTCTCGGCACATCGCCTTTTAGCATTTCCTTTTATAAAGTTAAAACATTCGAAACTCTGATGCGCGAAGTCGCGACATAATTTCATTTAAGCCTTGATCATCACTGTATCGCGATTTCGCGACTCGGCGGATCATTCTCCCAAAAACTTATCCTCGAATTCCTGATTCACGATCCAGCGATTAAAATAATCATATCATTAAGGATCCGATTAATCATATTTTATTTGTCCGTTAATAATAAGATCAGAATTCGCAATCTCGCGAGTTATAGAATCAAAATAGTAAAGGGAATTTCACGAGATGACGAAACGCGAGGGAATTTCTAAGCCGTTAAGATTTGAAATTTTAAAAAATATATATTTTTGAAGATACATCCCACTTATCGAGGAGGGCACAATTCACAAGGGATTCATTTACCCTCCGTAACCCGAGTACCTGTCAAACCGCTCAAATATTCATGACATTTATGAGSAAATAGGGTAAATCTCTGACGCAAATAAGATCGRATTTCCTCAATTAATTTGGTTTTATTCRCGATTAAATGAACCCATGACGAAKRTACATGATTTYYGAAATATATACRAAACTTGTTTTATATATTAAAAGAAAAAACATCTCTCGTTTAAGTGTACAGAGCAAGTCTTTCTCCAAGTAAACTAGCCTCTGCATGTATACGCAGGTTTATCATAGAAGAACGAAAACACCAGTTGCAGCTATGGCACCAAGACGAGGAAGCAAAGAAAATATCGAAGACGCAGCGCAAGGTTCAGACAACGTTTCAGACACTTCGCCTCGGACAGGCGGCTCAGTCTCTACCTGGTCTTCTATTACGGATATCCTACAATCCGAGGCAGTGAACTGTTCCGAC
>JZKD02S1674164.1:223320-266075 GCA_000966675.3 Picea glauca
GTCTTTCCTCTGCACCGGCTATTAGCAGGTGTAAGACCAAGTTACTGTTATAGGATGGTGTGTTACTTGCATCTTGTTGTTTGATGTTCATTTTAATTTCTTCTCCCATACATACGTGAGTTTTTACTGATAAAGATTTTTACGTTACTTACAACTAAGTATTCTTCGTTCGTTTCATACTTTTTACAAAAAATCATACAGTTACAAGAAAGGGCCTTTCGTTTGTAGTCCTATTTCTTTCCTCACATAAAGTTTTCTCTTATGTTCGACCGAATTGAATCAGCCATTAAAAATTTTCTTTAAACCATTTCCATAATTTAACTGTTCCTCAATGACTTTACCCAGAGTAATTCAACCTAATATTCAACTCGGGATATCCGATCAAACTAATATCGCGTTAAATCTTTTCAGTACGACCCTTAGAACTGCTAATACCCGAGAAGAATTAGAACGTTCATGGATGGCCATTGAACAAGACATTGCAACCCAGGAACAGTTGGAAGCCAGACAGCGAGAACGCAGGAATCTTCATTAGCTTCCCACACCGAAGGTTAGTGAAATCTTCTATCAACTATTACCATACTTTCGGATGCCTTGACACTGTACTTTAAGCCTAAGTGCATGAAGGTTAAGTCATTTGAAAGTGCGCAGGAGAGCGAACTTGATAAAAGTCCCGAAGTCCTGAATTTATTTGGGATTGTCCATCATCTAGAAGTATGTGTGGAGAAAATCCATCAGTTTCAGGTGAAAGTGCTCCGGGAGGAATGAGCGCTCAGAATTTTGAAATTTTTGAAGCCCCAAGCTTCGAAGAGCCAAAGATGTCAAGGAACCAAAGAAGGAAACTAGACCGTCAGACCGAGAAGGGGCACGTGGCAAAGGATTGTGAACTCTGGGTGAAATCACTCCAAGAGAACGTGAAGGACGAAGGTTTGAAATCGTCGAAGCCCAAACAGTCAAAGCAATTGGGAGTCATCGATTGACGAGAGAACATGTGTCATTGGATCGCATACTCTGGGTAAAAAGTTCTGAGGAAATCCGAGTGAGGGGAAATTTAAATCTAATATTTCTAAAGGTTGAAGTCCCAAAGCGGACGATAGTTGTTGATCTGGTTGGAAAGGTGTCGTCGAATCATGTACTTCTTAGAATCGGGTACTGGGAAAATAGAGGAGAATATAGGAGAAAATACCCAAGGAGCTGGGAGCCGCAACTATCATAGCCATCCATCGAGAAGGGATGCATGGCGAGACATCAGCATTTTGCTGACTCACACATAGGGAAAGTGAAAAACGGAGTTGTCAAAATTCCCAAAACACGAGATCGCGATTTGATCACAATTGTTGGATCACGAGGAGTTGAGAGTCGTCGATCAGATACATGAGTATTTCGGGGAATCAGGAGTCGGGAGAAGGGAGACAAGCAACCCTCCAACTTCGTAAAATGGGTTCACAAAATCCAACTTAGGGAGTTTGAAGGTTACGGATTGGAATTCGGAAGGTTGGGCCCCTTGTCATAGCTGGAGGTCACGTCGGCAGAAGTTAAGGGAGGAGATAGTGGTGCTAGGCTCTTATTTTGAGTTTCGGGGATTGAGAGAGTCAGAGTGGGCTCGCATGAAATTTCCCGATATGAGAAATCATGAAATGCATTTTTTGTTAGGCCAGGGTCACAGACAGTGGTCATGAGAGAGTAAGGGGATAGTCATAGAGGCACGCTCCCATAGTGTAGTTTTCTCAGGAAGAGAATTGGCACCAAAGGAATGAGCGTGCGTAGGGTTTTCTCAAGGTTTGCGTAAGGGAACTAAAGGACTTGTGGATTTTTTCATGGGGTTCTAGCAGGAATCCGAAGGGCTGATTCGGCTCAGAAATATTGAATATCTAGATACTAGGAGGTCAGCCAACCCTGCTAACGTAGGGGGTCTGCATCAGTTTTTACGTGGAAACCCAAAGTGGGAGAAAACCATGGAATGATTTTTCTTATATGTCTTGAAGAATTAAATTCATTGGAAGCACCAAATTCCTTTGTTTTCCATCTGCAAATGGAAGGAGGCTCCAACCCCCTAGTTTCTCAGGTTACAACCTGAGGGAAGCTCCAACTTCCCAATTCTCTGGCTACAACCAGAAGGAGGCTACAACCCCCTAAGTTCTTTAACTACAATCAGAAGGTGGCTACAACCACCTTTCTTTTCCCTATCCAACCACCCTAAAATATAAATTCCAAATGTAGACAACCTTCCATTGTCACTGAATCAACCACTACCATTGTCAACCTTTCACTATCAACCTGTACCAATAATCTATAATAACTTGTACCAATCAACCTGCACCAAACAACCTATACCAATAACCTAAACCAACATGTACCATGCATAAACCTTGACTCATCAAGATATACCAACATCATCAACTATACACCTCATGTATGTGCCAACTCATCAACTACTTGTCTCAACCATGTACCCCACATGTACCTCAACCATATACCAAATAGATACGTCAATATAACCATAAAAATTTATCTAACAATTCATCACTCTATCCATAAACCAAATACCATAAACCCTTACATCAAACCATGTGCCACAACCTCATTATTATGTAGCCTCAATCTAAACCAACAACTTCAACAACACATCACAACCAAAAGACCAATACCCATATGCCAAATACCAACAACAAAATACCAATTGTATCCCTCAACAAATGTAATATATGCAGCAATATTGAACATCCAATACCATCTCAAGAGATAAACCCTAGCTCACAAAACATACCTCAAACAAGATGTGCCATATCTCTCATAAATAGACCCCAACCATATTGTTGCTACAATTTTTCTACCACAATTTTTTTGCCGCACTTTTTCTGTCGCGATTTTTCTGCCGCACTTTTTCTGCAGCAATTTTTCTGTCGCACTTTTTCTGTCGAGATTTTTCTGCCGCACTTTTTCTGCCCCGATTTTTCTCCCGTAATTTTTCTTTTGCACTTTTTTTGCCACAATTTTTCTTCCTCGATTTTTCTGTCGTACTTTTCCTACCATGATTTTTTTGTCGCACTTTTTCTGCCGCACTTTCTCTAGCGCACTTTTTCTTCCGTGATTTTTCTGTCACGATTTTTCTGTCGCAAATTTTCTACCACACTTTTTCCGCTCCAAATTTTCTCTATCAATCATACCTTTCCAAATAACCTTTCACAAAAATAGATATTCAAGTGTGATTAAATGAGATAACTTTGCCTCTTATTTATACTTTCATGTAGCATTACACTTTTCTTATTTTAGGGAGTTCTCTATTTACTTTATTATTTAAATAATTTATTTTGCAAACACTTGAATTTTGGGGGATTCTATATGACTCATGAGGGTTCTTCAACTTCATATGGCCATAAATCTCTAACCATGAGGAGTTATGTGATGTTCCACATACCAATGGAAATGGCATGACAAGCATTATCCATCTAGTATAGTTTCACTGAAAATTTCATTGACCTTCATCTCATTATTCCACAATTAAGAATGGGTTCTCTAACCATACTTCTAGGATAACTCAATCCGCAAAGCGTCTTCCCATGAGGGATTTCACCATAAGGGGACCACTTTGGATTTCATCCATTTTTACTTCTTATCAACCATGACAAGACAATAATGAGTCATATTTACATCAAACAAACTAGGGTCCATTACCCAAATATTTGTGCTATCGGGTTTTCTTCAAGGGTTGACATCAATGCCAAACAAACTTAATCAACAATATCGCCCTTTGGCATTGATGGCAACACTCTGATGAAATATTGAAATCATATCACTCATGCTCCCTCTTGAACCATGCCTTTGTCCTCTACATCTATGTGGCCATTTCTCTCCCTAGAACCATGCCTTTGTCCTCTGAATATGATAAATCTCTCCCCCTTTGTCATCAATGGAAAATGTATCTTTCCATCTGGGGCTGCTCCACCTGACTGAACTATCCTCTTTATGGTGCTACCTCGTGTACATATAAGATATATAAGATAAACATTCAAAAGAATTCATTTTGGAGTAGAAATAACTCTAATTATTTGGCAAAGATACTCAAAGTCTTCTCGTGGAAGTGAGTTTGTAAAGATGTCTGCCACTTGTTATTTTGTGCCCACATACTCAACTCTGATGTTCTTTTCTGCAACATATTCTCCTAGAAAGTGATACTTGATTGGCATGTTCGTTGTCTTGGAGTGCATCACCAGGTTCTACCAAAAATAATATCATCAACATAAACTTCAATTAATAAAATAATACCTTGAATTACCTTGATGTAGAGGTTGTTGTCTGCACTTCCTTTTTTGAACCCTGCCTATTGTAGATATTTATCCAGTCTAGAGTACCATGCTCTAGGATCTTGTTTTATACCATACATGGCCTTCTTTAATTTACACACATAATCTACATTCTCTAACAATTGAAATCCTTTTGGTTGATCAATGTAGACTTCTTCTTCAAGTTCCCCATTCAGAAAAGATGATTTTACGTCCATCTAATACACTTTAATATTTTTGGAGCATGCATAAGCTAAAAGCAATCAGATTGCTTCCATTCTAGAAACTAGGGAAAATGTCTCTTCAAAGTTGATTCCTTCAAACTGTGTATATCCTTTACATACCAATCTATCTTTGTTCCTTGTAAACTGTCCATATTCATTCAATTTATTTCTGTATACCCACTTTGTGTCAATCACATTCTTATCCTTTGGTCTTGGAACCAATTCCTGAGTATCATTTTTCTCTATTTGATCCAATTCTTCATCCATGACCTTATTCCAAAATTAATCCTTCCTGGCCTCTTCAAAACAGGTTGGTTCAATTGTAGATGAAAGTGCTAGGTGTGTTTGTCCTAGTGAACGGATTCTTCTTCTAGTCTCAACTCATGAATCTTTATTTCCGATAATCTGATCTGAAGGATGATTCTTCTGTACTCGTCTACTAGGTGTCTTTGGAAGCACTTGTTGAACTTGATATTTTTCTTCTGTCAGATCTTCTCCATCTTCCCATTCTACTTTATTTTCATCTTCTTCTTCTTCTTCGTAAAGATGTTCCATTGATTCATTTTATTCTTCCTTCAATTCTTGTCTACCGGTTTCATCAATTGTTACGTTGATGCTTTCCACAACTTTGTTCAATCTCAAGTTGTAACACTTGTATTCTTTCCTTGTACTTGAGTAACCAACAAGTACTCCTTTGTCCACACGAGAGTCAAACTTTCCCATTCTACCATATTCTCTTTTCATGTAGCATTTTCTCCAAAAAACTTTGAAGTGCTTCACATTTGTTGGTCTTCCTTTCCATAGCTTGTAGGGAGTTTTGTCAGTGTTGTTTATGAGCATTACTCTATTTTGAATGCGAACTGTTGTATGCACTTTCTGTGTCCAAAAAATATCTGTCAATTTGGAATCCATTATCATTGTTTGAGCCATTTCCTATATTGTCATGTTCTTTCTTTCGAGAACTCCCTTCTGTTGAGGTGTCCTAGAAATGGAGAATTGCCTTTTTATTCCATGACTGTTGTAGTAGTCCATAAATTCATTTCAAGTGAACTCTCCTCCATTATCAAATCGCAAGCATTTGATTTTTGAATCCATTTAATTTTCAACCATTTCCTTGTAGATCTTGAAGTTTTCAAAAGCTTCTGATTTATTCTTAAGAAAGAAAATTGCAGTCAATCTTGTATAATCATCAACTAATAACATAAAGTATTTATCACCTTTTAAACCCTTTGTTGTAGTTGGTCCAACTATATCAGTATGCACAATTTCCAGTGGTCTTCGCGTTGAATATTCCTTTGGTTGGAATTTGGTCTTTTTTTTCTTTCCTTGTTGACAATGTTTGCATAAAGTATTAGTTGGTTTCATGATATGGGACATTTCTCTGACTGCTTCTCTTTTGCTGATTTGAAAAGGTTATCAAAATGTATGTGACTAATTCTTATGTTCCATAGCCAACTTTCATCTTCCTTTCCTAGACAACACTTTTCATTTCTAATTTCACTTAACACATATATGTTATTTGAAGTTATCGTAGCTATAGTGATCAATTTTCCTGAACCTTCTTTTCTTATATCGCACTTTTGTGAATCAAAAGTAACTTTATGACCTTGGACACACATTTGACTCACACATAGAATATTATGTTTCATATCTTACAATATTAGAACATTTTCTTCCTTTGTATTCTTTTTCCCAATTCTGATTGTGCCTTTTCCAATGATTTTAGTTGAATCATCATTTCTGAAGGACACTAATCCATCTCTTTCCTTTCTTAAAGTAAGAAACTTGTCTCTATCACCTCTCATGTGTTTTGAGCAACCATTGTCAACATACCAACCATGTTTCTTCTACTTAGCTTGTAGAGAAAGTGTGCATTCTTCATTGCTATATTGATTCTGATTTCTTATCCAGGTCTTTTTCTGAGGTTCATGTATGTGATTGTTTTTATTCTATTGTCGTTCTCTAGGAGGGATTGTCATTCTGAAATCTTTGGACATGTGTCCAAAGTTGTTACACTTGTAACATTCCACTTCAGTGCTCAAGGATTCAAACTTGTTGTAACTTCTTCTCTATGTTTCACTAGGCCTTCTTGGATAACCCTTTTGTGTATGACTTTCAAAGTTAGTTATGTTCCTGTTATTAGCTCTGCAATTCGCAGCTTTATGTCCAAAATTATTACATGCATAACATAAAACAAAAAATATAGTTTCATACCTAGGAGTTGGAGATCTTCTGAAAGGAGGTACTCTTATGAATTATTCTTCTTCCTTAAGCCTATCTCTCGATTGGTGATTCTGAAATATGAATCTTCTCGGTGGAGGAGTGTCCCTGTAATATTCCTTGTAGATCTTCCTATCCCGTTTGATTGTTTTTGCATAGATTTTTGGATATGTTTCTTGCTTTGTTTCTTTGGATCTTGATTCCTTTTCTATCTGATTGTATCCAAGTCCAAACTTGTCATGATGAGGTTTTTGACTACTGATAATGTCATCCAACACTTTTGAGATGTTTTTCATATTTTTATTTCGAAGATCCTTTCTTAATGTAACAATCTATGCTTCCAAATTTCCAATGATCCTCTCTTTTTCTTCTAGTTGTTCTTTGAGTGTTTCTTCAATTCTTTTATCTTCTTCTATTTGAACCTTCGAATTTGTGATTATTTGTTCTAGTTCTTGAGTATCTTATTTCTTGTCTAGTTCCTCTTGTAGTTTCTTGTTTTTCTTCTTATCTCTTTTGATAACTTTTATGGCACACATCAATTCTTCTCGGTAGTCAACTTATGCCTCTTCATATTCTTCTTCAGCTTCTTCATATTCTTCTTTAGAGTCTTATTTATCAGAGTCTTCTACTGCCATGAATAGAAATCTTTTTGTCTCATTGTCACTAACTTCATCTTCATCTAATGATGAGATGTCTTCTTTGGTGCATAAGATTTTCTTCAAAACTTTCTTTGTGGTTCTTTTTCCTTTATATGTTTGTTTGTTATTTGAGTAACCTTCATCATTTATATTTTTCTTATGAGGACATTTGTTATAAAAATGACCAATACCATCACAATTAAAACAAAACAAAGGAAGCTTACCTCTATACCTGTCGTTGGTTCCCTTGTTCAATCTTTTGACAAAGTTGGCCACTTCTTCATCATCTTCCAAGACGTCATTGTTGTTGTTAAGTTCTTTTTATTTTTGCTTTGACTTTTTCGATGATTTGAAGGCTGCTTCTTTTGTATCTGGATTTTCTTGTTCAGATCTCATTTCATATGTTGCGAAGATTCCATGTAATTCATCCATGCTTATTGAGTTCAAATCTGCTCTTTCTTCTAGGGTTGATATCTTAGGGTCAAATCTCATAGGAAGAGATCTTATTACCTTTTGAACAATTACAGATTCTTTGATTTCTTCTCCCAATCTTATGATTGCATTTATTGTTTCATCAACTCATAAAAAGTAAGCTGCAATATTCTCATCTTCCTTCATCTTAAGTTGTTCGAACTGACTTCTATAAGTTTGAATATTTGCTTCTTTGACTTTTGAATATCCTTCATAACTATTTCGGTGTTTGTCCCAAATCTCTTTAGTGGATTTACAATCTACAACTTTGGTGAATATGGTTTCACTGAGACCATTCGGAAGTGCATTTGTGGCTTTGGAATTATTTTGACCGAGTTTCATTTCTTTGTCATTTGTTGGAGGAACTTTTGGTACTGTGTATCCATCTACAATTGATTGCCAAATTTCAAATCCCTATGCCTATATATATGTCTTCATCCTTATGCTCCAAAATGCATACTTTTGTCCATAAAATTGTGGTATTCCATTTTTATACAAGTTTTTTCTCTCCATGATCTTCCTTTCAGTGGTTAAACTGTTTTCTGAAGGAACCCGCTCTGATACCAATTGTTGGATTACTGAGAGGTGGGGTGAATTAGTAATAGAGCAATTTAATCCTTTTTAACCATATAATGCAAGTGTTATGTCAATGCAATATTATAGTCCAATAATTGTAGATTAAATAAACAATGAACAAATGTTCAATCATACACATACACAGTACACCAGTGTTTTTATGTGGAAACCCAAAGCGGGAGAAAACCACAGAATGTTTTTTCTTATATGTCTTGAAGAATTACATTCATTGGAAGCACCAAATTCCTTTTCTTTCCAACTGTAACTGGAAGGAGGCTCCAACCCCCTAGTTTCTCAGGCTACCACCTGAGGGAAGCTCCAACTCCCCAATTCTCTAGCTACAACCAGAAGGAGGCTACAAGCCCCTAAGTTCTATAGATACAACCAAAACTTGTCTACAACCACTTGTTCTTGACCTGTCCAACCACCCTGAAATATAAATGACAAATGTAGACAACCTTTCATTGTCACTGAATCAACCACTACCACTGTCAACATGTACCAATAACCTGTAACAACTTGTACCAATCAACCTGTAGCAAACAACATGTACTAATAACCTGAACCAACATGTACCATGCATCAACCTTGACTCATCAAGATGTACCAACATAATCAACTATACACCTCATGTATGTGCCAACTCATCAACTACTTGTCTCAACCATGTACCCAACATGTACCTCAACCATATACCAAATACATACACCAGTATAACCATCAACAGTTATCTAACAATTCATCACTCTATCCATAAACCAAATACCATAAACCCTTACATTAAACTGTGTGCCACAACCTCATTTTTATGTAGCCTCAAACTAAACCAACAACTTCAACAACACATCACGACCAAAAGACCAATACCCATATGCCAAATACCAACAAAAAAATACCAACTGTATCCCTCAATAAATATAATACATGCAGCAATATTGAACATCCAATACCATCTCAAGAGATAAACCCTAGCTCACAATAAATACCTCAAACAAGATGTGCCATATCTCTCATAAATAGACCCCAATCATGTTTTTGTCGTGATTTTTTTGCAGCGATTTTTCTGCCTCAATTTTTCTGTTGCAATTTTTCTGCTGCATTTTTTTCCGCACTTTTTCTATTGCAAATTTTCTGTTGTTATTTTTCTGCCGCACTTTTTCTGCCGTGATTTTTCTGCTGCACTTTTTCTACGGAACTTTTTCTACCGCACTTTTCCTGCCGCACTTTTTCTACAACTTTTCTCTATCAATAATACCTGCCCAAATAACCTCTCACAAAAATAGATATTCAATGATATTCAAGTGTGATTAAATGAGAGATCTTTTGCTCTTATTTATAATTTCATGTAGCATTACACTTTCCTTATTTTAGGGAGTTCTCCATTTACTTTATTATTTAAATAATTTCTTTTTCAAACACTGGACTTTTAGGGGCTTCTATATGACTCATGAGGGTTCTTCAACTTCATATGGCCATAACTCTCTAACCGTGAGGATTTATGTGACGTTCCACCTACCACCGGAAATGGCATGACAAGCACTATCCATCTAGGATAGTTTCACTGAAAAATTTACTAACCTTCATCTCATTATTCCACAATTAAGCATGGGTTCTCTAACCATACTTCTAGGATAACTCAATCCGCAAAGAGTCTTCCCGTGAGGGATTTCACCATCAGGGGACCATTTTGGAGTTCATCCATTTGTACTTCTTATAAACCATGACAAGATAATAATGAGTCATATTTACATCAAACAAACTTGGGTCCATTACCCAAACCTTTGTGTTACCGGGCTTTCTTCAAGGGTTCACATCAATGGAAACCAACCTTAATCAAAACCTATAACATGTTTCTTTTCTCTTATTTTAACTTTTCTACATGACTTACTTCTTTAATCACTTTTTTCCACCTCCTCGTTGATTCTCTTGAAATGAATTCATGTAAATTGAAGAGGTATTCGTTAGAAATATTGGTTGGGTTGATTGTGACCTCGACGATGAAACCAAATGGGTTGGTTGGTCAGATTATTCTGAAATTGATCTTTGATGACTCCTTTTTCTTTATTTTGTGTGAGGAATTTGATGACTATCCATATTTATCCTGGGATGATATTGTTTTTGTGTGGACAGAATGTTTTTTTGTTGTACTTGCGGATGACTTTGTGGAAGCGGGATGTTCTATTGGGTCGTTTCCTCTTTATCTTCTTGCTTTTCAGGGATGATAGGGTGAATCATGGGGGAGTTCACCTCAATCTATTGATTCTCTAGAATCTATGTCAGTATGCCTGGTATCTCACTAGCTAGCCTTGACTCCTGATTATTATTAGGTTAAAGAGTATCGACTTGTTGGCTTTCCCCCAACTTTAGGTTGTCTTCTTTTTGGATGGTCAACTGCTCCACGACCGTGGATGGTTGAACCCATTGGTCTTGTACCCGGATGAATGACTCGTGTTATTGCATTGACTCGACTGTGTGGGTTGTTGGAGTCGGTACTTTGTCAACCAACTGTTGCTTTTGTACTGACTCAACCAGGTGAGTCGACTCAATTGGTATCTTGTTGACCAACTTTTGTTGTTGTGTTGGGACTATCTCAATGTCTTCCTCATTCGAATCTATTGGTTTTTCAGATCTTGTTTCTTTCGATGACTCAAAAATTATGATTTTCCTTTTATTTTTCTTTGTTGGTAATTCTTTTATTACAGCTACCGGGTTGGCTAGGGATGATTCGCTAGTTAGGTCAATTGTTGTGTCAGTTGCATTTTTCTTTATTGGTATTTTTCTCGACCTTATCTCCCATTCTGTCATGTTGATTGTGACCTGTGTCAGCATGATGATGGTAGTCTTGGCTTCCTTTTTTTTCTCTTAGTTCCTCTTGTCTCAATTTTCTGGATTATGCTCCTTATTTTATTTACTTACTTATTTTGTTCCTTGTCTTTTTGCATGGCCTCTTTCATCCCCGATCCTATTGACTAGTTGTAGATTATTTTCATGGTGTTATTATATTGTCGAGTTTTCTTTATTTTTCAGCAATCTTGGTCATAATGCTTGAAAACCTTTTCTAGAATTTCGGATCATTGAAGTCAATGAATTCATTTGATTGGAAGGTTTCCCTCCATATTTATTTTGTGTCGATTACTATCTCTTCTCCTCGGTATCCTTTTTCCATTTATCCTTTTTGGCCATTTGTTTTATTTTCCCTGAAGATGGGTTTGCAAGATAGATTGGTAGAGCTTGTGAATCTTAAACAAAGGGGATTGTATACAAATCTACTTCCCTTTCTTATTCCTTCTCTCTATCGGTTAGGGGAAGTATTAAATGTACCCTAGATTATTATGATTTAGGAGGGATTTCAATGTCCTTATTTCTCTGTCTTTCGAGCTCCAGAAATATTTATTTTGTCTTTGGTTGATAATGCAGCTCTTTTGGTTCTCGGTCCAACTCAAATCCACACCAGAGCTTCATATAGTCAAGCTCGAGTTGAATGTGGCAGGGTTTTAGTAAGGCCCAACGAACTACTTATTCAACCTGCCATTTGTCTGAGATTTCTTTTAAGATTCTGACCCATAGTCGGAACATTTATTGGGAAGGACTCAAACTAGAAGTGCATGTTTGATTGGATGAGAAGATTCTATACTTCTCCATCATCAGTAATTTATTTACTGTGAATTTTTTTTCACCGACAAGACCAAATTACTTCATTTCTAGAAAGATTAGTAGGGATGGAAATTTTATGGCCTTACCAGACTCTTGGCACTCTTTACAGTTGGTTCGGATTATGTCGACTAAGTGTTTGAACCAGTTGAATCTTCTAGAATTATTATAGAACTAACCTATTGATTTGACCATCGTCATTTTCACATATAATGCTCGGCCTACAGGTGTGAAGAAAAGAGGCACAATTACTGTAGTCCAACAGGCCTTCAAGTCGGTGATTTTGTTAATGAGAAACCCCTTAGAGTTATTAGTTTTTGTTGATCCTGTCAAGAACTGCATCCAGTCATTGGCACTAGATGACTTTGGTACCTTAGTCCCTATCTTCGGAAGGCCAGTAATACGGTGATTGAGTCCCCTCGTTATTGCTATGGGATTGTCTAGCGAGAGGTAGCAATGGTGATACCAACTAATGATGAACTTTGTTGCTTCTTCTTTCCATTGTCCCATGTCAGGGAATTGTGGATCTCCCAGTATGTTTCTAATTCCTTCATTCTCTAAGAATTACTTTTCAAGCTTCTAGCTGCCATTCTCCATTGCCCATTCTATAAAACATTTCCAGTGTTTTCTCCAGACTGCTTCCTCTAACCTCTACTACCGGATATTCTACATCCAGATTTGTAGCAGTGTTGCAATCATTCGATCAAATATTTTTCTTGGTCTTGCACCCTCCGATGTGTCGGAAACTTGTCCTCTCATCCTTGAAGTTTTTGAATCATGATCGGTGATATTTGGAAAATTGTTTAAATATGTAGGTGCACTCGACTCTGTACTTAGTTACGGAGGAAAAAATAACAGTGAATTGAAGTCATAATCTTCTTCAAGATTTATATCCTCTATTGAAATATTTGGATTGAATGTGTCCAGTTGTTCTCTTAATTCATTCCCTTCCACCATAATTTATGGGGATACGACTAGGTTGAATGATTGGATATCCATATTTTTTATCAGATGACATTCATTAGGGTCTCATCGATCATTAAATGAAACATCTTGTCATTGGATATAGTACATGTCAACGCAACTGATGGTTACATTGGCGGCTGTGTAACAGTCATCCCTGTCACGTTGGTCATTAATGTTTTCTTTATTAATAAGCAGGGTTTATTTTTGTAAGTAAATGATTAGTCGATAATGTTCTAATTCCGACTAGAATGTCAAATTTGCATCCATGTTGGCAATTCCCTGCTAGATTTTGCCAACAGGGTTCTTATCTTTCAAGGGTGATACTTTTTTAGACATGCACCATTAATTAATTTTTTGAATGGGTGCCCCAATATTGTTCAGATTTGGAATACTTTGGTCAATCAAATATCCTCGACAACATAAGGCCCAAGCTATTTTGTCTCTAGTTTTCTTGGTTTACCTTTTATACAACTATCATAAAACAAAACTAAATCTCCATTTTTTTTATCCTTTTTATTTATATGTCGCTTGTGTCACCCTTTCTATTATTTCTTCTAGACCTCTTGATGATGCATTTTGATTAGTCTTCCTTCCTCCATCTTGTTCAATTGATATAATCATTCGTTCATACATTTTTTGTTGTCAAATTTCACTATAGTTGAAACCCTATCGGAGTTGGTCCAAAAGTGCAAGGGAATAACATCTTCTTTTTCATAGATGAGATTGAATGGAATTTGACCTATCGATTGTTTATATTATTATCTATATTCCCATAGCACTGCAGGAATGTTTTTGTCCCAGTCATCTTTGTTGATGTTGCAAATCTTTGTAAGTCCTTTATGTAATGTTTTGCTAAAATATTTGACTGCCCCATTTTCTTGTGGGTGATTAGTTATCGTTCGTCTGTGGTAGATAAAAAAATTCTCTAGAAGGATTTTAATTGTTTCATTCACAAAGTGTGTGATCTGGTCACTAATTAATGTAAGATCATAGTCGAACCTTGTGATTATATTCTCATATATGAATTTTTTTGTGACCTATTTGGTACATGATTTGACTGGTTCATCTTCTACCCACTTAGTGACGTATTCTAAAGAAGTGATGATATACTTAGCATGAATTATTCTTTTCCTCTATGTAAAGGGCCCAATAAATTCGATGTAAAATGTTTCAAATGATCGATTAGGATTTACTGAACTTAGAGGCATTTCATTTTCCCACAAGGGTTGCCCAATCCTTTGTGGCACAGACCCCCTTCTCTCTCAGGGTTGCTCGACCTCTCGGTCTAGGATCTTCAAATCTATGTGTTGGATTAGCTCTTTGGGTCCCTTCTGGAACCCAAAACCTATTTACATGGGCCCTTTCTCCCTAAGGCACAGGTTGTATGGTACCTGTGAGCCCTGTCCTTAGTGTTTTTCACATCTCAATGCCAACGGGTGCTAGCTCCTTTCTGTTATTCCCTCTCTCCATGTGACCTCGAGATATGAATTGGGGCTTAATCTCTTGGGTGCTCCAGACTCCGGGCTTCGGTCGCTTCAACTGCAATCATGGAAAAATTCTTCGAACCCAAAACCGGGAACATAAACACCGCAAGGATCAACGATCCCTACCACTTCCTTAAATCAATGGCTCATCATAATTTTAGGCTCCAATGCTTTGGGAAATTATGAAACACTTCTCCACAAAACCTTTGGAACACTAAGTCTCTCAACTAGTATATATTCTACCAAGTTTCCCCCTTCACAGATGACCCTTATGACCTTGCGACTTCAAACTTCATGAGTCTTCACTTCTCCTACCTTTGTATCTCCTGATTGGCGAATCAGTGAAGTGTTGATGCAGTGCCACGTGCCCTATCTCAATGGATGGCTCTGATGACCTCATGACTTCGGCTTCATGACTTTGTGAGTCTTTACTCTTCAAATATCTGAACCCTTCTCTGACTGACAAGTGTCCATTGAATGGATGACCCAGATATGTCGAGCAATGGATGGCTTAGACCTGTCTAAGGGATTCGGACCTTCATCTATCTTTGTAGTACCTCCCTTTCAAAATTTTGGAGTTCTGACTCCGAAAAATGCAGATCTTCGCCACGTGTCCACATGATCGACGACTCTTATTATTCTAGGATTTTTCTTGGGTGTATTCTCTTGGATCACATGATATATCAACGTGTGTCCCTCTCCATATCAATGACTTTTATTTTCTCTGCTACTCCATGCTTCGAATGGTTATCTTTCTCCACCATTACTTTCCTTCGAAGGGTATTCTTCCGCACCCCATGGATCTCTATCACGTGTATTCTGGATCAAAGGTACAGATATTCTCTGTCGTTTGCCACTTTGTGAAGTTTCTCCCTTTCTCCTCGTAATTCTTTTGAAGTCCATTCTCGCAGACTCTCGGATTTGTTGCCACTTATATGCCTCTGGATCTACAGTCTAGATCTATTATCACACTAGATCTAATGCCTAGGGTCTGATTTTCTCTTGCGCACTCTCCTTTGTCCTGGACCCAAATCAAAAGGTCTAGATCTTCTTCGGCTCCCTACTCCTTGGGATTTATTTCTCCTTCTGCACCCCCTTTCTTTCGAAGTGCTTCCTTCCGGACTCCATGATCTAACTCCATGTGCCTCCTGGCAATCTACGGACAGGATATACTCCACTCTTTGTAGCTTCAACAATTTCACACTCTGCTTGTCCGAGAAATCCCAGAGTACTTCCGCTCAGGAGTCTCAAATCTGTCGCCACCTGTCTCTCTAGACGATGGATGGTCCTGATCTGCTTCAGGACTTCAGGACTTCGGATATATCATTCTCTTGTGTATTTTGAAAATATTAAGGTGTGTGCACCTTACCTGGATCTAATGGTTTTTGGTTCGTCATTCCCAGATCCGATGGATAGAATTTTTCTCCTCTTTGATGTGCTCCTCCTATCTAGATGTGGATCTAGTGGTCTAGATATCTTCCTTGCAGCTAATCCAACGGTTGTTGTTTCTCATTCTCTTGAGATTATTCATGTTAGAATATAATGGATGTGCTCCTTTTTCCATTGAAAATATCACTATTTCCACCCAACCATAGGCTGAAGCCACCCTCCGACCACCTTAACCTTGAAAGAGAATCACTCTGGAAGAAAACCCAAGGCTAGATATCCAAACAAAGGGTAGTGCACATTTTCCCAAGGATAGTGCACCAACAAGAGCTAATAAGATAGTCCAAACCCTAACCAAGAGATAGTCCAAGCCAAATGTGATATGCTAGTTGCAGCAGATGCAATGGCATCTCTCCTCCAAACCTGAGCACAAAACTAGTCAATGCAGTGCACACAAGTGTTGCTCTGCAATTCTGAGACTGCCTGTCTTATCATTATATAAGTCAGATAATACACATGAAAGGATGAAATACATCAAAAAAATCATGTGGAAGCTATTGCAAGATAAGACGAAATCAAAATCAATCGTGAAGAGACTTAGAATAAGCAAAGACAGAAAGAAGTCAGCAATCAAGAGAAAAATTGGAGAAAGACTTATGACATTTTGCAGAAGACAATAAGATGGAAGCGTGAACTCTATTAGATAGAGGGAGCCAATTATATATTTCATAAGACAATAAGGATGTAGATGGAAGCGTGGAATCTGTTAGACAGAGGGAGCTGATTATATGAACTCATATATGAAGCAAGGATTAGGAGGGAGCTCATCCTATGATCCATTGAATATGATGAAGTATATATCCATGGTAGCAACCATGAAAGAGAGTACATGTTCAGTTCAACCGCAGAAGAAGACTTCTTCGAAGAAAAGCCTTAAAGTATCCATGGTTGTCCATCCACATCCCTGATCCTATGATGAAAAAAAGAAATGCAATCTTTAGGGCATGGAATCTATAAGAAACTCCATAGAACCAAGAGCTAAACAAAAACATTAGGAAGAACATGAAGATTCCAAGAAAGAAAGAGAAGCCAGAACAACAAGTCATTAAGAATCATGAGATTACCAACTTGATATGAACTCACTAAAAGAAATCAATTAGAGGAACTGAAAGTTGTGATGAAGAACAGTGTATATATGCAAGCATTGCAAGATCCAGAACCAGAGGTTCTCCCAGATGGAGGGAGAAGACTATGACGATTACTTGTTCCAGTAAACTAGACATACCTATAAATGAGTCTTTATATCATCCACAATATCCATGGGTTGGATTTCTACATCAGATGAATGCAAAAAATGTTCTCCAGAGAAATTGAACAAAGAACATATGAAAAAAAACCTCAAGACTTTGAGGAATACTAGAAAGAGACCCTTGTATGCAGATAGAAGAAGATAACTTGGTGGAGAACCTCCAGTGCATAGCAGAAGCATGCTAATTAGCTTTATCCTCTGACAGATTAGCTTATGTCATCTCTCCTTATGATGGTACAACTCTGGCTTCTTCCATCTATGCCCCAGGTTGGTATTATCCTCCACCTGTTTCCAACTTAGCCTGTTGGATGTGCATGCTTTGCACTATCACCCTTCTCTCCAAGGATTCCAGTTCCTCACACAAATCAACAAATTCTATGTTGTCTTCTTCCTCTTCTATTGTAGACTTCAGTTCTTCAGTCATCTCTTATTCATCTTCCTAGCTGAAAATTTTGACCAATTCAGCTGAATTCTCTTCTTCTTATGCTAGATAAAACATCAGTGTCTACTCCTTCTCCTCCTCCTCTTTGACAATATCTTCTGGTTTCTATTCTATTTTTTCATCTACAACATATACTCAGGCCTCAACTATATTGTTTAGTAGGAATATCTTGACTCCCCCAATGATCATAATACTCCTCTGATCCTCCTCTGTCAGCACTCCTTGTTGATCCGAACTCCGAACAAATGCAAGGGGAAGAATTTGAGCTATGTTATACTACATGCATGAAAGATTAAATTTATTATGGTTAAATTCTATCTAGCAAGTAATGGTTATGTGATTTGATTAAGTTATAATGGTAATATGAATATGATATATTTGAATGGATGGGATGTTGGTGGCGCATTTGATAAGGTAATGGACGTTAATAGCTATGCGATTTTGTTTGGGTTACATAGTTGATATGCATGGTGATTATTTTATGGCATGAGTTGATATGGATCGTGCTATTGGTTTTAATGGTTGATGGTTCCGATACATGGTCTAATTAATTGAGTTAATGGATTATTGGTTGACTTGTACTAATGACTTAATTGATTGTGGGTGGAGGCAATGTGAATTTATTGAAAGTCACCTTTACTCCTTCCATTGGCCACCACCCTAGTTGGGATATTGTGGAACCTTGTTGTTGTGGTTATGCTCTGATTTCTTAGCAGAGGGGAACCGCTTGACCAGCTTGCATTTTAAGGTGTTTGATTACAGGTATGTAGTTTTTTGGCCATTCATGAGTCTTCTCTGGTTATGAAATGATTAATGGATCATGTGTATTGGTTTTTGTTTTCCTTAAGTATTGCAACTCTGTAAAATTATGTTCTTAGAATGAAGAGTTGATGGTTATTTCTGCAATAATCTTGAATTCATAGAAGTTATTGGTCATCCTAGGTGTTATCATCCATAAGGGCTATCTATTATCCTTGAAGGTTTATTTGGAGGGTTTTTGTTTGGTGTTGGGTGGATAGCTATCCTCACGCATTCATCACTATGTCTAGTCTTTGGATTTTGTGGGTTTAATGGTTGGAGGCACTTTGTGTCACTGGGTTTGTTCACTTGAGAATTAGTTTGTTTCCACCAATAAAAGGTCACGCAGTGGGCTATTTTGTTAAGTTCTCTTCCCTATATTCACTTCAGTGTTGTGTTTGTTTTCCTGGACGACCACGAGGGTTATACCCTGCGTGTGTTAAGTATCGTTACTGGTAGATTTTGAGACTCGGTCCTCTGTTATAGCCACCTGTCATGGGATTTTTTACCTATCTACAAATGAGTCGTGGTTCTCTCTGTGTATGCACCATTGGACTCGGAGGTTTCACCATTACAAAGAGTTGGCTCTGTTCTCCCTGTGTTGGCTACAGAACAAACCCTTAGCCCTCCAATCTGAAGGTTGATAGAGAAGACCAACCTGGCCTGTTGGGTTTACTACTTGGTTATTGTTGTATGGTTGTATATTTTCAACTAATTTGAGTACAGGCTCGCCCAGTTGGTCATGTGATAGTCGTTTTGGTTTGGTATCTAGTCACTTCCTCTGTTATAACAATGGTAAACCCTGCATTGTTAATGTACAATTCAAAATACACAGTCTCTCTCCTTATGTTTAATAACTCAGTATTGTTTAATTGAGATGGTTGCAGCCCTGATTCGAGTTGATGCGTGGGTATGTGTGGTTTCCACATCTTGTTAGGTCAATTGATTTTTACAACAATGGTGAATTGGTTGGTTGATACATAGTCACTATCCTTTTGCACTAAGATTATTTGGATGTTTAACTTAGCATTGGTTACAATTTCTAAATGATGATCGTGCGTACTGCAATTGTGTGTGTGGTGATGCTACACCACGAATATTTGGTCATTGTAACTATGAGTTATTTTGGGGGCATACGGTTATTACAACGGGGATGACTATGGAAATTTCATCCACCGTGTGCATTATGATTATTCGATTGCATGAGCCCGAGTTCTTACATAGCATGGTTGGTTGCAGTTTGGTTAATTTGAAGCATTACTGTATCTGATTGATAGCTCAGCATGAGGGTTTGAGTTAATAACTATGACTATGTGTTTGAAATTGTAGAATGGAAATGTTGCATCATGGTGTTTTGGGTGGCTTCCCACTATGCATGATATAGATAATTTTGGGTTCCACACTCAAAAATAGTCACAGAGTTTTAAGCACGATTTTGTGGCAATCTGATTTTTTTTTTATGAAGATAGGAATGTTGTTGATACCTCTTCATGTTGGATGGATGGACCAACTTTTAGAGTCACTTTGAATTGGGCTTGTACAGTGACAGAATTACACTTGCATGATTGAATTATTATGTGCATAGCTTGTGTTGGAATGGTGGTTATTGTCTGACTATTTAAATTTCAATTCGGGTTTTGCAATTTAATCTGGATTATTGGGTTTATTGCCCCTATACATGTTTAATGAATATCATTTCATTCTAAATGACAGGCCCGATTGCAGTGATAGTGTGACTTGCTTGTTAATTTTGGAAACATGACTTTTGAGTGTATTTGTTGATTGAAGTAATGTTTGGGCAGTGGTTGATTCTGATGGTTAACAGAGTGGAAATGGTTACTATTTGAGAATGGTTATAAGATGCAAAGTGTATAAATGAAAGGAACATAACTCCTTTACATATTGTGTGGAATGCATACTGTCTTGCGATGGCACTGTGTTGGAAATTTGATTATGAACATTGAATTAGTTAAATACATAGTAATTGTTATTTGGTCACAATGATCGTTGGTTAGTGCATCTCCTTTCACAGAATGTTTTATGGATCACTTAATTAATTTTATGAACAATAATCACTATTTTTCCCATCCATTATTTCATTTTCTGCTAATTACAAATCCCATTGCCTTCCCATATTCATTTTTCACTCCCTGTTCTAAGATTGATTACAGTTAAGAGAATTTTGGTATTAAAGCAGTTGAAAGTGGCAGTGTCTTGTTTGGATTACAGTGATGTTTTATTGGTTTTCTTTACAGTTGATTGTTGTTTTCATTGAGCAGTAACCATGTTCTTTTCCCCCTCATTATATCATGTTTCTCTCAATACAAACACCTCACATATCCCATAACCCTTTTTCACCCCCTGCTCATTGATAAACAGTAAAATAATTTGCATGGATTGGATTTCATGAGTCTGATACATTGTTGAGCCAAATCTATTTCATATTTTTAAGAGTTTTCATGTATGGTTATTAAAAAGACTATTTTTTAATCAACCATGCATGTAGGAATGAATTTTTTTTGTCGAGGTATCCATGGCCGAGGAAACAGAGGTAGAGGTAATTGGAACAGATGCCCAAGAAGGCCAAGGTTCTCCATACATTTTCATGTTGACTCACAAGAGATTGGCCAATTGTTTCAGGCCGGATTCTTCAATTGGATTGGGCAGAGAGTAGTACAACCTAGGCCTGAAAGGCCTCCCTTCCAAGTTTCGCAAGCCCCTGGTATCCATGTGCCCCCTCACATATCTTTGCAACCCGAGGTTTCTAAAAATGATGGATGGCAAGAGATTTTCCACCCAGAAGTCTCCCAACATCGTGGCTGGCCCAATTTTTCCTTGACTTCTCCTCGGCCTAACAACCCGATTGTCCAAGCCACTCCCCACTCACCAGTGCAATCCTCCCATTCTAGCAAGAGATTGAAAACTGAGGCCCACCATGCCCTTGAAAAAGGAAAAGCCATTGTTTCCCCTTCCTCACCCTCCAATGGCTCTGACAAATCCGTGTCTTCCCATATGCATTTGAGGGATGATTGTTCCCATGTGATCAGTGATATTAGGCCCAAGGGCTTGGTGCAACCAAAGGAAAATTCAGTGAAATCGAAGGGTGACAACAGCAATCAAGGAAAGATTGCATCACAAAGTGGAAAATATGTCTTTTAAGTTTTATTTTATCTATTGTTCTATGACAGTTGACTTCAAGGATCTTTGGACAACATGTTTTGTATTGGATATATGAGTAATATTTTTGGAAATAATTTCAAATATCATGATCTAAATTGTCAAATGAAATATGTGGATGGGAGTCACAAGGAGGTGTGTTTTTCTTAACTAATAGTTATGTTGTAATTGTCATGAGCTAATGGGAGTCACAAGGGGTCCCACCTACTAGTTATTATTTAGTTATAACCCTTATTATGATTATTACTTTTCCCCCTAACTAAAATTTGGTTGAATCTTTTAATTAACTTAACTATGATTTGGTTCAACTACTTCAACCAATTCTGATTGGTTAAAAGAAAAAGGAAAGGGAGGAACAAAAGGGGAGGATAGAAGCAAAAGCATACTAAGGTTTGATCTTTGAGTTTATCTTGAGATAGTTCAGTTTTCATTCATTCATTTATTCATCACGAGCCTAATTATCTTTTATGATAGTAGGGTCTTATTGTAGACAATAATATTTAGGGTTGAATCACATCATTCAGACACTTGTTTTTCAGAGGTGTTGATCTATCTTTGATAGTCTGTGTAGACTTGTTTGTTTGTGAATTAGTTTTCATGACTAACAAAGGCTATTGCGCAAATTTGAGTGGGAAGCAATCTGTGGCAAGTTGATATAGCTTTTAGAGTTCCGTTTTGGTTTTTTGTCAGAGGTCCTTTTGTATGTTCCATCGGGGATGTCTAAGTTTGACTTTGGTCCAAAATTTATGCATGAGATTTTGTAAAGAAAATGACTCTTTCGTGAATTAGAATGAAATAAATTATTTATTTATGTCTCATCTTTCTTGATTATCATCTTGGGGACTTTACTTCTATCTTTACATTTATTTCAGCAACTGACATGTTCAGAAAATTAAATAAAAAGTAAATTGCCAGCAAGATATTTATTGAAAAAATACTATCCTAAGCACTCGTAATTAATACTTGTGAGTTAGGATGTTATTTTTGTTGGCTATAAACATAGGGTGACGTTCCCATATATTTTTATTTTACCAAGAAGAATCTAAAAATGCTTGAGTAAGATCATTTCATATATTTTCCTCAACACTGGGGCTTAATCTTCTGGGCGCTCCAGACTCCAGGCTTCGGTCGTTTCAACTACAGTCGTCGCCAAATTATCTGAACCCCGAACCATGAACATAACTGGTGTGAGGATCAACGGTCCCTACCAATTCCTTAAATCAATGGCTCGTTGTAATTTCGGGCTCCAGTGCTTTGGGAAATTATGAAACACTTCTCCAAAAAACCTCCAGAACACTAATTCTTCGAACTAGAAGATCTTCTGCCAAGTGTCCCCCTTTAGGGACAACCCTGATGACCTCGTGACTTCAGGCTTCACGAGTCTTCACTTCTCCTACCCTGTCTCTCCTAACTGGAGAATCAGTGAAGTGTTGTTCTAGTGTAACGTGCCCTATCTCAATGGACAGATATGATGACCTCATGACTTCAGCTTCACGACTTTGTGAGTCTTGACTCTTCAAATATCTAAACCCTTCTCTGACTGAAAAGTGTACACTAAATGGATGGCCCAGGTCTGTCAAGAAATGGATGGCTCAGACTTGTCCACGGGCTTCGGACCTTTGACTATATTTGTGGTATCTCCCTTTAAAACTTTTGGAGTTCCAAACTCTAAAACACGCAGATCTCTGCCACATGTGCATGTGATTGATGAATGTTTTTATTCTCGGCTTTTTCTTGGGTGTATGCTCTTAGATCACATGGTCTATCAACGTGTTTCCCTCTCCAGATCAACATCTCTTATTCTCTTCGATATTCCGCACTTCGGACAGTTAGCTTACTCCACCCTTACTTTTCTCCGAAGGGCCTTCTTCTGCACCCCACGAATCTCTACCATGTGTCTTATGGATAAACGGTCTAGATATTCTCCTCCCTTCATGACTTCGTGAATTTTCTCCCTTGCTCCTCGTAATTCTTCTACATTATGTTCTCACGAACTCTCGGATATGCTGCCACATATTTGCCTCTGGATCTACGGTCTAGATTTGTTCTCACACCAGATCTGATGCCTGGAATACGATTTTCTCCTACGCACTCTCCTTTTTCCTGGACCCAAATCCGATGGTCCAGATCTCCTCCGGCTCCCTTTTCTTTGGTAATTCTTTCTCCTTCTGCACCCCCTTTCTTCGAGAGTGCTTCCTTCCAGAATCCACGATCTAACGCCATGTTCCTCCTAGCAATCGAAGGCCAAGATCTACTCCTCTCTTCGGAGCTTTGGTGATTTCACACTCTTCTTGTCTGAGAAATATCAGAGTACTTCCACTCTGGAGTCTCAGATATGTCGCCACATATCTCTCTAGATGATGGACGGTCTTGATCCGCTTCGGGAATTTGGGACTTCAGATATCCCATTATATTGTACACTTTGAAAATATTAAGGTGCGTGCACCTTACCTGGATCTAACGATTGTTGGTACTTTGCACCTAGATCTGATGGCTAGAATCTGGTCTTCTCGTCAGCACGCTCCTCCTATATGGACGTGGATATAGAGGTCTAGATATATTCCTTGCAGTTGATCCAACGACTGTTGTTTCTCCTCCTCCTGAGCTTCTTTATTCTCCCAAACTTGGGAAAATTTGTAAGTGTTCAAAGGTTTTTGTCCTTTGATCTTTCTCCTGCAACCCTGACCACTAGATCTCGAATTTCTTCTGGGAACATTATCCCTTCTAATATTTCGAACTCGAAACTAGTTCTCTCCTACACACACTCCTTGCACTTAACTGAGCCTTTGGATGGCTTCTTTCAACACTCCGTCTAAGTGTTGGCCTGGTGCACTCCCTGCACAGGTCTTCCTCCGAACTCTTGGTATTTCTCAGGGCCACTGATGCACTCCTTACATCCACTCAATGCACACTTGCGAAGCTTACAGAGTATTCAGAAACTTTGTAGGTGTCCTTTACTTGACACTCCTCTTCTTGAAACTCGAAATAGAGTTCGCTTGTGCACACTTGCACCTAATCAATGCCCTCCTAGTAGAGCTCTACAGACTCCTCATTAACTCTATCCTACGCTTATTCCTACATAGACTTTCCTCCAGGGTATTTAGTAACCCTGAGGCTCCTCTCTATTGGGTATGTGTTATATTCTTTGCATGTGTGTATGTGGGTGCGACAAATATGACAACTACGTCTGACAATCCCTCTAGTAGTGATCTTAGTGTCGTGTGCATCGAGTGCTTTCTTAGGGAGGTCCCAGGGGGTGGCAGGCATGCCCCCCCTAGTTACACATAGCGTTCGGTAATGAACGGTAGCCTGGGGCTGACGGGGTTCGGGGCAATGCCCTGAAATTTTGTTTTGGGCGGTTTTTGCTATTTTTAGCGGTTTTGTAAATTAATCCTGGATTAAGGGATTAGGGTTTTGGTATCTATGGAATACCTAAAAACATTGTATATATATTTTATGGTGAGTGGTGAAATTCGATATAATGAATATAAGAAAGGTTTTCCTGGTTGAGGGTTTCCGGTATAAAATCTCTATGTACTCTTTGTATGATCCATTGATTAAATTTTGTTTTGCTTAAGAATCTATATGCATTTCTTTACTTCACAGGTTTAAAACTTACACTCTCTAAGTCTATAAACTATTTTGGTGTTCCCTCCTAGCACGTTCTCCTCTGAACACGAAGCAAAATCCAAATATGCACTCCTTGCGTTGGCTCACAAATTTTTCACCACTATGTCATGCTCCTTGCATTTAGCCTAAATAACCCAGAAATAATCCAGCAAACTCACACACAAATAGGGAAGTTTATATATAACCTACAGATGGAATCTAACATACATATACAACATACATTCAAAGAAACACACAGATGACATTCATGAAACAAGCATTCACCACATAGGGATCCATAAATAGTGAAATATGTTCTTTTGTATTAAACCCATAATGTCAATTACAATACATGATCTCAGACTGCTACAAAGTCTCGAATATCTCCTCTCCTATATTGACTTCCTAATCTAATATGATACAAAGATATTTTTACCAAAGAGGGGATCCTCGAGCCTTTCCCTCCAATCTACCTAAATTTAATTAATTGCATTCAATAGCCATCTAGTCTGAATCAGGTATAGATCTCACCAACCTCTCAGCCATTAAAGGAGACCGTATCTACATCCTGCACAAATGCATGACTCGAATCTGCTCAAGCCTTACAACATTTAATTACATTAACTTCACATTTAAAATTTAAAATTCGGGGGGGGGGATGAGAGGGCTAGTGCCTCTCCCCTTCTTGAATTCGCGTTGATGAGCTGGAATGTTGGCGCATTGCTAATGTGGAGCAATGCTCCTACATCACTTTGACAACTATCACATTTTCTAGCTTGATCCCAATAGTCTTTATGTAGAGTCAACCAACACAGGCCTATTTGTAGCATCTTCCTGGATATCATGTCAGCCTGAAAGTGACCCCCAACAAGTCTTGTGTGAGCCTCATTAATGACGTCTTCCCTTTCATTTTCAAGAATGCATCTCCTTAGAACATCATTGGTTCCCATTTTATACAGATAATCATTTATGATTGTGAAAGGTGCATATTTTAATGCCAAAAATTTCTTTTTCTTTGTTGGGAGATATTTTGGAGCCTTTCCTTCTTATAAGAAGTTTGTTATATCTTTCAAATCCTTAGGAGCAGCTTCGACTCGGAATAAGTGTGTGTCTGGTAGGTCATCATCGATGCTTGTTGGGTCTTCTCTTGTTTCAAGTCATGACAGGTGGTCGGGTCGAACATTATTTTTTCCATGTCGTATGATTATGTCGAACTCAAGCTCCTGAAATAAAATTAACCAATGAAAAATCTTGCCTTCATCGAACAGTTTATTAACCAAATATTTCAATGCTTAATGGCCTGTAAAAAAATGTGAACGGATTGGAAAGTAAGTAATTCCAAAACTTTTGTAGAGTGAATATCATTGATAAGGATTCCCTTTCTGTGGTTGAATAGTTTATTTCTGCTTTGTTCAATTTTTGACTTGTGTATGCATTTGGATGATCGACTGTGTCATCGTATACCTATGCTAGGACCGACCCGATAGAAATGTTGGAAGCATCGACATCTACATAAAACCTTCTTGACCAATTAGGAAATTTTAGTATTGGAGCTTCGACCAGCTTCTTCTTTAAGAATTCAAAATTTTCCTGAAAATCTTGGCTCCATATAAACTCGATTTATTTCTATAGAATCCCATCCATGGGAAATGTGATGTTTGAGTAGTGTCGTATAAACTTTCTATAGTATCCAATGTATACCAGGAAAATTTTGATTTTTTTTTGGTTCACAGGAAGCTTTAAGTCGAGAATAACTATAATCTTTTCCATGTTGACCATTACTCCATATTTATATACCACATGTCCTAACAAGATTCCAATTAGTGTAGAAAATATGCATTTCTTGATGTTTAAATATAATTGGATTCGCCAGCATCATTCTAACATAAGCCTTAACAAATTCCTTAACAAATATTCTCAAGAATATTGTTGGTGAATTCTTCAATCCAAATGGCATTACTCTATAAGCAAAGGATCCAAATTATGGGATGAATGTTGTCTTTGGTTGATCTTCTTTTGCTAGCGGTACCTGGTTATAACCTGAGAACCTGTCAGTAAATGAGTAGAATTCGTGACCAACAACTTCATTAATTATTTTATCGGGGAAGGGGGTGGGGAACGAATCTGTCACGGTCAATTTATGAAGTCCCTTAAAATCAACACATATCCTTATCTTCTTGGGATCATGTTTCTTTGGTTTCACCACCATGGAGCTTGCCCATTCTTCTTTTTTTATCAGGTAAAAGATACTTTCTTGTAGCATTCCTTTGATCTCTTTTTGAACAATCAGCTTATATTAGTGGGTTAGTTTGTATGGTATTTTTTTTGTTGCATTTTCTCCTGGAATGAGTTTGATATTCATCTCTCCCATTTCCTCTATAAGTCCTTTCAAGTCCTTGTTGTCATGGGAAAAAATTTCTTGATATTATTTTAGCAGGTTGACTATGTTATCTATTTGCTTGTATGTCCAATAATCACATATGCATACCATTTTTTCTTGATCATTATTTGATATGTTGAATTATTTTGTTTTAATTTTAGCCTCCATCCATTCTAGTGGTTTTTCTTCGTTAATATAACGTTCCCCTTCTTCAATTTTTGTAAAAATTTTTGGGAAGTCAGCATTTTCATGATCTTCTTTTTGTTCTGTAGCTATATTTAATACTGATTTCACATGGTTCCGCAGTGTTCGATGGTCCTTTTTCCACTGAAAGATTTGTCCTGGACACTTTTTATTTTCCATGTCGAGCCTTCATGTTGTCGAGGCTTCCTTGTTTTCTGTCGACACAAGATTGCAATTAGATGTCAATACTAAATCCATGTTCATCTTCCCTTTGTCTTTCTATGCAGCTAGTGTTGGATTTTCTAAGAAGTTTATGATTTCTTGTGATGCTTCTCTTAGGTGTTCCTCTTCTGGATTAAATTTGAAGTCTTGCACAAAGTTTTGTTTAATTCCTTCCCAATTTAATGTATTTTTTCAATCTTCTTCTATATTATACCATTTGTTTGGTATTTCGTCTAATGTGCTTGGAAATATGTGGGGCCATACCCTTTCATCTCCGTAACCTATCCTTCACCACTCATTTTCACATAGTTGAATATGCTCTACTAGATCATACTCAATCCTGAAAATGGGGATATCGTCTGCATTGGATAGCTTCTGGTATCCAAATCGCTCGATGAAATATGTCGACATGTTCATCCACGTTTGTAACCTGGGGGAGTATTTTTCCCACCATCTTGCAGCTTGGCCTATGAATGTTTCCATGAGGCTTTGCGTCCTTCCTTTCATTCCAACATATTTCAACACTTCTTTGACATGTGTTGAAGGTGTATGTCACTCATTATATCATAAGGGCTTGCTTATTCGATTATCGGTTGGTATAAGAGTGGGATTTTTTTGAATTTTCTTTTCATACACTATTGGCACTTCTTAGATCAAGTAGCATGTTCTCAGATTCTTTGGGATGATTTCAATGGACCAACAGTATTTTGTGTGTTCTTTTTAATTCTTGATTTTCTAGTTGTATAGACTGGAGTTAGAATTATGTCTGAACGACATGGGAGATTCTCTCAAAATTTCTCCTTGTGCAATCAGTTCTACATAATCTCTTTGCTCGTTGTTTATTTGATATAAGAACCGAGTCTCTTGGTATTCATCCCATCATTCAGTCCATGGGTTTCCTTCTTTTGGAACTAGTGGAATGATTATTTTTCTTCCATCACCTTTTAATTTGATTCTATCTTTTTTCCAGAGAAATATTTTCTTTCATTTTTCAACCCCATGGTTGACCAATAAGTGTTGGATATGTTGGCATCCCCTTGACTAGGTCGATGACTTCAAAGTCAAATTGATTCGGAATACCCAGTATTTGAGTGTCGACATTTATGTGGATACAAGTGGGCTCTATAAATATTTGATCCACAAGTTTGAGATAGTTAAGAGTTGGTGCTAAAGCAAGTCAACCTAGTCTTATCCAAGTTTCTCAAGGTAACATATTGACTTGAGATCTAAAATCAACAACTACTTGTTTGACTGACACTTCATTGATTTCTAGATCGACTCATGGATCATAGCCTTTATGATTATACGAGAGTTGTATGACATCCTTTGATGGCCTTTGTCATTATTTTTATTCTTTTAATATATTTAGTAGTTCTAGCAATCGACCAGATGACTTTTTTACCTATAATAGATGTAGGAAATCTTGTAAAATATCGTCATTTTGTCTTCCATTGTTTTGCTTAAAGAATCTGATAACTTATTTCATAATCTTTTCTTCTTTATCAGGATTTGGAAAGAAACTATCCTTTCGTCTATGTTGGTCATGTAATGTGGTGTTGTTAATATCTCGTCCTACACCAGATCTGATGATTATTTTTAAATTATTTGAATTAAATACTTCTTCTTTTGATACTATGTGTAGAAGATTTACATTTTTTATAGTCATAATTGTGTCGAGTACTATTGGGCACTCTTCTAATGAGTAGTCACCAATGCCACATATATTGTAGAATTTCAAGTTGATTTTGTATTTCATTAGGCATTCTAGACCGATGTGGTCATATTTCCAAAAATTATACCATTATGTTCGTCCTCGACCTCGACCTCGACCACCGAATCGATCGCAGTATCCTCGAACTCGACCTCAACCATAGTAGTCATCTCTTCGACCGTAATTTTTAGCTTGGTCAGTGGCTTCTGTCTGATAGACTATTCATACATTGGCTTGATTATGTGCATTGAAATTGAATTATGATGTTTTGTAATTGGAAGCTTCGCAGATATGGAACCACTTAGTTTTTTTCAAATTATGTGGAAAATATTGTACATTATGATTAATCAAACACCTGCATATGTTACAATATTTTTGAGCTTGTACTCTATGAGCATCTACTATTGTTGGCGGTTAATCATTGAGGCTACATGATTCCTTCATATGTCTTTCTTCACAGCATGAAATGCACCAGAGTTTATTTCTCCTTATGTACATATTCTTTATCATTGTTTATAGGTTATCTATTTTTTCTTCAAGTCTTCCAGTCGATGGGTCATCGTTATCTGACTCGACACACTATGTTTTTTGTAACGCATCTTTGTAGGTGGTTATTTCATACAAACGCAGTGGCGAGAGGATTCGTTGTAGTAAACCAGGTAGGTACCGCTAAACTAGAAATCTTTGGTCAATTGCTATCGAAATTTGGCTTAAGAGATATTTGAATCTTTTATCATACTCTTGTATCAACTCACCTAGTCACTATTTTATTTCTTTTAGCTTCTGTGTAGCCAAGTGTGTGACATCTTGGACTTTAAAAAATGTTAGAAAACTATCTTTTATGTCCGACATTTTTCAGTTTTGATTTTCTGTAAAGTTCATAAACCATGTCAAGGAAAGTGTTGGAGGGAGACTCTGAATTGTGCCATCTATTTGTCTTCATTTGTGATATCTGTGGCATCCTATAGTTTTTCACTCACGAACTAGCACCTTTTTGTCTCCTCGTCTCCCTCATATAGGGGTATGTGGTTAAATCTCATTTTTATTATGTTTTTAGAGGTACTCGCTTTCTGTGGTGTTTGAGTTAGCGCAATTTTAAACTGATTTGTTGAATCCTTGGTCGGGTTTCCTTGTGTTGCCTTTTCTATTGGTTGATATTTTACTGGGTGGTAATCAAGGAATAATTTCTTCATGTTGACTGCAGAAAGTATATATTCTATTTGATAAATTTGATCTTTATACTCGACTAAGTGTCACTCCAATGGCCATGTTCGTTCATGACTATAACTAGTTTCTTCTCTTGATAATATATTTGGCAGGGGGGTCGAGTCAGTGAGATCCTTAATTCGGATGAGCATGTTGTTGGTTTCATTTCTTTCTGGTTCAACAATGAGTGCATATCATAGGTTTCCATGGTCGTCAATTCTATACTATAATCCTACAGATTGTTCATTGATCCAAAGTCGTTGCTGGAGGAATTATTTTATTTGTGGGTTGGCTTATGGAGAGAGAGAAGTGTGTATCACATATCCTGACTCTTTGTAATCCATTCTTTCAGGTTCATATTCCGATTGATATAAGGTTTTCACTCCAGCCTCTATCAACTCTACATCTCCATCGGGGGTCACCATAGCTGTTGTTATTTCTAGCTCTGGTCGATTCATTTCAAACTCAAACTGATCACACGCTCTATCAAGATGACCCTCATCGATCATTTCTCTATTTTACTTTTGATTGTTCCATAAGTTATGAATTTCTTCCCTTTTATTTTTCCTTTTATCTTTCTCGAATATATAGATGTTATTGGATTTCTTGTGTGCTTTCTTTCCTCTCGACAACATTTATGTTTCAGTAATTAGAACATATGGTATGATTTCCTTTTGTCATCTCATAAATTTGACCGACCCCCCATCCTCGCCCTGACTTACTTGAAGTCAGTATTATTGGCCATGTTCATTTATTCAGAAAACAATCCCAACCTTTTCTTGTATCTTTTCACTTTGCATCAATAAAGCATTCCCACTCTTTGTCCCTATCTTGATAGTTACTATTCAGTAACGGTGTACCTATTTGAGGTTGATATTCGACAATGTCACTGACTCCCTTCTCGAGGAGGAATTTATGAAGCAGTGTTAGAATAGTACAAAAGAATCCTTTGTGCAAGTCAGTGTAAAATTTTTATTTTATTCTATCAAGAGATGTTTGATTTTTGAAGGCTTTCTCTGAGATATAGTCTTCAACAACTCTCTCGAACCAATCGTGCAAATTGCTTTGTCCTCCATTTGTAATCTTGAGGCCTAGTTTCTAATTGATTTTTAGATTACACATTACCCAACTTGTTGATGTACTGAAATAGCACTTCAAGGATGGCTTCTAAAAATATTTCATGGGTTTCTGAGAAGAATATTCCTCTTGCTTCTGTGAGTGAGAGATTGTTTCTTCTAGCATAATTTTTAATGTAATTCTTAGTCTTTCACTCCCACCATTCATGTATGTATTGCATGTTTAAAATCTATGTATAATTTTTCATGCCTAGGTTCAGAACTACCGGCAACGGAACCAATGTTGTAGTCTAAGGGAAATAAGGGAGAGTTACCAGTATTCCTTACATAAGTAGCATAGAATATACACACACATAGATATAGAAAAATACATACACAAGTAGTGAGAGACCAAATATCTATATTTATTAAAGTATATAGCAATGCAGTACAATGTATACAATCTCTCACATAGAGTTGTCAGAGTCTCTATGTGCTTGTCTATTTATATTCCTATATGTCTAGTTACCAGACAGTCGTAACTACTTAACTTCCTGGGTCAGTCAGTTATCTGATACTTTGAATGACTTACATTTCTGACTACAGTAGTGGACCAACTATTTCTTAGTCGACTGACTGGCAGGTCTGGTCGACAGAGTCGACTGGCAGGTCTGGTTGACAGAGTCGACTGGCAGGTCTGGTAAACAGAGTCAACTAGATCCTACAACAAATGGACATTATGTATCTCATTTTCCAGAGAATAATAAGGGAAGAGTAAATATGCAAACAACGACATGAATAGAGATGCATCTAGATGAGTTTGTACTAAATTTTGAGAAGGATTTCTCACTAGTTTCTTTCCTTTCTACCATCATAGCTACCAAGAGTGTGTGGTACTTGGACAGTGGTGCATCTCATCATATGAAAGAATCATGGGAGATATTTAGAAGTCTAATGGAGAGGTAATCATAGGTTCATGTGGAGCTTGGTTATTATGTCAAGTATGCAGTGAAGGGGGAGAGAACAGTTATGTTCCAACTTGAGTCAGAAAGTTCATTTGATGCCCAATATGTGCTTTATATACTATAATTGAAGAATAACTTTCTCTCATTCTCAAATATGTAGGAAATAGGTTTTTTTGTTCCATTTTAGAGAGGGAAAGTACTCATGCGTTTAGAAAAATCTAGCTCGAAAATAGTAGTGGTCATTGGGGTTAGAGAGGGAACTTTATACAGATTGAAAAGAAATCCTATTCAGACTTTGGTACACTATAGTAACAACCTATGTGAGATATGGAATAGGAGGTTGGGACACCTACACTACAACAATTGTCAATTTTAATGAGCTTTGTTACAAGTCTTCCAAAATTCAGTATTGAGTAGCAGGGAGAGTGTAGAGGGTGTGCACTTGGAAAGAATGACAATGTTGCTTTTTCAAGTAGAAAGAGTAGTTCCAAGGGGATATTGGATCTTATACATTTAGATGTGAGTGGGCCAATGTTAGTAGCATCAGTATAGGTAGAATCATACTATGTGATGTTCATTGATGACTTTTCCAAGAAAACTTGGATCTTCTTTATCAAGACCAAGGATGAAGTCTTTAGTTGATTTCAGGATTTCAGGACTCAGGTGGAGAAATAGATAGGAAATAAGATCAAGGTCTTGAGTTCAAATAATGGTGGAGAGTACACCTCCAATTACTTAAAGTATTTATGCAAGGAAGAAAGGATCAAGAAGAACCTTACAGTCTCATACAACCCTCAACAAAATGGGGTTGCAGAGAGAAAGAATCAATCCATCATTCATTTTTCCATGGCTATGATACGTGACCATGAGTTGTTTATATTTATTTGGGTAGAGACATGTAACACAATAGTATATGTGCAGAACAAAAGTCCTCACAATATATTAGGGAACAAGAATCCGAAGGAGGAATTCTCGGGATTGAAGCTATAGATAGGACATTTGAGGATATTTGGTTTTCCAATATACATTCATGTGCCTTTGGAGAAGAGGATGAATTTGGATCCTTCAAGATAGAAGAGTATATTTTTGGGGTACAGTAAGACCTCAAAGTCTTATAGGATATTCATTCTAATGTAGAAAAATGTATTTGCAATCATAGATGTTAAGTTCAAGGAGAACTTAGCATCTAGGAGATCTCAAGAGTCACCAGTAGTGACATAGGATGAGGATTAGCAGGCTCTGAAGGATGAGCATAAGTTAGTAGCTTCTAGTTCAGGGAGTCAGACTTTAGGTGGGGAGGAGGATTTATCCCCTTCTAGTTCTGTTAGGAGACCCAGGTGGCTATTACAGACATTAATGGATGTCGGTGAGGCTCATAGCAGTGTAGTTAGAGAAAACAAGCCTTCGAGGAAGTTTCTAAACTATGTGGTTCTTATTAGTAGCATCATTGATGTTGAGCCTTCTAGTTTTGAGGAAGCATTAGATCAATAGGTTTGGCAGAATTCCATGATAGAGGAGTACACATCTATTATGAGGAATGATTTTTGGGACATAGTGTTGAGACCAAAGGGGAAGTCATTGATGAGTTCCATATGACTCTACAATATCAATCATGTTGTAGATGGTATCATCGAGAAGTCCAAGGTGAGGTTCATGGTGAGAGGGATATCCAAGAGATAGGGAGTGGACTATGAGGAGAAATTTTCTCCAGTATAAAAGTATGATTTTGGTCAAGTTGTTATTTCTCTTGCTTCAGTTATGATGTGGAGGATTCATCAAATGTATGTGAATAAAGCATTCCTCAATGGAATCATTGTGTAGGAAGTATATATAGATAAACCTCAAGGCTTTGAGCTACATGGGAGGGATTCTCATGTGTGTAGTCCTAAGAAATCCTTGTAGAGACTCAAACAAGCACCCAGGGCATGGTATTCTAGTATTGAAGCATACTTGCAGAGTATGGGTTTTACCAAGAGTGAGGAAGATCCTAACTTGTAATTCATACTTGTTGGGGATGATCCACTCATCTTGGTTTGTACGTAGATTGTTTTTTTATCACATGTGAAAGGGAGCTTATTGCGGGGTGCAAAGAAAATTTAGCTATTGAGTTGGAGATGAAGGACGTTGGCTTGATGCATTATTTCTTGGGGTTAGAGGTATGGAAGGTATCAGGAGAGATCTTCCTTGGTCAAGGGAAGTATGTAGTAGAGATCTTGAGGAGATTCAGGATGGAGGAATGTAAACCAATGACTACAACTATGGTTACCAATCTGAAGAAGGTTGTAACTTTAGATTCAGAGTTGGTGGATCCAAGGATATATAGGAAGTTGATAGATTCCTTGATGTATTTGGTCAACACCAAGCCAGATATATGTTTGGTTGTGAACACCTTGATTCAGTTCATGGTGGAGCCAAGGCAAGTGCATTGGATAGAAGCAAAGAATGTGCTCATGTACTTGATAGGAACGGTGGATTATGGATTGAGGTATCTTGGAGGTGATGGATTGAGGATTTAGGGATATTTAGAATTAGATTGGATAGGGAGTGCAGTAGATACAAATATCACATCGGGGTGTTGCTTCAACTTCAGATCAGAAGTGATTTCATTTTTTAGTAGGAATCATAGGTTTGCAACTTTCAATTCAGTAGAGGCAGAGGAAATGGCAGTGAGTTTGGCTAGTTGTGATGCCATTTGGATTTGCAAATTGCTTACATGTTTATTTGATCAGGAGTTGGAGACTATAGTAATATATTGCAGTAATCAAATTGGTATCAAACTCTCGGAGAATCCAATATTCCATGACAGGTCCAAGCACATTGATATCAAATAGCACTTCATCCAAGATAGGATCTAGGAGGGAGTGGTGAAAATTTAGTATGTTTCCATAGATGATCAGGATGCAGATATTATCACCAAACCCTTTGTTAAAGGAAAGTGTGTGTTCTTTAGGGATAAACTTGGAGTGGTGCATAATACCTTCCTCACTAAGAGAGAGTATTGTTGATGTTTGTAGCATCAGATAGGTACTTCCACACAATTCTAAGTGTCTAGACTTCTGGAAGTCATCCAAATCCTTCTACCTTGAGACTTTACTTTAATTAAAGGAATTATTGAAGTAAAGTACTTTTGTTAGTGATTTGAGTTTTATTTAAAGAAATTATTTAATTAGAAATAGTGAATTAAATAATAGCCATTGATCTCAAGTGAGGTGAGAAGTAATATCAATCTCCAATCACTTTGGAGATAAGGGTTAGGTCATAACTCAATATTATAAAAGCAAGGCTAGATTGAAGGAGGAAGAAACTTGTGTGAGATATTGTGAGATTGTTTGAAACAGAGAGAAGAGAAGGAATTTTGCCTAGGAGGATTGGATTGTGAAGGAATATTATTCAAGGAGATCTAGGATAGGTGGAGAAGGAATTCCATCTAGAGATTAGGTCAAGGAGAAGAGAGAAGAGAGAAGAGAGGTAGTCGCAAGTGGGTTTCATCATATTGGAGCCATAGCAGTAAGGTTGCGCTATACGGATTTTTGTGAGTGTGTGTACATGGTTTTTTGTGGAGATAGATGCGTATACGTGGGTTTCCTTAAGGAAAGGTGCATTCATCTTAGGAAATGTGAAAAACCAAGGTTGTACAACATATCAAGAGTTGTTAGGGTTTTTAGGTATTGTCTATAGTTTTATTTATTTCTCTATGGGTCATTATCCCAGGTATGGGAGACCTTGTAAGCTTTGAATTTATTTGAATGAAAATCTTAGTTGATGAGAAGAATATATTTGTGTATTGTGTATGAGATTTTTCTTTCCAACATTGCTTCCACTATATTTAATTGAGTTGAATATTTCATCAAGTGTATGTTGTTTTATGAGCTTCTAATTTGACTTACAACAAGGAAATCACTAGATAAAAAAATACCTAGGTGTCAGAGTAGGGATTTCGACAAACTAAATGGTGGATTCCAAGGACAAGAGCCTCAGAAAAAAGTTCAATGACAGCACTATACTTCATGATGTTATTAGTTGCATGACCAAGGTAAACACCCCCTAAACTCACCATCTCGTCAGTGGAAAAGAAGATCACCCAAGAAGTGGAAGTAATATTCCAGGTACTATAGTTCACATTGTTGGTGTATCCCACATAGAATGAGGTGGATTATGACATCTACAAATAAAGCATAAAGCATTATAAGAAACGAAAAAATACAAAAAAATAAAATTAAAATCATGCCACTCCAAAACCAAAACTCACGTATGTACAAAGAATCATGTGGTCCAATGGCCTAAGCATAATATTTTTTGAGGTAGAGCCCATTCTGAGGCTCTAGAAGAAGATTTTCATCATAATCAAATAGCTTGTAGGCTCCCCATTTTAAGACATGTTTAACAATGTAGGGACCATGCCAAAGGGGTTCAAACTGGCATGTTCCTAATGTATCATGATCCTGATCATAAACCAATAACAATTCACCCTCTTAAAAGATAGGAGGATGAATTGATTTATTATATTGGGCTTTGATGCGATTCTTATGAGTCTCATTGGCCAATGTGGCATCCTGATATTTTTCATCAAGATGGGAAAAGTACAAGAGATTATCCTCCTCAATGGAAGTATTGGGAAACATTTCTATACCTATATTCAACGATGGGATTTTGCATTCAATCGGGAGGAATTCCTCCAGAACATAAAAGAGTTGGAATAGTGTGAATTTGGTGGCAGTTTTGGCTAAGGTACGGTAATCCCATAATGTCAAAAATATCATAACATGCTAGTTAGTCTTATGTGTCCCTAAAATCCTTTAGATCATGGTATTCAAGACATGATTAATGGCTTCAATTAGAGATTTCCTTGAGAATAATAGGGTGTTGATTTCTCATGGTGGAAACCCAACCTAGAAGCTAATTTGGTCATCATCTTGTTTTGAAAATGGGACCCGTGGTCTGTCACTAATTTCTTAGGAATAAAGAGCTTAGCAATAATTTGATTGAACAAGAATAGGGTAGAAGTGGTGTCATCATTGGAAAAGGAAGGCAAGGCCTCATCCCACTTGGTGAAGTATTCAAAAACCATGATAATGTAGCCATGGCCATTAGCCAAGGTAGAATTGCATGTCATAAAATCAATCCCCCATTTGGCAAAGGGGTCAACGGTCATGACAGGATGAAGTGGAGTAGGATGAGCGTGCATCTTGTGAGTGAATATTTGATAAGAATGACACTGTTGAACAACATGCATACAATATTTGAATATTTTAGGCCCAAAGTATCGGGCACAAAATATATTCTAGGCAATGGCCAACCCAGAGAGGTGATCGACACATGCTCTTGAGTGAAATTCATTCAAAACTTTCTCATATTCTTCATGGATAAGGCAACGATATAGAATAAAATTGACCCCTTGAAGATAAAGGGTATCATCAACGATGATTTAGTGTCTATCCTAATGTTGTACTCATCGGTGTTCATCACGGGAAAGTTGGGGGAGAAAATGTTGGGTCTAGAGATACACCAAGACATCTCCATATGAGGAATCAGATGATTCAATGAGGAATAAAAAATCATCAGGAAAGGAGTCATTAACCACAGTTTTGACATCAAATCAGGAAATATCAAACATCAATTATGTGAATGTCAAATATTTCTTAGACTTGGAAGAAACAAACTGCAGGTCAAACTCATGGAGGATGAAAATCCACTTTGATTAATTGCCTCCGATGATTTGACAACTCAAAGTGTGCTACATTTGGTTGGCATAGTAAACAACAATGGAATTTTGCATGAGGATATAATGTCACAAACATTGAATAGCATGCACTGTTACCAAGGCCAACTTTTCAATGTGAGAGTATCGAAGCTCAGGACTAGCAAGTCCTTTGCTAAGATAGTAAATAATATGTTATTTTTGCACATTGTCTTCTTAGACAAGCACCATTCCTATGGTGGATTCATAGGTTATGATTTAGAGTGGGAAATCTCGACCGTAGTCAGGAGGGATCAATAAGGGAGTCGACATAAAGGCCTTTTTAAAGGAATCAAATGATCATTGGGCTTGGTCCTCCCAAATAAAAGGTACACCTTTCTTAAACAAATGCATAAAACCTTTTGTAATATCAACATAATTGATAATGAATCTATGCAAGAAGTTTTCCTTCCCTTGCAAATTTTGAAGTTGGCTAATGGTGCAAGGAGGAGGCAATTTAAAAATTTCCTCAACCTTCAAGGGATCAACCATAATATTATACTTGGACATAATGAACCCTATTAATAATTGAGACACCAACAGAAAATACATTTATGTCGGTTGAAACAATTATTATAGTAGAGGCATCGAGTGAAAATGGCTTGCAAGTGACCAGGACTATCCTCACCTTGCTTGGAACAAGAAGCCAAATCATCTAAGTATGCCTCTATAATATGTTTGATGTCATGAGATGTGTAAGACATGGCCCATTGGAAGGTGGCTCCAATATTTTTAATACCAAATGGAAAATTTCAATAAGAAAAAGTACCCCAAGGACAAATGAAGGTAGTCTTTTGTTGATCTTCTAGTTGGATCTAGATTTGATTATAGCCAGAGAAACCATCCATGAATGAGAATATTTCACTCTTGGCACATTCATCGATAATATCATCAATGAAAAAGGTTGGAAAATTATCCTTTGGACAAGCTTTGTTCAAATCCCTATATTCTTCAATTATCCTTTGGACAAGCATGAAGAAGCTTTTCAACCTCTTCCTTGATGGAAAAATCTTTCTTTGGTTTGACAGGACGATTTTTCTACCAGACCATCTCAGCTCCATCATACATTTTAATTTCATATGCGACAATATGGGGATCAATTCCAAGTATTTCTTCATAGGACCAAGAAAAAATGTCGTGGGATTATTTTAATAGGGACGTATACAGTTCAAATTCATGAGGAGAACAATCAACACATTCAGGATGTGTTTTACAACACCTGGCTTCTGGGAAATTTTAATAGGAATAGTTTTTGAAATTTTTACCAAATTCCCTTCTGAAAATACATCATGGATCATAATTGGAGATCGGTACCATTGAAAATTAATAGCATCAAAAGGATTTTTAATGTCATCCTCTAATTGTTCCAAATCAGGAATAAAAGATGTGCGATGTTGCAGATCATCCCATGGCTTATCATATGACGCCTTGAATTACATGATAGCTTCATCAAAAGGAAGTTCAATATTGAAGAATTTATGCGTAGTAGGAAGAGTATTGATGGCCTAGGAAGGCCTCAGGTACTGATTATATTCCACATATTGATGGATATCCAAATCAAGATCAATAGATGTTGATTGGATTTCCTAGTAGGAAATATCTACCATGTTGAGCATCATCAAATCTCCATAATATTCAACATCCATGAGATGAGGTACCACCCGTAGATAAAGGGATCCACTCGTAAACAAAGAGATCATATGGAATGGAGAAATGTTCACAGTAGTAGGTGGTGAGAGAAGAGGGAATGTTCCCATGAGCGAAGAGTCTTTGAACATCCCCACAGCATCACTCACGTAGGAATTATGAGCATCACCGACAAAAGGTATGTTAGATCCCTCATTGGATCCAAGGTCTAGAGTATAAAATGGAAGTTGATCGATTATAACCATTTTCCCTTGATGAGGGAAGAATAAGACCCTAAATATGGATGAGACAACTACAATCATCTCGTAGAACCAAGTGCACCCAAGTAACAAATTGTACTCAAGAGGTTCATTGACTACCTCCATAGTAAAATATATAGTCTTACCACCTAATTCGATGAGAAATGCGGTGATAATCCCATAGGGCTGGAACATATGTTCGACAAATGATTTCAACATGGTTGAAAATTTATCAAGCTTCAAAGAGTTGAGGGCCTTCCAACATGATATAGACATGATACAAGTCGAGGCTTCTTCATCAATCACAATGTGAAGGAGTTTTTCCCCATCATTATCACTTTGATCTGGAAATAAATTTGATGGGAAATTCAATGATGAACCTGATCAAAATCAAATGTTATCAAGCTAAAATCTGACGGATTAACCCCACCTATTGCAGAAAAGAATGTTTTTCACACCACCAGTAATCTCTAGAAGACTTCAGGTGCAGACATGGCACATGGTTCCTGGGACAAATCTTCCACAATACTATATTTGTGGGTGGCCCATGTATTTGGGTTAACAGTTGTTTATCTAAGAACACCCTTTGGGGAGAAAATTAGTGTGTCAAAATATGGATTCTCAATATGAAGAGGGCCACCAAGATAGGAAGAATATGTTGGCTCTTGTGCAACAAGAGTAACCTCATAATTGTTGTATGATTTTACTTGAATTTGCAGATAGATTGTTTGGTCACGCAAGAAAATTGTAGCATTCAAGTATGACCCCTCATGATGAGGGGTACCTTCCATTCCCCCTTGCGAATGGGAGGGAATAGTTGCAACCATTTGCTGAGGTTGAGGGGGGAAAGAATTATTTAAGAGAGAAAGATATTGGGGAGCCTTTTGTTGCGCTAAATAACAATGGATCTCATCCTTCTGAGGACACTAGTGAGGAGGGTGGTCCTCCCCACAATTTGTGCAGGGGAACCAACTCTTATTTTTCTCTTTTATGCCCCCCAATATTGTTTTGTGTAGGAGAAATCCCTTGCTCAATATTGGATTTTTTCTTTTTGTTCCTCTTCTTTTTCCCTTCAAGTTGCTAAGGATTCTTTGGTTATGTTGATTGCACTGAATTCATCTTAGAGGTATGAGTGGGGACCGTAGTAATTTGAACATTAGGAATAGTATCCAATGGGTGTGATGAAATATATATGTGACCCATATGGTTAGCTAACTGTCCCATAGAGGCATGGGATACAAAACCAACCACACCATTAGCATGGGGTCTTAGGTTTAGTTTACGCCGATTAATTGATGGTAGAGGAGCATGTGGAATGATATCACAAATAGTACCAGACTGAGAATAAATCAAATCCAAGTGTTGGGCATGCATGATGGATTTCTATTTGGTATCCCCCCTTGCCATAGCAACATCCTTAGAAATAGGTGGTTTTATAGCATCAATTGCCACCATTGAAGCATTGATTCTCTTATTGTCCAAGTCCCTATCCTACTTGCAAAAAACTCTTTGATCCAAAAAGGATCCATAGAAGAATAATAATAACTCAAAATTCACAGAGGCAACTCGGAACGCTCAGAATGGCTCCAGCAGACAGAGAAAGGGAAAAAGTTCAAAGTTCCCAAAAATCAGTAAAAATGGCATTATCATGAAAAGTGTGCCATAAGCGTTCTAACGGTGCAAACGGCTCGTCAAACGAAGTTATGGTTTGAAAGATATTTGCAGTCAAACATGGAAAGTCAACAGGGGGCCACATCATCATCCGTACTACGGATGTCATCAATTGAAATGGAAGGATGACATCAGCATGCAACTTGGTAGCATCGGAGGCTTCCACATGTCACCTGCCAATGGGATTTTCATGGGTCCATGTGGACTAGTAGGATAATGCCATGTGGCACCCCCAGGCAACCCCACATGGCACCACCCAGTAAGCACCACGTGTCATGTATGGCTTGAAAGGGATTGACGTCAGCAAATGGGTGTACTAATCAGTGGGTGCCATGTGTCCCAATCAGAGGGTGACACATGGCACCCGTGAAACACCCAATAACAACCTATGTGTTAGAAAAACAGGACCGCGGAGCAATAAAATAAAACAAATGCGGAAATAAAACACAGAAGATACACAATACAAGAGAGACACAGATTTACGTGGTTCACCCAGTGTGGGCTA